>OW240916.1:77035563-77163063 GCA_933207985.1 Pelobates cultripes | reverse complement strand
TGTGTGACATGTCATGATTCCCTTTTATTCCAGAAGTTTGGTCCTTAAGGGGTTAATATCCAGTACCCAACCGTCGCTTCTGGATTCAGCCCATATGGAGGAGTATACAAGGCTAAATAGGGCCCTGGGATGAGGCACCTGTGACAGGGAGGGGTGCAAAACCAAGGAGTTGGCTAGACCCCCAAATTATTTATATATATATATATATATATATATATATATATATATACACATATATATATACACATATATATATATACACACATATACATACACACACCCCAATGAAAAATAAAAAATGTAAAAGTAAAAAGCACAAGAGTTTTCATTTGGGGAATATCTACTAAACTGTGATTTTTATTAATTTAGTATTTGGCCAGTAGAGTCACTTTAAGCATAAGTTGTTTTGGTGACTATAGTGTCCCTTTAAATACTCTAACAATGTATGATCCTATAGACTGTAAGCTCGTTTGAGCAGGGTCCTCTTCAACCTATCATTTCTGTACTTTTTCTTGTAATTGTCCTATTTATAGTTAAACCCCCCTATCATAATATTGTAAAACTAAACGGCGATGATAATAATATTAATTTAAGAGCTGCTTCAAGATGTAAAAAAGTCTCCATGTAGGGTTATGTGTCCCCTAAAGAAAGGGAATTTATACTCCTCTTCTATTAGCAAACTTTTAGGTCACTTAAAGGATCACTATAGGGTCAGGAACACAAACCTGTATTCCTGACCCTATAGTGTTAAAACCACCATCTAGCCTGATGCCTCTATAAATATAGCAAAACCTTACTGTTTTCAAGCCTGAAGCTGTAACTCTGCATGCTGTGTGACTCAGGAAAACAACCAGTCTGCTGACATCATCACAAGTGGTAGCCTGATCCAATCACAATGCTTCCCCATAGGATTGGCTGAGACTGACAAGGAGGAAGATCAGGGGCAGAGCCAGCACAATTCAAACACAGCCCTGGCCAATCAGCATCTCCTCATAGAGATGAATTGAATCAATTAATCTATATGAGGAAAGTTCAGTGTGTGCATGCAGAGGGAGGAGACACTGAATTTTTGGACGCATTTTAGGCAGCCATGACGCAGGAAGGATCTCTAACAGCTATCTGAGGAGTGGCCAGTGAAGTTATCACTAGGCTGTAATGTAAACACTGCATTTTCTCTGAAAAGACACTGCTTACAGCAAAAAGCCTAACGGTAATGATTCTACTCACCAGAACAAATTCAATAAGCTGTAATTGTTCTGGTGACTATACAGGTAAATAAATTATAATTTTCCCAGCTGAATATTTTAAAATATAACGTTAACACTACAAAACATTTCAAGGCATAATAAGACTTCAGAATAACGTAAGGAACTAAGGGTTTTAAACTAAACTCGTAGACAGAGCATGTAATTGCCTCTCACCTGAGACACAGGTAAACTCACCCAGAATCAGCCATGTTTACGTCTTTTCCCGCCAAACTCGGCGCACACCACCCACTGCGCAGGCTCAGAAACGAGAGAGAGGAAAAAAACAGAGCGTCGTTCTATTAGAAAGGATTATCTAGCTCCGTCGTCTCTATGGTTTGGAAGACTTGAAGGATTTACTGGCGCACTTCTATGGTAGAGACCGTTCTGTGCGGAAGACTCTATGGTTACAGGAGGACTCGGTACGTGGAACCGCCTATGGCAAAAGAGAGGGGCTGGGCATGGTGTGCGTGACGTCACGGGGAGGAAGTAAGGTAGGAGGGAAGGGGGCTGGGGGATAGAGAGTGCAGAGAGGGGAGAGCCCAGTGCGGACAGGGAGAGGAGAAGAAAGAGAAGTATAGACAGGAAGAGGGAGGGGGATTGTGAAAGGAGAGTGAATGAGGGTGATAGAAAGGTAGTGAAGGAGGAAGAAAAGGAATGTAGGGAGAGAACTCACACTGAATAAAGAAAGAAACTACTCACCCTCCCAACAAAGTCACTGTGCCTGGACTTACTGTGGGCTTCCAGTCCATGACACCTGGGGCTGCTGTCTGATGCCTTGGCTGAGCTCAAGCAGAAAGTGACTGTCCCTGCAGGGCCTGCTGACCACCCCCTACAGGAGGATGGCCTGGGCAACCGAAACATCTGAAAAGGCATGAAGTAAGTAGGTGACTAGTGACTGCCTTCTGATTTCATGCTGGTAGCTTTCACACATTCAGGGCAGGGTGTGTTTTTTATATATATATAATGTGTGTATTTAAAGAAAGGGAAGAAATACACAAAAAGAAAAGAGGTTTATTTCTAAACTTTGCAAAACACAACAGAACTTCTTTATACATACAGTTTTTTTTTTTTTTATTTTTTTTATTTTTTTTTTTTGTGGTTTGCAAAAGATCAGGAATAACAAACTGTTCTCCTTTTTTTGAATTTCTTTCCTAAAAGTACGGCGATTTACTTTTGGAACAGTTGGATCTGGTTAACTTTTTTTTTTTTTTAAACTTTCCTTCAGTTGTTACAACTGTTTATGGTGATTTTATGTCTTTCGTTGACTCATGTTTTATATGTTGTTATACTAGCAGTTGAAAGTTTATTTGTAAAAACTTAGGAGCTGGAAAGATTTCATAAAAACGTCTTTTTTTTTTTTTTTTTTTTGGCACCTTTTTATTTTAGTAAAGTAGTATGCTGACAGTGTTGTTAACTAAAGTGTGAATTGCGGGGTCTTCAAAAAGAATTAAACATTTTAGGCCATAATAGCCATAGTGGATTTTTTTTTTATTTTTTTTTTAAATAAGTCGAGTATGTTTTTAGTGGTGGGTATTGCAACTTATAGTTTGAATTCCCAACAATTCACACTTTAGAGTATTTACCCTTTCAGAGTTATGACTAAATGGCCAGTTAAAGGACCACTATAGTGCCAGGAAAACATACTCGTTTTCCTGGCACTATAGTGCCCTGAGGGTGCCCTCACCCTCAGGGTCCCCCTCCCTCCCGGCTCTTGAAGGGGCAAAGGGGTAAAAAACTTACCTTTTTCCAGCGCTGGGTGGGGAGCTCTCCGCCTCCGATCCGCCCCGTCAGCTGAATGCGCACGCGCGGCAAGAGCTGCGCGTGCATTCAGCCGGTCGCATAGGAAAGCATTATCAATGCTTTCCTATGGACGCTGGCGTGCTCTCACTGTAAAAATCACAGTGAGAAGCACGCAAGCGCCTCTAGCGGCTGTCAATGAGACAGCCGCTAGAGGCTTTGGGGGAAGGCTTAAATGACCACTCTAGGTACCCAGACCACTTCAGCTTAATGAAGTGGTCTGGGTGCCAGGTCCAGCTAGGATTAACCCATTTTTTCATAAACATAGCAGTTTCAGAGAAACTGCTATGTTTATGAATGGGTTAAGCCTTCCCCTATTTCCTCAAGTGGCTGTCTCATTGACAGCCACTAGAGGCGCTTGCGTGATTCTCACTGTGATTTTCACAGTGAGAGCACGCCAGCGTCCATAGGAAAGCATTATGACCGGCTGAATGCAGCTCTTGCCGCGCGTGCGCATTCAGCCCAGGAGGAGGAACAGAGGAGGAGAGCTCCCCGCCCAGCGCTGGAAAAAGGTAAGTTTTTACCCCTTTCCCCGTTCCAGAGCCGGGCGGGAGGGGGACCCTGAGGGTGGGGGCACCCTCAGGGCACTATTGTGCCAGGAAAACGAGTATGTTTTCCTGGCACTATAGTGGTCCTTTAACCCATTGATAAACATAGCAATTTCTCTGAAACTGCTATGTTTATAAAACAATGGGTTAACCCTAGCTGGACCTGGCACCCAGACCACTTAATTAAGCTGAAGTGGTGTGGGTGCCTAGAGTGGTCCTTTAAGAGTCAACAGTAACATTTTAGCATTTGCCTTCTGGTTTCTTGAGTTTATCAAGTCACATATATTCATATTCTGTAGCCTTCTTAGTATAGTGATTAAATTATATAGTGCCAATAATATTTGACAGCACTTTACAGCTATACATTGGGGATTTACAATATTGCTTCTGCCCACTACCAAATAACCTACTGTATTGGTTAAGGCCTGCCTCTGTGGTTGCCAGAGAGACCTTATACGTTTTTACATTGTTATTCCCTGAATTTGAACCTAGAGTAGGGGTTAAGAATGTAATCTTTGAATTTACATTTCTGCACCAAATATACATTCTTATCTGTGGTGGGTGTATACAGCTTTATTGATGTTTGTGTGGGGGAGGAAGGTGGAACTTTTCAGTGCTAGAATGTGTTCTCGATTTTATACTGTCCGGCAGTAGTAAACTAATACAAAGGTGTGGAATAAGGGCTCGGTAAG
Source organism: Pelobates cultripes (assembly GCA_933207985.1). NCBI lineage: Eukaryota > Metazoa > Chordata > Amphibia > Anura > Pelobatidae > Pelobates > Pelobates cultripes. The sequence continues at coordinate 77,158,779 of OW240916.1, read as the reverse complement.
GTTTTGTGAGTAATCATCTGACCTACTAATAACTTCTTATGGTGATTGTGGAAAGCTATACATACCATATATTTAAAACTTGGCATGACAATGAAGAAGGGCATTTCAGCTGTTTATAAGGATCTTTGAGTACAACATATAAAATCAAGTATGTTTAGAGAATAATCTTGTTTGCTATCATTTATTTATTGCAGAGATTTTATGAATAAAGTATTCATGAATCTATTGTCTGTCTTACAGTAGCACAGAAACAAACATAGGTTTTGACCAACAACATACAAAATAAACGTTTTCTCAAGTACCTTACATTCAAATATTTGGGGATATCTTGTAGAATGTGGATTTTCACACAGTCAAAATGTTTTGTCTACTGTGGCTGTGTATAGCTGTAATGCTGCATAAATAGAATGCCTACTTAATAAGACAGACATTCATACCTGAAGCAGACTGAACAAGTCTCAATATGTTTTTCTTAGAACCCCTAAGGAGTCCACCCCTCTCTCTTACAAGCAGTGCCTGCTCTAGAAATTTGTTGTTCTACTGGGTGAATACCAAAGTGGAATCATCTGGAAATATGAAGTGACATAATTCTAAATAAAACCAACCTTATATATAATGATCAATGTTTGGATCTACCACCCATTTATAAATGGAGTTGACAGTGAATGCACCATGGATTGTCTTTTGTTTGCCAGGTATAATACTCTTAGAAATTGCCTTATAGCAGTGTAGACTAGAGTATTCAAATTGACAACAATGCATTTTCACTGTATTGCCTAGGCATGTTAGTACACAAACTCATACTGCGGGTACAAGTTTAGATGAATCAAATCTCTTCTAGTTTTATAAAAAATGCTACTGTCTAATTGTTTTTGGGTTTTTTTCTGTTTACTATGATTGCAGATGACACCCTTCTACTAGTGTACCTGTGCTGTTATTCACAGTAAGACTAAAGCAAAAGTCATGAACTAATCCTTCATTTATATATTTAGAGATTTGCACATTTAATTCAATTAATCTGTGCAGTTTTATACAAAATTATTAGTGATATGTGTCATAATTAACAAAATCACAAGTATAACAACATTTTTTTACAATTAAGTGAGTGTTATCAGCCACTAAATTTATATATTGAGCTTCAAGCCTAGTTGTATAATGGCTGCTCTGTCCCGGGAGCTTCCAATCTAGTGGTGTGACGTCTTGCCCCGAGGAAGCTAAACTTTAGTATAATAAAGGCCTTGTCGCAAATTTCTCACAGTAAAGTGGTACAATGCAAAAGCCTTCTAGTATGAGCATACTAATAATTGTTCCATGCAGCTTTCAGTAAGTTTTTTTTACTTATCGCCAATATGGTTGAGTATGATTTTAATTTGAACTATTTTTTTAAATTCATGAACATACACTCGGGAAGATCCTATTGTCTCGACACAGAAGTTCTGAAATGTGGCACTTTTTAAATAGACCTCTGTAAAGCTGGTTCCAACAATTTAGGATTGGCTTTTAAAGAAGCTCTGTCACCGTCTGGGGTCTTTCCATATTTTGCAAACGGTGAATGCTCTGCTTGCATTCCAGAGGCCATGCCGTGCAGTGGAAGGTAGTTTTTACTTATCTGATCCAGTACCTTGCCGGTGCCGCCATCTTCGTCTGCGAGGTCTTCTTCAGCTTCATGGCGATTCATCTGCTAGGAGCTGATGACTGCTTTGTGCTTTCTAGAATGAATGAGAGTACAACACTGATGTCTATGGAATATCCCACAGGAACATTTTTTTTCCCCTCAGCTGTTATTAGTGACAAGGACAAAGTAGTCTCTATTTTGTTTTATATCTTTTAACTGGTTTGGAATGTTAGTGAAATTCCAACACAGTCAAAGTGAGTATTTCTTAAAGATTTTAGCTGCTTTAAAATCCATCTTATTGGTCACCCAAGAGGACTTTGTCTTGGATACCATATTCATGATAGAGCTGATATCGTTTTTTTCATTGAATTAAAGAGAATATTTAAATAGGATATTATTAACTTTCCTTCCATGAGATTCTTCTCTCCCCTATTCCTGAATCTGCCATGACACACACAATCATATTTCAATAAAAGGGTGGAATAAATTTACAGGGAGCAATAATCATATAAACAAGGTCAATTTGGGTGGACCAAGTTGGGCGAGCGTAGGAGATGATTGGTTCATATTTATGATTGCATAGAGTGCCATGTATGCATCTTCCAGCCACCTCCCAGGGCTATGGGTGCTGCAGCAACCAATTACTCACTCACAAATTATGTTTTCATTTAAGTCCACTGACATTGACTACTTTTTGGGAGAACTGGAGTGGATCTTTTCCCTGGGATCCAGTGTGGCTGCGGACATCTTATTGCTCTGCTCCCTCGCGCTCTTTTTATTGATGTCAGGGCTGGAGTGACATCATATTCTGGTGTCCAGCATCACAGCAGGGTGCATGAGGGAGCAGAGTAAGATAAACAGCAAGATTACAGCTCCCTTGCCGCCTCCATTCTCCCTTAACTGGCCGCCGCGAGGGTGCTGATAGCACAGCCTCTGAACAGGCTGACAAACACCTTGGCACATGGGATATGTCAAGCCTAGAATAATGTGATAATCCCAGTTTAAAAAATAAAGAGATAAAAATTGTTGGATTTTAAAAACCGTGCCAAAGCCCCTCAAAAACACACTTGACAACATATGGTGCAATGTAAAATAAAACATATCCCTAAGTCAGCTGTCTGACTAGAACATCTAGGAACAAAAGGGGTCACGTTTCTCACGTTGCAGACATGTGACTTCGGGTACCATATAAACAAGATGATTCCACAATTGAGGACTGTTCATGACAGAGGCCATACCTTTGGACATCTGTAAACAATGCCAGCTTTTTGTAAGGTCTTGGTCACAGTGCCAATGGCATGATGCCCATACAGGGCAATCACTTTGACTTGATTGTGATGCAGTATGGATGACGAATAGAGGCAGCTATTCAGATCTCAAACTATCCACTATGCCAAGGATCTTTATGTTCTTTCTTTTAGTACGCTCATGTGGTGTAATTCATAAAGTTTTTTGTGTAGCTTGATCTTGTTCAGCAATCTCAGTCGTAGTTGCCATATTTTGACGAAAATCAGTCATATCCTCGAATGCCTCGACCCAGCCTATGATAAATGAAGTTTTTTTATTTTTAAAGTGGTCCGTTTAGATGTAAGCATGTGCTTGATATCACATAAACATTCTTTAATTTCCTTTTGGCTTTTTTAATTTTAATCTTTTTTTCTTATGGATTTTATTTTAATTTGTTCATATCCGATCTGATGTCCTTTTGCTTGTTTAAGATGCTCAATGTGTAAATTGATTGCTCTATTTCCAGTACTCTCCGAAGCATTCAGAAGTCATGTTCTTCTTGAGTGTACCCACTACTCTATTTCAGTCATTATGGCTTCATATATTTACCAAATGCTTTCTCCACATCTCATCTTTATTGTGCATTTTTTTTTTCTTTTTTATATATATATTGGTGGAACTGGTAGAATAGATTTTACACATAATGTAAAATGGGATGTTTTGCAAATGCCTGTTTTGATGCTTAAATAAAATCCTCATGCATATCTACTGCATTGTATTGTGTTGTGCAACTACGTTAGATTCAAAATAAAAAAAAAAAATCTCACCTTTTGGCTGTGATGTTTATGGAAAATATATTCTGCATAGTTGTTTAAAATCATTACTACCCTGCAGGATGAAGTCATTATAGGTTTGTCTAATTATAGTGTTACTTAAAAACCTCAGAGAGAGAGGCTGGTCTGGTTGCCTTTTTTATTTATTTATTTTTTTTATTTATTATTATTATTATGTTGGACAGAAAGGGATTTTTTTTTTCTTCTATATGTCATATGTTTAAATTTGCAATGAATCACTTCCCATTATGATGCTGAGCACTAGTTGATACTTCTCCGGTTAGGTTTGATGGTAACCACAAAAACTACTTCAAATCCTCAATGCCAAATCTTGATATCTAGTATATGAAGGCACATATTCAGTAGTTTAATTTTAGTTTATAGTTTCACTAATGTTACGTTTAATTGAGGTGTGTATATGTGTGTGTATATGTGTGTGTGTGTGTGTGTGTGTATATATATATATATATATATATATACACACACACACACACTATTCTTTATTATATATTTTTTTTTCAAGTCGGATAGTCTGTTTAACTTCAATCTCTGTGGTAATGGAAGGGTTAATGCCCCCAGGGTGCAGACTCCAACATGTGAAAGTTATTTTCAGAGGCACTGAAAGAGGGGTGGGGGACAGGAAACAGTGTTGGGTTTTGTAAGACTAGGGCCCCAGGAAGATATATATATTTTTTTCTCCTTTTAAAAAAGAAATAAAGGGACACTCTGACATTGAAACAAAGCTAACATTTCAAGGTTGTGTTTAGCTCCAAAAAAAACCTTATACCATCCCATGGCAGTGAATCATAATTCTGGAAGTTTTATTTCAACAAATAGGCTTATTGACTAAAGGTTAGATTTGTTAAATGTACAGCTCACTCATTGCTTCTGAGCTTAGATTACTGGTACACAGTTAAAGTAGATTTATTCTGTGTTCATATTTTGGCAAACTGTTTGGTAAGACATTATGGGTAACCTTGGTAGAGGCAGGATTAAATAATTGATTATAAATTTGAACAAATTAAAAGCAGCTTTATGAAGATATATATATATATATTATAATTTTTTTTTTTTTTCACACAATTGTCTTAGCTCTTAGAAAGTGAAGTAGGAGTTAATGATAAGCAGTTTATCCTGTGGTAATGTCTGCAAACTATCTAATCTGTACATTGCTGTAAGAGGCCTCTTATCCTGAGCATTTACAACTTCCCTTTGAATGGAGTATACCATAAAAATGGATTAATCTTTCTATTGCTGTGTGAGCAACCTTTCAAGTGTTTTGAGTGGATTTGTCCAATTGCTCTTCGTGTCTGTATCTATGTAAATATTGTGTGTGTGTGTGTGTGTGTGTGTATATATTCTACACTCCATTTGTCCTTTCATCAGTGTGACAAATAGGTACTCGCTCCTTCTTTGGTGTAAAGATTTATGCCCCTGCAACTCCGCTGCCCTGCTATCCTGCTTGACAGTATCCAGCCAGACTCCCTCAGCTGGACGAACTGAGCCCTGTCTCCCCCCCACACCTCTGGGCCGGCGGGGGTGATCCCAGCCCACACCCTGTGGCTCCAACGTACTGTCAAAACACATCTCAAGCCACATCTAAAATGGCAGCAACCATGAATCTGCCAGCTCGCACAGAGGAGACTGTCACCTTCCGCTCCTTGAGGGATGCAATCCCCACAAATCCTATGCAGGCCCTACATACCTGTTTATGGCAGCCTGATCGGCGGAAACACAGTGACACACACCACATCGGTATATGCCAGACCAAAGTTACAGTGGTCCCTGGGCCCACATACGGCAAAGAGGTCGGAGGGGCTGCAAGCCAGCACACGTGGCACAGAACCAGCTAACTAGATCCAGCAGACAATCCCTCGGCCTGTCCAGACAACTGGCACACAGTGCACAACATCACTCCAGCTCTCAGATCTGGCCCCCAGCACTTCCACTGCAGCACCGCGACACTTACCAGTCAGACCGCAGCAGGATGGAACCAAATAGAGGGTATCCGCTGAGGCGAACACTTTACCACAGGGGGTCTTCCCAGCCTACACCTCCATAATGCGGACTCTGAGTAAGAATGACTTAGAGTAACATCATTGGCCTCACTGTCTGTGCAAAACCTGCCTCATATCCCTACTAGGGGCATTGGTACTCAAACGCCTGTCGTTGGGGTTGCAGGGTGCTCCCTCACTATATGTATGGTAGGCAATAGATACACAATAACCACAGACAACGTTTAATTACTTTTCAATGGGCTTGGCCGTGGTGTTTATTCAAAGCTCAAGGGGCATACAACCATAACTTAGTAACCATATAACATATGGTTCATCCCCTTTCAAAACTTTTAACTTTATTAACCACCAAATAGCCAGTCAGTCATAACTAACCTGACCGCCTTTTATTTAAAACCATTTACCACCATATCCTTCCTCAGAACTTGACCCTGAGGATGACTTTTGCCCCAATACTTCATAACACCATGACAATACAATTAAATAAAAGTAAAGGGGGGGAGAGGTGTCCATCCGCACCGTTCCTGCTTCAGTCCACTCTGACAGGATTAAACTTGTGCTGCTTCTTTTTGCACTGTTCCAGTTTCCCGCTCTTTTTCTGCTTTCAACCAATCCCAGGCCAGCTCCAGCCCCCAGAAACAGTTGTCATCAATTCAGATACCTGTCTAACTGACCAAGTACCACAAGATGTAAAATTCCTCACAATCAAATCTTAGACAAAACAGATTAACTACTTCATTGCCACCATACATATATGCCACACTGCTTAGTACCTGTGGCTTCTTTAAGTTTGTTTTTCTCATGATGCCTATCGTGTTTTCCAGTGCATACTCAGTGTCTCACCTTTGTACTACTTAGCATGTGAACGCACATACTAATGGTTGGGTTACTGTATCACAAGAAATGTTTAATCTCTATAACATGAGCAGCACTAGCGCCATTCATGCTTTATCTATGCCTATTTGTTATAACATACTGCCTGGATCAAGCATACTGTTATTTGTACACTATGCTGTGCCTCATACTTTTGTTTGACTGCACACTGCAGTATAATGCTTACTATAATTAATCATTTGTCTCCGACCTTCTTAAGCATAGATGTATATCATCTAACTCATTGCTACTAAACTGATCTTGTTAAGTAAACTAATGTCCCTAGCCTGTTTCTTACTCTCACGACACTCAGACACTCTACCTAGCATACTATTCACCACATCTTGCATGTTCAGATTTTTACTTTTTATTAAATTGTTGAGACCTACAATTAGACGTATATGCATAGCCTGTCTATATCTACAACTAAAAATGTGCCACTACTTTAATACCATATATGTGGAAAAACTGTTATTATTGTGCTTACATATGCTGTTGTGGCATTGTATGAAGTTTTGTTACCTCCTGCACAACAAGAAAAATAATGTAGTGAAAGGGCAGTTGTCTAATGATGTGCTAATGTTAAAAAGTATTATGCTGGTACAGTGTTCCTTTACACCTGTGGAAGTATGAATTGCTTTTATCTAACCAATTCACACTTTTAAGGAACACTAAAGGGTTCAGGAACACAAAAATGAATTCCTGACACTAGTGTGTTAAAACCAGCATCTAGCCCTCCTGATGCTCCCCTAAATACAGTCAAATATTATCTTTATTCCAGTCTGCTGCTGCTGGTTCTGCCCCTGATCTGCCTGCTTGACTGACATCAGAAGTGGTGTTCTTAGCCAATCACAATGCTTTCACATAGGAAAGCATTGGATTGGCCAAGATTGTCAAGGAGGCAGATCAGGGGCAGAGCCAGCACAAGCCAAACACAGCCCTGGCCAATCAGCAACTCCTCATAGAGATGCATTGAATCAATGCATCTCAATGAGGAAAGTTCATTGTCTCCATGCAGAGGGTGGAGTCACAATGTCAACGTTGCACAGTGTTCAGCACTGCTCCAGAAAGCACCTCTAGTAGCCATCTGAGGAATGGCAATTGGCTGTATTGTAAACACACTACCTTTTCTCTGAAAACATGGTGTTTACTGCAAAAAGCCTGAAGGGACTGATTATATGCACCAGAACAAATACAATAAGCTGTAGTTGTGCTGGTGACTATATTTAAGTACTGTGAGGACCTGACATGGCAAGAAAAGTGTCATACTTTAAATGGAAAAATTTACATTCAGGCAGTGTCTGGGACTCTGGGCATTATAGTGATTTATAGTGTCTATAATGTCTCTTTATTTCTCTCATTGGTTGTCTTTACTTACTGATGCATGGATGCTCATTGCACAGGATAGACCTATCATGAGTACACGCATAGATTAAAAAAGCATTTTTTATTTATTTATTTTTTTAGACAATGTATTGAATGCGGATCCACCACATACACCATGGCATCCCACAACTTGTAGGGTTCACTCACACAGAGGAATGTGGGCTGTTAGACATGCAGGTAAATTTGTCTTTCACATAATTTGTGTAAGGCAGGTTCACTGTAAGGGAAGCTCCATTGCTATCTCATCGGGGTTATATCTAAAACAGATTTCAAAACCTGCAGTTCTCGTCTGCTGCCTTTGCAAGTTACTTTCCTTGTAACCTCGCTCAAACTTTCTGTGTCCAATCACAGACTTCCCAATGCAGTTCAATGATGAGTCTTTGCAAGGCAGGTGCTTTGAGCAATGCATCCACAAAGTAAAGTTGTCTGCTTAAAAGCCAGGGGGTGTAACAAGAATCATTTATAGAAGTGCCAATTTGTATTGAAATCTGCTCGTTGTCAATGGAAAAAAAAGAAAAGGGGGAAAAACAGGCATACATCTTACACTTACAGCACTTCAGCAAGCTAAAGTGCTTTAAGGGTCCTTTTTCAGGCTGAACTTTTTAATCTCCTAAACTTGTTTTCTGGTAGGCATACATGTAATCTATGCATTGAGTTTGGAAAATAACCAACACATATGTGAATTGATGGGTATGTAAACCGGAAAATCACAGTTCCTACTGCAACATGGCCATTGTCAGGATGTCCACAGCACCGTTTATTAACGTTTACCATTGTACTCGCCACATTACAGTATAATAATACAGTTGAGTGCACACTTCCTTGGGTAGGAGAGTACAGGGAACTGGTTGTTCTTCGAAGCTTGTAGGTGTGTTTATAAAGCAAACCAAAAAAAAAAGACAATTCAAGAGCTTTTGCATGTTTTTCTTTATTGGTGTGTTGCAAACATCCACCCTTATAACATAGAAAACATATTTAAGTTGTTTTGGAGGAACTTGACACTCCTGCCTCCATAACAACTTAAATACGTTTTTAAGCTAAACGGGATGGGAGAGATACTTTAAAAAAAAATAAAAAAAATAAAAAATTACCCTAGCCCCTTTGTATAAAATTGCTCTATATTTTACAAAGATAGCTCAATTTAAAAAAGTCCCCTCCTTTCAGCTTAGCTATGTTGTTTGATTCTGCTCAATTCGTGGCAATTGGTGGTTTAATGAATAACCTTCTAATATTCTACAAAACCATTAATCAGAGATAAAACAAAGCGATGGCTGCAGATATAGTGGCCTATTTGGACCATTCTTTTTTCAGTTTTTACTTTCATACATTGAACATTTTCACATTGTATAACTTTTCCTGAATTTAGCTTACATATCTATGGTAAGTATGCTGGAAATTAGTATTTTCTCCACTTCCATTTTGTTGTTTTTATTTTTTTATTTTTTTTTTACTGCATTTTTAAATTTTTATTATTGAGAATGTTGGATACATACTAGTGCCATAGACATCAGTAACATCCATTTGGTAATAGAATGGCTGATATGGAATAATGCCAAATCAGTTTCAGAGTGACGAGGAAGCCTAAACGGAAACCGAACAGGTGAAACGCATGGCAAAAATGGTTAAAAACTTCATACCATAGCTAGCTATGAGACAATTGTGAACCTTTGTCCACAGTTAAAGTTACAGTGGAGAACAAGAGTTTAAAACCTGAAAATGCAGGAACAATCTAGTGACCACTAGTAGCTAATTCTCCCACAAAAATGAACCACACGTTCCGGAAATAGTGGCTGGGTTGGCAAACCTATTGAAAATATTTAAGTTACAGCACTCAGTGTTACAGACATGGAGCTCTGCACTGGCAGTAGAAGAATCTCTAGAAAGAAGAGTTTACCAAGCGGTCATTAGAAAACTCAAATATACAGTAAGTGATAATGTCATGCTACCATTAGGCTTTGTCTGGAGCCTTGTACATTGCGTTAGTGGCACTATTGAAATGTTGGCACATTCTCTTCGAATGTTATGATTCAAAATAGAACGAAACCAAACTAAATCTTTGTGCCTGCGAGGATCCCTACCTCTCCCCACACCTTAGCTTGTTAAAGAGGTCCAGGTAGAGCAAGTATTGTCTGTGTAGATGGGAGGTAGGAGGGGAATGTAGGGAGAAAAATAGTTAAAGTATTTTAATGGCCTTCAGACCAACTAGTGTTAACTGAAAACTTTGTTAGCTTGCAGGGAACCCTCATGGCAGGTGTGTCCGTGTGTAGTCAGATTACAAACAAAAAATAGAATGTTAAATTGGGCAGTTGAGTAATATGCCATCGGATTATGGCACGCCACCATCTTGAAGGAGAAGCTTGCCGTGCATTCCAACACTGCTTTGATTGTGTTGGAAGGAGGAGTTTCCATAGTTTGAAAATTTGTTGAGATAGTGACTGCTTGTTCGTTAAAGTATTTAACCAATCCATTTAAAATAACAAGGTGAGTTTGGACTGTAATAAATGAAGTGGAGTACCCATCTGGTTCCAAACCCGGAGAATGGTTTTGCAATACACAGCTGCTATAATTGTACAAATTTTTTGTGGGAGATGGAAAGAGTGGGAAGAAGACTCAGAACAAGATATTCCAGGGAATATGGCAAAGGAGCCATCAAGATTTAAAACATTTTTTTGTTACTTTTATATTGAGATGAGGAAAACATTCCACTTGTTTAAATGACCAGCATACATTTTGGAAACAGATTGGAAAGTACAATGTAACTGGTGTATAGTACAACTTGCAAAACTAGCATCTCCATTTTTAAGGAGTAAAGTAAAAGAAAATGAAAGGGATAAAAACTACTCAGGGGCACAGGCATGTCAATTCAAGATATGTAATATACTTGCGGTAGCAGTAGGCGTGCCACAGTATCTGCAAAATACATAAATATAGGCTAGATTAAACATTATAGTTATAGTATTTAGAAATCAGCAATGTGTCCAGGACTAATACCCACAAACGCAAATTATGAAGCCCTTTCCCTATACTCAAAGACTATTCCTGGCCGGACTTAATGTAGATAGGCGTATACAAAAAGGTAGACAATAGTCAAACAGGCCAAGGTCAGAAGAGGAGACAGAAGAATCGTAGAACAAAGTCAAGGATACCAAACGGATAAACCAGATACAAAGCCAAGTGGCAAGGATACCAGAGAAACAGATAAAGGAGATACAATGCCAAAGTCAGAAATGAGAAAATTCAGAACTATAGGAACGCACTCTCGGGATTCAAAGAGCACGACAGGGCAAGGAAGTGATGCCAAAGGGAGGTATAAATAGGTGTGTGTTGATAGTCTAGGGAACCAAGTATAAATGGAGTGCATTTATTGGGCTACTTTTCCTTTAAGGAACCAAGAAAAAGGACCAAGAGTAAGGCACACGTCTCCTAGCTGTTTTTGAATGCACGCATCTGTGTCCCGTGATTTCGGCTGAACGTCTGGACAGGAGATCCATATTCTGCAGATACAACGGGATCAGAGCAGTGCGGGCTGAGGTATGTCACAATTTTATGCCAGACTATCTAAGATGAATTTTCTCATTGGTTACTAGTCAGTTATCTAAATAGGCATCCCTCCTAACATGGAAGCGCTAACTGTCGATTTAAAAGACCTGCTTGAAACCACTCGTCCGCTGTAAAACTGAAGGTCATTGTGTAAACAGGGTAAAGCTGTGCATGAACATATCAATACTGAAACCTCTGCAGCCTAATAATAAAAAAAACATTGAGACCAGCGGAGTAACTGGTAACTAAAATTAAAGTAGCCAAATAACATCATGAAATAAGAAGGGTGGGGAGGGAGAAATAAAAACGCTTTAGCGCCACATAAAAAAACCAAAAACCAATTGCAATCAGGGATTCCTTTAAATGTCACTCATAAACAGGACCAACAGCAGGTGGTATCGGGAGCTAGAGTGTAACAGCCAGGTCAGAGGGCAGGGTGGTGGCTGTCTACCGTGCCTAAGTTGGCTGCATGTGCATATCCAAGCATCCTCAGTTGCTCGCAGGGGCCTCCGAAGTCCCAATCTTGGGCACTGTTGTATCGCCAGAGGTCTGGTGCATAGAGCGCTTCAGGCGTCTGGTATCAGAATATTCTATATGGCTCTCTTTATCAAAAATGGCTTATACCCTCTGCTCCGGCATGAGGCTTGTCAGCAATGACGGTATACGCCCACATCCAGCTATCAAGATTTTAAGTAAGTCTCACTTTTCTTCCCAAAAGAACCCAATACACAGACAATCTCAAATGTAATAATACAGGTCCGCATTTGCTTGTGGGTATTTAAAGCAGGTGGGGTTGGTCCTCCTGCCCAGATGTTGAATTTAATGTGCGGAGTAAGGCCTAGTGAGTAGTTAAATTTAAAAGGAACTGGTGTCCAGGATATCTGCTATGGTCAAGTCGGGAAAGTTTGTCAATTGTTTACTCCGTCCTATGTGTAGTTTGAACAAGTGCTGCATGTAACATGAACCGTGTTAAGTCTAGAAGTGGAGAATAGAGGCTGGGCAGTGGTGTACAGAAGGCCATCAAGAATGTTATTCCATTCTTCAGGAGCAAACCTCTTCTTGCTGCAAGTGAAACTGTAGGCTGTATATCTGACTACAAGAACATAAACCATGTCATAAAAAATAACTTCAGTGCTATATAAATTGTATTGACTTGTCATATACCATTTTTAAGATACCGTAAATACAAAACAATAAAAAAAAGTGAGCACGCAATATATAAAATTACCACCTTATCAAATAAAAACACATGTAACAAAGACATGAGAAAAACATGTATTCCTAACCCTATAGTAAAAACCCACAATTTTGGTGCCCCCCCCCCTTTTAATCCCATTAGAATGGATTAAAAGTATTTTTATTTCCAGCTCTCCGCGGATCTGCCGGTGCTGGCCCCGTCCCCTTGGTGACATCATGAAAATTGGCGATTTTTAGCCACTCCAATGCTTTACCATGGGGAATCAATGCATCTCTATGAGGAAAATTCAGCGTCCCAATGCACAGCGTGGGGACACCGAACGGCAGGGCTGCCTACCTTGCAGCCTTGAGTCAGGAAGCCTCTCCATTGGCTATCTCAGGAGTGGCCACTTGGAGGTGTCCCTAGGGGCAATGTAAACACTGCCTTTTCTGAGTCTTTTTCAGTTCTCTTTGTTTTTAATACTTTCATTTTCTGCAGATGTCCAATCTTGAATAATTTGAAAAAGGGAAAGACTAAACATCAGATTTTTTCTAATTGTAGCCAGCCTAAGAAAAACTATCTGCAGTCATTGTTCCAAGGAATCATTGAAAAAAATCTATATCTTTCAATCCCTAATTTGGATCCAGTCTAACCTACAACAGACCTTCCTGGATATACATACAGCAGCACCAACTTCTGCTTTGTATACCAAACACCACAAAAGAGGAAAAGATGGGAGGAATCAGATTGCAGTTTGGATTAGGGAAGCTCTCTCTGGACCTCCTTGAGGTTTATATGATGACCAGAATGATCTTTTAAAGCAGTACAAGTTCCCTTTGTCATCAGACAAAAGAAATAAAAATATATATAATATAATCTATCTAATATGTTACATAGTTTTCACTCTCCAAATTTTCCATTTTTAGTGAATCTACCACAAAATGTGTGCAATATGATGAGTAAGACTGTGTCAAAGACTGGATATTGGATGAGACTTGTTGACTCATTACAGATTCTGTCTGTACTCTTGCTTTGTATATACCGGTAATTCACTTATTCACAACATATTCTGGTTCCACCATCAAACATGAGTCTCTTTTTGTAAGGCTATTTTGTTTCGCTAACTTTGTCTTTCTCAGTGGTCATTTCTCTTCAAACTGACTTTCTATTTATTTTCCTTCACTTCGAAAATGATTAGACTCTGATAATGATTATGTGCATTGATCCTATTCATGAGGCTAGATGAGCTAAAGAGAGGCTTAAAATGAAAACTGAGGATTGTTGTATTGCATTCACTTAACTTCTGCCCATTGGAGTGGTCTGGGTGCCATTTCCCACTACCCTTAACCCTGCAACTGTAATTATTGCAGTTTTCATAAACTGCAATAATTACTTTGCAGGTTAACTCCTCCTCTAGCGGCTGTCTACTAGAGGGCACATCCTTGTCCATAGCACAGATTTTCTGTGCTATAGCGTCGCTGGACGTCCTCACTCTGTGTGAGGACCTCCAGCGTCGCTAAAATCCCCAAAGAAAAGCATCGCTGCGCATGCGCATTAGATCTTCACGGCGGGCGGGATCAGTCTCTCCCGCCGGCTGACGTAATGAAGGGGAGGAGGAGCGGCAGAGGAAGAAGCAGAGACAAGGGACATCGTCGCTGCCTTTGGTAAGTGACTGAAGGGGTTTTAACCCCTTCAGCAACCAGGGATGAAAGGTGGGAGGGAGATGGGACCTGCAGTGCCAGGAAAACGAATTGTCCTTTTAACAACCTTATCTCTCCTTCTTGCGAGCTGTCAAATTGTTTTATTAAAATAACTGTATGTGTGTGTTTTTTTTCATTTTTTTCTTTCACTGTCCACTTCTTTTATTATTTCAACTGCTTTGTTAGATTACTGCAACACCTTTTGCATATCTACAACAAATACTTTTCCATACCTTTTTTTTTTTAAATAATGGTTATTGTCTATTTAGCATGCACGATTAGCAGTTTATAATATCACATGTACAGTTATTTAATATTTTGCATTCCTGGTTAGAGACACTATAGTCACCAGAATAACTACAGTATAATGTAGTTCTGGTGTCTATACCATGTCCCTGCAGGCTTTTCAATGTAAACCTTGTCTTTTCAGAAACAAACACACAAAAAATACATACAAAAAAAGATGTCCTGCGCTCAGAATCCCACTACTCCTGGGCGGCAGCAATGACCAACGTACAGAGCCCCAATATATTAAGAGACACACTGTAGGCACCCAGACAACTTCAGCTCATTGAAGTGGTCTGGTTGCACTGTGCCTGGTCTGAGAAGCTGCAATAATTACCCCTCATGGTTAACTCAAAGCAAAAAATTTACATGCGCTCTTCCCAAATTCCTATGCAGATTTAAACAAATTGAGGTTTATTAGTTGTACCAATGGCCGTGAGCGTTTAGCCTGTCTGCCACGTCAAGGCAAACCTGTAGGTGGGTCCTACACTGACTTTTCACCTTGCTTCCTTGAGCTTCTGGGAAAAATATCTACACTGAGAAAGGGGTATTTCTTATAAACCACTGCGTGTTCCAATGCTGCCGCCCACCCCATGTGTTCCCGATTTAAAAGTTAAGTATGTAGGGGTTTAGAAACATGCACCAGTCCTTTTTTTTTTCTTTTTTTTTCTTTTTTTTTTTTTACCTGAAACTAAAGGAAGCAAGGTAAATTGTTAGTGTAGGACTTGCCTAAGATGTTTGCCTTGATGTGGCAGCTGAGCTTACAATCTAATGGCCATTTGAGTGATTTAAATATTCATCGGCATTTGGGATACTGCGCAAGTAACATTATTTTTTTAATTTTTTTTTGTATGTATTGCGGCTGATGTGTACGGGCTTATTGCTGCCTCGCACGAGTAGTGGGATTCTGAGCGCAGAACTTATTTTTGTGTATTTGCAAGGGGAGAGTTGTCAGACAGGAGATGGGTAACAAAGAGGAAGTCATGCCAACAGTGGTTGCCTGTTGCCAGCATACTGTGCATGCTGCTGCCAGACATCCAATATGCACAGTTCTTGCCACCATGGAAATCTTGTTTCAGGTTGATTGACGTACCAATGACTATGCCCGGAAGCGCTGCACATACATACTCAGAGCACCATGATCTCTTTTAGTCATGGTGCTTGGAGTAACCCTTTAAACAAGGGAAGTTAAAAAAAATAAAAAGAAAAGGAACATTGTTTTGGTGCTTAGATTATACTTTTCTAAAGTTGTACTGAGACACATTTCTAAAAGTGTGGAGCAGTGAAAAGGCACAATCCTTAATATTTACCAGCGGTGATTGTTCTGTTTGAAAAGTGCTTCCTTGTATAGCTGGAGAGGAGTTTAAAATATTTAAAGGGACACTTTAAGCCCACATTTCACCTCCATGAATTGGTCTGGATGCAGTATCCCTGTTATTTGAACCCTGCAATGTAAAACAAGGCATTAAAAAAAAAAAAAAAAAAAAGTTTGTATTGCAGGGTGAAACCACATCTAGTGTCTTGTCAGTGTGACAACCACTAAAGGTACTTCCGCTACGAGCAGAGTAAAACTCTGTCACATGAAGTCACTGAATTGCTCCTCTGTGATGTTGTGGAAGGCGGAGAGGTAAGCAACACAGAGGGAATTTCTGCATTGGGAAAAGGGAATTTTAATTTTATTTATTTTTTACATTTATTTGAAAACTTTTTTTTTTGCACACTGTGGGAGTACCGTGCATAAAACTAGGGACAAGGGCACTATAGCACTGAGAATACAGATTTACATTTCTAACTAGTGTTTACTTAACAATTTTTGGAAAGTTGCAGTGGTTAAAAACATTCTGAAAATGTATGTAATCTGATATTGCATTATATACTAGTGTTCAATTGTGCAAAGGTATTAAAATATTGAGCACGTTTGCCCTTTCCTGTGTTATCTTTGTTAAATTGCAGGCTGTCTGTCAGAATGCTAAATACCTTTTAGACATGAAACCCCATTGAGGAATCTCTAGGGCAGGGGTAGGCAACCTACAGCACTGGTGCCATGCACGGCACTCAAGGTGTCTTTGCACGGCAGTCAAGGCTGCTACAGCCAAACAGGCTCTGGCCTATCAGGAGTCCCAGTGAAACTTCAGATATCTGCTAATACAAAAAGGTGGTGAAGCACAATCCTCAATTTATGCATTGCAGCACGTAAAGGAAGTGATCTCGGATCACTTCCTCCCAGCACTTGTGAATGGGAATCCACACTGTAGTAGAGCAGCCCGCAGCTGCTGTTGCTGCTCCTGTCGTTGACCTGTACCTGGCCAGCCTGGTCCCCACTGGAACCCAGGGAAGCCACCCACACTGCTAGACTTACACAGAAATGCACAATAACCCTCCCCTCATACAAATAATACGAACAGCCCACAAACAAACATACATACAATCCGCACAAACATAACCCGCTAACAATCCACATACATGCACACAACCCCACATGCAGCCTCTCACATGCAATACCCCACACAGCCCCCACACATACACACACTACCAAACACACAATGTGACATATCCATCCACACGCACAATTCCACAAGCAGCCCCCATACACAGCCCACATTCATATTTATCATACACAATACCACAAACTACTCCTGAACGTATACAATATAATAGCACAAATACAACAATACAAAGCAATTACAGTATAAATAACACAAGCAGAATACGGCAGCATACACACCTCAATTTAAAAAAATAGGACCGACACGCTACTGGACGTCACAATCCTATATCGGCACAGTGCTGCTAAAAGGTTGCCTACCCCTGCTCTAGGGCTTCAATTTAAGCTTTTACTTCACTCATCCTGGGTTATAGCTAGTTTACATGAGCAAAGTGGTTACGCAATGTTGTTAATTCTGGGCACTGTGCTCCTGTGAGACATTTACTCAGAATAAATTACATTACACTTTTCCAATTTCCTGTTTCTGTGACATATCATTGGGGGGAGGATGTTTAAGAGACAGTACTGTTTTAAAAGTCTGTGTGTGTCTCGACTGATATTGATTTTTAGAGCAGATACCGATAATCATGCAGGCCAATAGCCGATAACTTACTGATATTCTGTACATTTACCATTTTGAAAAAAGAAACTATTTCTACACAAATCTACTAGTAATTTTTTTGCTAAACTTTTTTTTAATTTTTTTTTTTAAATTTTTTTTTTTCGTGCAATAGGGTGTACAAAGAGGCCTGAGTTGCCATGATAGCAGGACAGGCGTATCAATGCATACATTAACGTGACAAGATTGAACTGCACATTTCTATTTTTTGGGATAAACAGGGCATGTACGTAAAAACATTACTATGTTGTGTAAATCAGCCGTTGTGGCAGGCACCTATATGTTAGACGAAAATGTCTTAACCCCTTAAGGACCAAACGTCTGGAATAAAAGGGAATCATGACATGTCACACATGTCATGTGTCCTTGAGGAGTTAAACTGGGCTGATGAACCTGGGGCTAATTTTTTACAACTGCTTAGTAGCATGAGTGATTTACGTGGAATTAGTTGTCAAGGTGGGTTCCACGAGATTATGCTTAATAAAGTAGATTAGGCACTAGCGTGCACTGAATGGAATAAACTGTCAGGGTTATGGGAGCGTTGGGGCCTGCGTGGTGGCCGTGGTGGAGCATCATTATGCTCCGTAAGTCGTGTGTTGCTAGATCTTGTGATTGGTTCTGAGGAGCTTGGGCTTTGGGATGTGTGTGCGGAGGTCGGTATCAGGGAATGATAAATAAAATAGTCTGGAGGCTGCGTGGAATTCCGGAACGCTTATAGCAAGGTTGGTGTGTCATCGTCACCTGGGTAGTAATCTGGGTTTTATGAATTTTACGCCTCTGGGTGTAGCTTAAGTGGCTTAGGAATCGTCTGAGGGTGCAGAGGCCACATTTTCTGATCTTGAAAAAGACCTTATAAAGGTCCTTGGAACGATGTGTTTTGCACAATAAATCAAGTTTAATTTTCAAATCCAGGAGTGCACCTCTTATTTTTCGGGATATATATATATATCTACTTGTAAAACCATTTCGTTTTTACAATTTGTTTTAAGTCATTAGATAAATACATGTGTTTACATTATGTATATTGGCAATCCTTATAATCCAAGAAGGATGAATTATTACATTGGAGTGTGCAAGTCTGTGTTCTGTCAATTCTTGAAAGTACTAAATCTTTTTCATGTGGGAATTTTATTTATTTCGTTTTTCCTCAACAGCAATTCCCAATGGTCCAAATGTCACATCTGATTAAAGTACATTACTTCTATGTGTGCTCAATAGACGCTGTACTTCGCATCTGCATTGTATTAAAATGGCTTGGGCCCCACTACTACAACCAAGAGGAAGAAGGGGAAAAAAAGTATGCTGCTTTTACATATATGCATTTTTCCATTCATGCCTCACTCTGGGGGTACACCATCCATTTCCCCAATTACTTCCTTCACTACCATATTTTTATTTTTTTAGAATTCAACAAACAGGGTATTAGAATGGATATATAATTCGTAATGGCAGTCTGTATAGTAGTGATTATTCTACTTTGTCTTATTGTGAATGTTAGTACTACATGATTGGTAGTGTGGATTTATGTTGTTTGTGCTAAAAGATTTTCCATTCAACTTTGTAGACTAACCAGTGTTTGTTCTGGGTTAATTTTGTTTCTTAAACTCATTACATATAGATAATGCATGTTGATTCCCACATGCAAGCTTTCCTTCCCACATTTCTTCCATGCAACCACAAATTGTCTCACTTAGATTGCATTACTTGTCAGGAGATAAATGTATATCTGTTCAATGGGAGTCCATGTGGTTGTGTTACATTGCTGGAAGCTTGCCGTGTACATACTTGCCTCTATTTAGTGAAATGAACTCATGGTCTCTTGGTTATAACGTTCCACTGTTTCTCCTTACACATTGTTAAAGATAAACTGCCACTTCCAGTTAATTCTATTGCTGGGTTACAGGGGTAACTAAAGAAATGATGGTAAAACTTACTTGCCTCTGCTGCACGTCCATGAATTGGGCTTTGTCGTCCCATTATGTTTTGGGCTTGCTCAGGCATGTCATGGAGAAATTCTATATTTACACTCTTATTCTCTAGCAGTACCAAACCTGCACATGCTTTGTACATACTACACTGCAAAAATACATAAATTTGCATAATTTACTGCCTGGCGTTGTCAATTGAACTAAAAAGAAATCTATTAAAAAATATATATTTTTTAAATGATAAATTAGCACTCCCAGTAGCAAATTTATATTTGTCTAATTTGCTGTGATAAAATTCCACTAGTGACAGTTCCTCTGTAAAGGACAATCTTTAAATTTAAATCACTACTTTTTTCACATAAAGCCTCTGTAGTCTCATAAAGGGGCGATAATACCTTTTATCCTTGTATAGTTATTTTTAATTTGAATTTTTGATTTATATTGATCTTTTTGAAATGTTTTCTGTTTTCATGACCGTTTTATTTTAAGATTTTTAAGAGGCTATACAGTGCTCCAGGAAAACACAAAACCAAAGCCGCAGACGGAGATCACGTTTTCTTTCCTAAACATACTTTCTCACCTTTACCACCATCCATAGCTTCTTCAGCATGCTCTGAGAATGGCACATGCAACCAATTTGACTGCTAACCCTGGCAAGGTGCCAAGTTAGTCCTGGCACCATAACCACTGTAGCATGCTATAAAGGTTTATGTACCTTTGCAGTCCTAAACTGTCATTTCCCATTAATAGTGAAACGAGTGATCTCAAAGGGGAGAAAGACCTCTGTGGATATATTTAAAGGGATACAGGAATGCAAAGCTTTTTTGTTTTTCTTTTTTCCTTTTTTTTAATTTCCTTAGTAATACTCCCCTCCTTCCCAGTTTCCTTTTATTTATAATTTTTTATGTTTTCTACCTTGTGCCAGATCACAATATCTTGGTGCATCTATTTTAACTCCTCCGTCCATCATGTCTGCTGTTTACTTTCTGTGGAATTGATTTTACTGAAGGACTGGGTAACTTTAATTGGTAACTGAAACAGAACTTTGCTTTAAGATCTGCCATGTGTCAAGTTTTATCAGCCTGTCTAAGTAACTAAATAAAAATAGGGACTACTTTTCCACATGTACAGCAAAGGGACACTATAGTCACCAGAACCATTGCAGCTTAACGTAGGTTCTAGAGTCTATAGCCAGTCCATGCAGTGCTTACATTGCTGCTTAGTAACACCTCTAGTGGTAGTCACTCAGACAGCCACTAGAGGTGCTTCTTAGTCTAGTGCTGCCCTGTGTGCAGCACCTATGTTCAGCATCTCCATGCTCGACAGGAAATGAACGTTCCCTATAAAGATGCATTGATTCAATTAATCTCTATGAGGAAATGCTGATTTACACAGTGCAGTATTTTGTCGCACATGCGCAATAGCTTTCCAAAAACCATTTGGTTGGCTGAGATCGTCAAAATGTATGATCTCTGCCATGGAGGCAGTGCCAGCCTCAGCAAGCCTGGTGTTACGTGGGAGAAAAAGTAGGATTTTAAAAACCTTTTAATTACCATAGAGATGGGGTCGGAGAGCTAAATATGTATTTCAGTATTATAGAGTTCCTTTACTGAAACAGAGTGATCAGGAAATAGAGATTCAGACACAGAACTATATGGAAACTGATTAGATTAAGTTTATTTTTGGTGACCGATCCACTTTCAATTTACAGATATGAAAACGCATTGAGAAACTGGATGAATAAAATACAAACGTTGCTTTGTCTACTCCTGATCTGTTGGTGTACTCCAGAGAGTTTCACTTTGTCCCACATCAGTGTTGACCTACACCTATGTGTATTCTTTTTCATCCTCTGTGTTTAGATTTTCCTTGGCTCAGAAAGTTGCATTACCTGTTCTGTGTCATCCACACATGTAGCCGTACATATTTCTAAAATCGTGGAAGCTCGTGCAAGGTTCTGCTCTTTCAAAAAAAGTGTGTGTGTGTGTGTTATATAATTTACACACTCATTCATTCATGAAATCTACTGGTCCAAGTGACTACTTGTCATGAGAAGCTTTAATTTAAATTGAAAAGATTGAAGCCATTTTTTTCCCCCCTTCTTGTTTATGTTAGCAGGGAGGGCTTACTTTGTGTTTCAGCAGTAGAGCTGTGAAGGAGTGGGGGAAGCATTTAAAAAAAATTGAGTATGGAATGTTCTTTTAGAATATGTTTACAACATGGTGTTTATATATTTAGAACTCCAATACAGGGAGTGCAGAATTATTAGGCAAGTTGTATTTTTGAGGATTAATTTTATTATTGAACAACAACCATGTTCTCAATGAACCCAAAAAACTCATTAATATCAAAGCTGAATATTTTTGGAAGTAGTTTTTAGTTTGTTTTAGTTATAGCTATGTTAGGGGGATATCTGTGTGTGCAGGTGACTATTACTGTGCATAATTATTAGGTAACTTAACAAAAAACAAATATATACCCATTTCAATTATTTATTATTACCAGTGAAACCAATATAACATCTCAACATTCACAAATATACATTTCTGACATTCAAAACAAAAACAAATCAGTGACCAATATAGCCACCTTTCTTTGCAAGGACACTCAAAAGCCTTCCATCCATGGATTCTGTCAGTGTTTTGATCTGTTCACCATCAACATTGCGTGCAGCAGCAACCACAGCCTCCCAGACACTGTTCAGAGAGGTGTACTGTTTTCCCTCCTTGTAAATCTCACATTTGATGATGGACCACAGGTTTCCAATGGGGTTCAGATCAGGTGAACAAGGAGGCCATGTAATTAGATTTTCTTCTTTTATACCCTTTCTTGCCAGCCACACTGTGGAGTACTTGGACGCGTGTGATGGAGCATTGTCCTGCATGAAAATCATGTTTTTCTTGAAGGATGCAGACTTCTTCCTGTACCACTGCTTGAAGAAGGTGTCTCCAGGAACTGGCAGTAGGACTGGGAGTTGAGCTTGACTCCATCCTCAACCCGAAAAGGCCCCACAAGCTCATCTTTGATGATACCAGCCCAAACCAGTACTCCACCTCCACCTTGCTGGCGTCTGAGTCGGACTGGAGCTCTCTGCCCTTTACCAATCCAGCCACGGGCCCATCCATCTGGCCCATCAAGACTCACTCTCATTTCATCAGTCCATAAAACCTTAGAAAATCAGTCTTGAGATATTTCTTGGCCCAGTCTTGACGTTTCAGCTTGTGTGTCTTGTTCAGTGGTGGTCGTCTTTCAGCCTTTCTTACCTTGGCCATGTCTCTGAGTATTGCACACCTTGTGCTTTTGGGCACTCCAGTGATGTTGCAGCTCTGAAATATGGCCAAACTGGTGGCAAGTGGCATCGTGGCAGCTGCACGCTTGACTTTTCTCAGTTCATGGGCAGTTATTTTGCGCCTTGGTTTTTCCACACGCTTCTTGCGACCCTGTTGACTATTTTGAATGAAACGCTTGATTGTTCGATGATCACGCTTCAGAAGCTTTGCAATTTTAAGAGTGCTGCATCCCTCTGCAAGATATCTCACTATTTTTGACTTTTCTGAGCCTGTCAAGTCCTTCTTTTGACCCATTTTGCCAAAGGAAAGGAAGTTGCCTAATAATTATGCACACCTGATATAGGGTGTTGATGTCATTAGACCACACCCCTTCTCATTACAGAGATGCACATCACCTAATATGCTTAATTGGTAGTAGGTTTTCGAGCCTATACAGCTTGGAGTAAGACAACATGCATAAAGAGGATGATGTGGTCAAAATACTCATTTGCCTAATAATTCTGCACTCCCTGTATATCTAAAAACAATATAACATGAAGCATTTTATGAAATACTTTATGTAAAATCTCAGATCATGGCAATTCCTGTACCATGCAAACAGGCAAACCCTGGAATATAAATAAAATACCAGGCCTATGTTTGGCAGGGCAGTTCGATCTTGGGATCCTGTCCTACCGTCCTGCTTTAGTTTACTGGTGTCCCACCCACTCGATCCTTATTAGCCCATCTGAATTTTTGGGAGGTGTAAGAAATTGAGAATGCAATTCTCAAATAGAATAAATATGCATTTTTGTCTTTTGGAGAATAGGAGAACTGCGGGGAAAAATATTTTTTTGTTTTTGTTTTTCTTGCTTGTGGGCTTCATCTTGTTGGTATTGTTGATAGAATAGTTTCTGACCTCTTTTAGGCTTTAAAGGGAAACTATAGTGCCAGGAAACCAGACTCGGACTCAGATTCGGACACACACTTACACATTCTTGCAAACTCTCACATTATTGTAATTATTCCTGGGGTCCAGTGGGGGATCTTCTGTCTGGAGCTCAGCCTTCCTGCTCCTCACTGCTCCCTGGCACACAGTTTAGTGGTGCCGGAATATAATGTCATATCCCGGCGCCCGGCCTCACTACAGACGGTGCGCGCGAGGGAGCAGTGAGTAGCAGGAACACGGAGTTCCTTCGCTGCATCCACCGTCCCCTCCTCCCCGGCCGGGTAAATTATAGTAGAGTAGGCACCTGCAATGTAGGGAAAGCAGGTGCCTACTCTGCTTGGAACATTAGGCAACTGGGCATGTGCTCGCCCATCCGCAAAGCTGTCCATTGTGGGCCGCGAGTTTGACATGCTTGTTCTAAATTACTTTATTTTTAGTAATGCTCTGCTTTGACACAACCCCTCCCACATTACGCCATACAAGGTTATTTACTAAAGTGAGAATTCAAAAGGAGTTCTATGTGAATCTCAAATCAAGCTGAACCAAAAGCATAGCTGACTTTAGTAAGTAACCATGTTAGTGTTTACCTGTAATCTGGCCGCTAATTTTTGTATTTAAAAAAATAAAATAAAAATAATTAATGTTAATGTTTCTTCCCTCTTCTCAGCAAAATTCTGAGACCAACATCCAGCATTTGGAAATATTTCCACAGTGCAATTTCTTCTGAGAGGGGGGGAAAAAAACAGCCATTTGCAAATTCTTTGAAAATAAATATCCAAATGCTGTCAGGGTGACAAAGCACATCCTTACATATCGGAGGTGTGCTAGAGACATAAAACATACCGTACTTCAATTAAATGAAGAGGAATAAAATAAGATTCTTCTCATATGTCCAAGGCTTTCCTGTGGGGGGGAAAAAAACCTCACTACTAGAGAACTGTAATTCTCTTGTGATAAGACCGGAACGTCATGGGTGTCTATTTGACAGTCAGGGGACATTCCCTTCCTGTATTAAAGTATGTTTTCTGTACGTTAATAAAACAATATACCTTCCAATCATTGTTGCCATGGAATTGGCACTGGGTGGGTGGGCACATGAGGGGACATCTCCACTGACAAGGATTGGGCCACTAGCAATTTTTATTTTTCAATGTAACTAAATGACTTTCATTTGTGTTTGCACTGTTTTTTGTTTTTTTTGTTTTTCCCAAAACAGAAAATAACTTGGCTTCAAAATGTCTGGAAATCTTACATCTCTATCCAGCAGGAGTTAACACTGCCTGGAGATCAGTGGGGGAAGAGTGCGGTCTGCACCTCCACTGGGCGCAGACTACAGGAGTCTCTCCATTGCAGATATGGCTTAGTGAGGCTGGGAATACCAGCAGCTGTTCTGTGACTCTCTAATTAGTACTTGGACTGTGAAGGAGCTATTAATGCCATTTTCACCCACTAGAGGTGTAGACCAAACGGTCTGTATCATGTCCTGGAACCTGCTTGCCTGTGGCAGGGCTTGTGGATAACTAGAGCTTCCTTCCTATCTCCTGCTACATGTTCCAGGTGTTGGGCAGCAGGAATTCAATATCAATGGCACTGCTGTGTAGTGTGTTCATTTCACAATTAAACTCCGTTAATGGGTTTAATCTCACTGTCCGATCATATCCCAGATGAAGCAAACAAGGACTAGACTTGTTGGGAATCTATGCTATATAGATTGTAGATTAATAGAGGCACAACCGCTTGTATCGCCATCACCAAGGGGAGAAAAGTGCCCAGTGCAGAAGTAAAACTTAATTTGCAATGTTTTAGGCCAAACAAGTGTGCACTTGTCCTCCTCACTCTATATTTGAATTTGCTAATTTCTGGAAATTATCCTAAGAGAGGCACAAATGTATAGGGACACTATAGACCCTTAAAGCACTTTAACTTCCTAAGGTGCATTAGGCATTAATTAAGTGCCAAATTGTTTTTATAAAGTGTCAAGCTGCATGTTCCCAGCTGTTGGAAAGCTGAGAGCGTGCTCTCCCTAAATGCTTATGTGTCTCTGCACAAAATGGAAGGCAAGGATCTCTGCCACCCAGTGTAGTTAAAGGATCACTATAGTGTCAGGAAAACACTATACTAGTGCCCCCACCCTCAGGGTCCCCCTCTCAGCAGCTTACTTCCTGCGCTGGGCTCCCCCGGTGCTGGTGACCTCTCCCATCAGCCCCCGCTATCATTGGAGCCAAATGCGCATGCGCGGCAAGTGCCGCGCGCATTTAAAGTGTCCATAGGAAATCATTTCTCAATGATTTCCTATGGATGTTTTGCGCGATTGAGGTGAAGTATGCCTACAGCGTTGCAGATGTGCCTCTAGTGGCTGTCCAGAAGACAGCCACTAGAGACTGTATTAGCCCAAAATGTAAACGTAGCAGTTTCTCTGATGTTTACATGTGAAGAGTTAAAAACTGAGGCACTTGGCACCCGGACCACTTCATTGAGCTGAAGTGGTCTGGGTGACTAGTGTCCCTTTAAAGGGACACTATAGTCACCAGAACAACTACAGCTTATTGAATTTGTTCTGGTGAGTAGAATCATTACCTTCAGGCTTTTTGCTGTAAACACTGTCTTTTCAGAGAAAATGCAGTGTTTACATTACAGCCTAGTGATAACTTCACTGGCCACCCCTCAGATGGCTGTTCAAGATCCTTCCTGGGTCATGGCTGCCTAAAATGCATCATTCAGTATCTCCTCCCTCTGCATTGAACTTTCCTCATAGAGCTTCATTGATTCAATTCATCTCTATGAGGAGATGCTGATTGGCCAGGGCTGTGTTTGAATCATGCTGGCTCTGCCCCTGATCTGCCTCCTTGTCAGTCTTAGCCAATCCTATGGGGAAGCATTGTGATTGGATCAGGCTACCACTTCTGCTGATGTCAGCAAACAGTGGGCAGGTCTAAAGGAAACAGGGACAAAATATGCAGCTGCAGACTTGAATACAAGTAATTTTTACTATTTTTAGGGAGGCATGAGGGGGCCAGGGGGGCTAGATGGTGGTTTTAACCCTGTAGGGTCAGGAATACATGTTTGTGTTCCTGACCCTATAGCAGGGCTCGACAAATCCCAGGCGCCAGATCGCCATGGTGACTAAGAATTTTGTGATTGGTTAGTCCTTGCCCTCCTCCTCCTGTCCTGCAACACCGTTACTAGACCCCATGGAAGCCACCCTCCTGAACCCAAAAGGTAGGAAACAGGAGGGTGGCTAAAAACATTATTTTATTTTTTTTCCTGTGGGTATCTGATTTTGTGTGTATGTCTCTATACACTTACTGTGTGTATGTAGAAATCTTTGTGTGTGTGTGGGTGTAGGTCTGCCTGCCTGTCTGTCAGTGAGTGTGTGGGTCTGCCTGCCTGCCTGTCTGTCAGTGAGTGTGTGGGTCTGCCTGCCTGCCTGTCTGTCAGTGAGTGTGTGGGTCTGCCTGCCTGTCTGTCAGTGAGTGTGTGGGTCTGCCTGCCTGTCTGTCAGTGAGTGTGTGCGTCTGCCTGCCTGCCTGTCAGTGAGTGTGTGGGCCTGCCTGCCTGCCTGTCAGTGAGTGTGTGGGTCGGTCGGTCTGTCTGTCTGTCTGTCTGTCTGTCAGTGAGTGTGTGGGTCGGTCTGTCTGTCTGTGTGGTATCTGTCTGTCTGTCTGTCTGTCTGTCAGTGAGTGTGGTGGTGGGTCTGTCTCTGTCTGTGTGGGGGGATCTGTCTGTCTGTCTGGGTCTGTCTGTCAGTGTGTGTGGGGGGACAGACAGACCCCTACACTGTGTGTGTGGGGGTGGTCTGTCTGTGTGGGGGTGGTCTGTCTGTGTGGGGGGGGTCTGTCTGTCTGTGTGGGGGGGGTCTGTCTGTCTCTGTGTGGGGGGGTCAGTCCAGGTGTCTGTCAGTGAGTGTGCGTGCTTAGGTCACCAGCCCCCCCTTTGATCAATTGGGAATGGTGTTTGTAATGACAGGTACTCCCCTGCTGTCTGAAAATAAAATAAAGTTCATACAGTGTAAAAATAATATATACTTAGATTATATATAATAATGATCTGTGTATTTTAATATTAAGGTCTGAAAATAGGGGGCAAATTATGGGTGCGTGTTATACGCCGGACCTTTAAATGCTGCAGCCGCCTGAGCGCTCTGTCAAGAGCGGTCAGGCGGCTGCAGTTGGTTCTCACCTCCCCTCCCCTATAGCGTGGCCGAGCTGCTCTGCTGTCCGCGGTGCCCGGCCGGAGTGATAGGAAGGTGCACGCTCAGTGGAGTAAGAAGAGGAGGAGGGGGGTAAGAAGGGGTAAATAGAGAGGGAGGGGGGAGTAAGAAGGGGGTAAGAATGGGGGGTAAGAAAGGGGGGGTAGAAGAGGGAGAGGGGAGTAAGAAGGGGGTATAAGTCGAGACCCCTAATTTTACTCCAAAAATTTAGAAAACGTATTGACTCGAGTATAAGACTAGGGTGGGAAATGCAGCAGCTACTGGTAAATTTCTAAATAAAATTCTATCCCCAAAAAATTATATTAATGTAATATTTATTTACAGTGTGTGTATGAGTGCAGTGTGTGATGCAGAGCCTTGGTGGAGGGCTGGGCATTTTTATTTATTTTTTTTAATTATTTTAATATAACTTTTTTTTTGTTGTTATTATTCTTTTAATATTAATATTTTTTATTTTTTATTTTTTTTTGTCCCCCCTCCCTGCTTGTTAGCTGGCCATGGAGGGGGGCTCTCATTCCCTGGTGGTCCAGTGGCATTGGCTGTGTAGGAGGGGGGGGGCTGGCAGCGAGCTGTTACTTACCTTCACAGCAGCTCCTGTCAGCTCCCTTCTCTCTCCTCGGTCAGCAATGTAAATTGCCATAATACAGACATTGACTCGAGTATAAGTCGAGTTGGGGTTTTTCAGCACAAAAAATGTGCTGAAAAACTCTACTTATACTCGAGTATATACGGTACATGTGTAATTTCGTTCTAACTGTATTTTAAAATTAATATGTATTGATATCAAAAAACATGTAGAACAAAATAATAATGTATATCTGTATACATAAGTATATATGTGTGTATATATATATATATATATATTAATTCTACATATATATTTATGTAATAATTTTACATAATTAGGTCATTTTATTATTTACAATTTGCAGGACCTGCCTGACAACCCAGGCCGAAAGTAAATGGAATTTAATTTGCTAGCACTATATTTAACCCTGTAACTTTCCAAGACACCATAAAACCTGTACATGGGGGGTACTGTTTTACTCTGTAGACTTCGCTGAACACAAATATTAGTTTTTTTCGAAACCGTAAAATGTATTACAACGATGATATCGTCAGTGACGGTGACATTTTTTGCGTTTTTCACATACAAAGGGCACACTGACAATATAATTGTTGTGATACGTTTTCCTTTTTTGAAACACTAATAGTTGTGTTCAGCAGAGTCTCCTGAGTATAACAGTACCCCTCATGTACAGGTTTTATGGTGTTTTCAAAAGTTACAGAGCCAAATATAAGGCTTGCGTTTCAGTTTTTTCACATTAAAATTTTCCTAGTTTGGTTATGTTGCCTTTGAGACCGTACGGTAGCCCAGGAATGAGAATTACCCCCATGATGGCATACCATTTGCAATAGTAGACAACCCAGTGTATTGCAAATGGGGTATGTTCAGTCTTTTTTAGTAGCCACTTAGTCACAAACACTGGCCAAAATTGGCGTTCAAATTAGTTTTTTGCATTTTCAAATATTAACACTAACTTTGGCCAGTGTTAGTGACCAAGTGGCTACTAAAAGATTGGACATACCCCATTAGCAATAGCTTGGGTTGTCTACTTTTGCAAATGCCATCATGGTCTCAAAGGCAACGTAACCAATATGGCAAATTTCAATGTGAAAAAACTGAAATATGTAACACGCTATATTTGAGCCTGTAACTTCCCAAAACACCATAAAACCTGTACATAGGGGGTACTGTTTTACACGTGAGATATCGCTGAATACAAATATGTGTATTTTATTGCAGTAAAAGCATACAGTATTTTGACATTCACAGTTAAAATGTCACGTAGAACTAAGAAAATTTTCAAAAATCGTATTTTTGCCCATTTTTTAAAATATTTTATTCATATTAAATGATGTTCCATACCTAAATATTTGATGTTAAATGAAAGCCATGTTTCCCCTGAGTAAAATGATATATAATAAGTGTGGGTGCATTTAATATGAAAGAGGTGAATTACGGTTGGACAGACATATAGCGCAAATGCCAGGTTTTGTTTACGTTTTTTGATCACAACTTGTACATTTGGCTGTGGTCTTAAGGGGTTAAATAAGTATGTATTTGTGTATGTGAGTCGCATGTCCTGGTGCTGCAACTTGCCCCTAGCTCAAAAGTGCAAATATCACATACAAATTCCTTTCTTAGTGACCACTTCTAAAAGCAGAAGTGTCCATGGCGTTTAGAATAACCCTTTAATACCCCCTTTAAGGACCAAACTTCTGGAATAAAAGGGAATCATGACATGTCACACATGTCATGTGTCCTTAAGGGGTTAATGAGGCTAGAACAAAACAGCAAATAAAATCGAGCAATTGCTTACTGCTTGGACGTTGTTGCTAAATTTCACTATGGTAAATATCGTTGTTATCCTTACATAGATACAATAAATTACATTTCTCACAAGCACTCCGTTCCCTAAATCTCAATCCCTCAATCTCTTATTTAAATTGCTGTGTAAGAATGTTTACAATGTATTTTGATTTTAGAAGAATTTGTAGTTCTTTTAGTTCTTTGTATTCTAATTTTTTTTTTTTTATTCTTCCAGAATCTGAATGTGGAATTCTGATGCAGCAAGGCATGCTGGTACCAGGACAGGCACAGAATGAGTTTAAAAAATGACGCCAACCATGAGAAGGCGTCCCACAATCTCTTTATTTACCCCCAGCTATTTTCTTCTGAAATCTCAAACTGCTGCACTGTTTTGGCAACTAAGGAATCATCTGCCTGTGATGTCATCTGTAACGCAGTGGCTGCTCTTGGACTGGACAGCTCCAAGCCTTATGTTTTGGCAGAGGTGAAGGAGTCTGGAGGGGAAGAGTGGGTTCTAGATTCAAATGACTCTCCTGTACAGAGGGTTCTTCTTTGGCCACGTAAGGCTCAGGAGAGGCATACACAGTCGGAAGGTTATTACTTTCTGCTCCAAGAGAAAAACCAAGACGGGAGTATAAAATATGTGCATCTGCCACAGGTCTCTGAGGAGAAAGCGGCAAGAAGATTGGTGGAGAGGGGATTTCTTCCCAGGCCTCAAGAGGACTATGACGATCTGTGTAATTTACCCAAGATAACAGAGGGTGCCATTTTAGGTAACCTTAAGACTCGATTCCTTAAACACAAGATTTACACCTATGCAGGGAGTATTCTCATTGCCATTAACCCTTTCAAGTTCCTGCCCATCTATAATCCCAAGTATGTCAAGATGTATGACAATCACCAGCTGGGGAAGTTGGAGCCTCACATCTTTGCTATTGCAGATGTTTCTTACCACACTATGTTAAAAAAGAGAGTCAACCAATGCATAGTGATCTCTGGTGAAAGTGGCTCGGGAAAGACTCAGAGCACCAACTTTTTAATACATTGTTTGACTGCATTGAGTCAGAAAGGTTATGCCAGTGGAGTGGAGAGAACAATACTGGGAGCCGGACCTGTGCTCGAGGTGAGACTTGGCAACTTTGTGTCATCCCTATGTCCCTCTTTTCTAGTGGCTCCGTATTGTTGGTATGTCTTGAGGGTGCAAAAGAGCCTCACAGCAATAATACTTACCGTAATGTGTCTTTAAACTACAATAAATGTGATTAGAAATCATTCGGTGTAACGAAGACATGTTCATGTCAGAAATTACATTTTAGTTGCATAAATTATCAGTAATTCACTAAATTTCTCAGAACATTCCCTCCTCTCGCTACACCCACGGTCACAGCCCTGAGCCCCCACAGCCATGCCGAGAAATTATGCCTTGTCCCAGGCTTTGGGCAATTTGAATTCCATATCCCTGTACAGGAAGAAAATAATTTTAAGAAAATTGCATGACCTCATAACTGCACTAATTTAAAAAAAATATATAACTCTGAACGATGTATGAGAGTTTATGCGGCCACTGTGAAAAATATTTGGCCGTATAACCCTGCCCAGACCTCCTATGGCTGTCCAATCACAGACTTCCCAGTGCACCTTAATGAGAAGTCTTTGCACAGCAGGTGCTCTTGGCAATTATTGCCTCTTGAATTTAGCTCCACTGAGCTAACCAATCCATGTAGTAACAGGACCCGTTGTCCGTTTGAAAGACAAGGGGGTGTAACCAGGGTAATTTTAAAAAGTGTAAATTTCTGTTGAAATCAGCACTTTTTCCAAGATGAAAAAAGGACACTCCTCACCCATAAAGCTTTTCAGCAAGCTAAAGTGCTTTAGAGATCTACAGTGTCCCTTTAAAGGGTTAGTCCAACTCTTTCTGTTTGTTTGTTTATTCCTTTATCTTCAAATAATGCCCTATTTGTCATTATTCTTTATATTTGTTGTTGGTATTATTATTTATAATTGGCATGTATATCCAACTGATTCGGTAGTGCTTTACAATATTAAGGAGACTTTAACAACAATTGGAGACTACAACTAAAAAAAAACAATAGCAGATAGTATTGGGTGCGGAGAAGGCAGACACGTTCTTAAAGTACGTGTGCAGGAGTTGTAACTAGTCCCCCGGCACACAATTTCAAATCTCTCACCCACTTGTAATAAATAGTGGAACTTCAAAAAAATAATTTTAAAATTTTCTGTATATTGCTTTTAAAGCGGGCATCAGCTGCAGCCTAGAAAGGCCATTTTAATGAATGACTCTTCTTAATTGAACATCTTAACCTGAAAGTTTAAATCTTGGCCAAATGCTTTGAATATGATGCTCCGTCTCAATTTAGACTTACACCCACTCCCTTGATTGAAAAATGGTAATGTCCACACTAGTAGGATTTATCTAATCAAAATTGTGCATGTTAATCAAACTATGAAATAAGATTTCTAAAAAGAGATATGACAAAGATTGAAGCATCTTAAAATGTATTTTTTTTATGGTGAAAGGAACACTATAGACTTAAAAACACAAATGTAGATTCCTGACCCTATAGTGTTGAACTATTTAGCCCCCCTGGCTGACCATTGCCCCACCACCACCCCCCTCCATCCTAGAGCTAGTGACAACTTCCCTAACTTTGCTGTCTCCGCCTCCTTGGCTGACATAATCAGATTTGAAGATCTCAGACAATCACAAATATTTTTTTATAGGCAAGCATTTGATTGGCTGAGATTGTCAATACTGATGATCACAACCAGGGGTGTGGCAAACGCCACTCTGGCCATGCAGCATTTTCTCATAGAGATGCATTGAATCGATGCATCTCTGTAGAGAAAGTTCAGTGTCTCATGGTGGAGCACTGCCCCAGGAATCCCCTTTAGTGACCATTGGAGGTTTCCCCAGGCTGTAATATAAACACAGTATTTAACTTAACCCCTTAAGACCGGAGGGTGTACTATTACGCCCTATTTTAGGCGGCTCTAAACACCGCCGGGCATAATAGAACGCCCTCCGGTCTCATTACTTACCCGGTCGCCGGCGGTCCCACGCCAGCGATTGCGGTTGGGGGGACTCCCAGGGAGCCCCCCGTGGCAGATCTTCCTCCTGGCAGCCCCCCCGGCCATGTGAGAGTGAGGTCCTTGCGAGGAGCTCACAATCACATGGCTGGGATAGCCCCCTGCTGGCTGGAAATAAAATTAAAGTTAAAAAGTGTAAAAAAAATAAATAAAAAATTATATATAATATATATATATATATATATATATATATATATATATATATATATTCTTGGCGCTCACCCCTTAATTATAAAAAAGTTTGTATATTGCTGCCTGGGTGCAATCCTCAGCGTTTAAACATATAACAAAATTCAAAATATAAGGAGCACTCACAGGTCTTCATCTGAATACTGATTTATTCTAAAGTGCAAATTACATGTGCACCCTCACAGGGTCTTCTTCAAGATCAAATGAACATTGAAACAAGTAAGTATATATACACAGAAAAATTTACATTGATAACTTACCAGCAGGTGTTTGTGGGAAAAGAAAACCGCCAACTATCCGAAAACCAGAAGTATCCCCAAGTGTTCATGTGACCCCCTGCATTCCCCATACTACTGCGTAACCAATACGCTCTCTGTATTCCCAACTGTGGGCTACGTGAGTACGAAAGACCGCCAAGCATCCGAAACCTGGAAATGCATCTATGCGGTCACATGATCTTGTTACCAGGCAACGAATAAAGCTGCCTCTATGCGTATTGGTTACGCAGTAGTATGGGGAATGCAGGGGGTCACATGCTCACTCGGGGATACTTCCGGTTTTCGGATAGTTGGCGGTTTTCTTTTCCCGCAAACACCTGTTGGTAAGTTATCAATGTAAATTTTTCTGACAACCCATGCCGAAAGTAATGGGAATTTAATTTGCTAGCACTACATTTAACCCTATAACTTTCCAAGACACCATAAAACCTGTACATGGGGGGTACTGTTTTACTCGGGAGACTTCGCTGAACACAAATATTAGTGTTTCAAAACAGTAAAATGTATTACAACGATGAGATCGCCAGTAAAAGTGACGTTTTTTGCATTTTTCACGCACAAACAGCACTTACACGGACGATATTATTTGCATATACTTTTACTGTTTTGAAACACAAATATTTGTGTTCAGTTCTCAGTACAACAGTACCCTCATGTACAGGTTTTATGGTGTTTTCAAAAGTTACAGCGCCAAATATAAGGCTTATGTTTCATTTTTTCACATTAAAATTTGCCAGATTGGTTACGCTGCCTTTGAGACTTATGGTAGCTCAAGAATGAAAATTACCCTTGATGGCATTATTTGTAGTAGACAGCCCAGGTGGTGGTAAAGTATATGTCCAGCCTTTTAGTAGCCACTTAGTCACAAACACTGGCCAAAATTGCTTTTTGCATTTTCACACACAAATACTAACGCTAACTTTGGCCAGTGTTTGTGACCAAATGGCTACTAAAAAAGACTGACATACCCCATTTGCAATACCTTGGGTTGTCTACTATTGCAAATGGTATGCCATTATGGGTGTAAATTTCATTCCGGCTACTATACAGTCTCAAAGGCAACGTAACCAATCTGGCTTAATTTCAATTTCAAATGTAACGCTATATTTGACCCCTGTAACTTCCCAAAACGCCATAAAACCTGTACATAGGGGTACTGTTTACACGTGAGACTTTGCTGAATACAAATATGTGTATTTTATTGCAAAAGCAAAACAGTATTATGACACTGACCGTTAAAATGTCATGTAGAACTAAAAAAAAATAAAATCGTATTTTCTCCCATTTTTTCATATTAAATTATGTTTCATAGCTAAATATTTGATACTAAATGAAAGCCCTGTTTCCCTGAATAAAATGATATATAATAAGGGTGGGTGCATTTACTATGAAAGAGGTGTATTACGGTTGACAGACATGTAGCCAAATGCCAGGTTTTGTTTACATTTTGTTTCGCTCAATAATGTGTGCATTTGGCTCAGTCCTAAGGGGTTAAAAGCCTGCAGGGACTGATACTCACCAGAACAACTACTTAACTCTGTATTTGTTCTGGTGATTATATTGTCCCTTTTAACTATATAAAAAGATTTTATCAACTGTTTGAGTTATTCAGTCTGTTGATTTATTGACATTATCTTTTCTGTTTAGTCAAAGTAGGGGGTGGAACAATAGGAACCTCTATTTATTTATTTATTTATTTATTTATTTTCTAATTAACTGATATGTTAGAGGATGCCTCATTTGTTGAGTCTTTTATGGCTGAAATTGACCTATATGCACTGCTAGATAAAAGGAATGTTATCAGACTGTGTTGTTGAGAGTGATTCCGTGGAGAGGTTCAGTTTAACCTTATATCTACATTTACATAAAACCAATAACTGTTAAAGGGGAACCATCACTTTCTGAATTTACATTTATAACTTGTATTAACTCTCTTTTTTCTTGTGATATTCTCTTTTCTTTAATAAAGGATCAATATATGTCTTGTAACAATTTCATCTTTTATTGAAGTGGTTATGGTACTCTGGCTCTCCCACTCTAAGGAATCTGTTTTGAATGGTATGGGGCAAAACACTCCAACACCATAATCTCTACATTCAGTTGTAGTGGTTAAGATGCCTGCAGTGTTTCTTTTAAATCAACACCTGGGCATTAACCGTAAGTGAATTTGATAGATTTTAGCCTCCTTATTCATGCTTTATTTTTCTCCTAAACTGTGATGAAAAAGGAGAAAAATGTTTGCAGTTTACTTAAAGCATGGACTCCACCCTCTATTAGCCAAGCCTCTGCTACTTTTTGGAACTAATGATCTGGATTAAATTTGTTGCTTAAAAGTTTACTCTTTGTTTAAATATAACGCTTTTATGCTGTTTATTTTTCCCTTTTTCGTCAATTATCCACTTAAATGCAGTGCAGAACACTGATACTATCACATTGTATCATTTTGTGTCCCTTCACTGCAGGAAGTGGGGATAAACTAAGCAAGTGGGGAAGTGAATGTATAAAACTCACATACATAGAGAGACTGAGATTGAGAGAGATATGGCATGAGCCCTAGTTTCAGTGCTAAAAGATGTCCATTATATACAGTATTTCAAAGAATAATGATGACTGTGGGCTGTATCTTTCAGCCCTGATGATCATTGTGGAATGCTCCATTATTACACTCGGATTATCTTGTATAATTGGTCTTCTGCAACAATGGATGATTCAAACTTGCCTATAAATCTAAGCCTTATGACCATGTATAAAAAGTAGTGGCTAAACTCTACCACTTCCACAACTCTCCACCTGGATTTGTTACAGCTCCACTGATCCCTACATGTACCCAATGCCTGATAGTGAGACATCATACTTTGTTCAACGCCACAACAGACTCTATTTATTATGCAAATACTAAACTCTACCATTTAATCAATGAATGTCCTAGAAGACAGACAAGAGACCAGTAGTTCTGTTTTTGACAGGTTCAGTTTAAAAGAAAATGAGCAGCCATACTAATGTTGGGAAACAGCAGAGAGGCAATTCAAGACACAAGTCAAAAGGGGTGGTGAGAAATCAGGGAGGATATATAATTTATGTGGTTACCTGTGATATAAATGATACTTGGAAGTCAAAGGAGCTGATGAGTTTACCAAGGGAGGCAGTGTTGATTGAGAACAGGGGACCAAGGACAGACCCTTGGTGAACATTAACAGAGGGATTAGAGAAGTAGGCAGAGCCAAAAGAAAGCAAAACACTGAAAGAACGTTGTGAGAGTGGTGGAGGAGCAAATTCAGGAGAGAAGTGATATCTTGTAGACAGAGATTACTGAGGATGAGAAGAAACTGTTGATGATCAACAGTGCTAAAAGCAGAAAGGCAAGAGAATTAGGATAGAGTAGTGTTATGCAATAAGGCATGAAAAAAAAAAAATAGTAAAAGTTTAGTATGTTTTATTTATTTTTTAATTATTTTTTATAATCACAAATGATTTCTTATATCTAGGAGTCATATCCTCTGCCTTTCCAAGATGCAAGGTGTTGATCATTACTAGTGGAAAAGTAATGCAAATTAGCAGTTTTATTCTTACTCTTACATAGAGGACAATGTTTCTGATGTATAGACAGTGACCTGGGCTCCAGCATCTGTCCAACTTGTTATACACTTCCTTTTTTTTATTAACTCTTG
This sequence comes from Pelobates cultripes, assembly GCA_933207985.1. NCBI lineage: Eukaryota > Metazoa > Chordata > Amphibia > Anura > Pelobatidae > Pelobates > Pelobates cultripes. Next base: position 77,121,051 of record OW240916.1, on the reverse strand, counting down.
GCTGCCTAGAGAAATGTTTTTGTTTTTTTTATCAGTGGTTACTCACATGACTTCCCAAAACACATTCTAAAGAAACTAGTACTCTAATTCAGATTGTTGTGGATGCTGGGCTGTGAAATGGTTTTATACTTTTGCAAGGAGAGGCATATGAGCATTAATATACATATGCAGTAGATGTGCACAAACCATTTTGCATTAAGTGATCCCAGCACAAAATTCTGTGCTTTGTAATGGTATTATTTCCTTATGTTTTCTGTTGCATGTCTTTGTTTGCATAATAAAACAATAGAACAATTACAGTTACCGGGTACCACATAGAAACATATTCATCACTGGGTAACATTGATTTGATTATCTTATTTAGCTTTAACAATAATTCCCAGCAGGGCTGCCATCAAATTACACTGCTCAAGTCATTGTGCCCGCCCCTAGTCCTCCCATAGGGCCTGTCTCCGAATCTGCCTATTTGGCCGATCCACAATCCGCTCCCAGGGCCTGCCTACCATTCCACTACCATCTGTAGTGTGTTTATAATGGATGTATTGTGTGTGTGCTTAGGGAATGTAGTGTATGTGTATAGGGATTGCAGTGTGTAGATTCTTATATGGGCAGGACCCTCTTCACATACTTATTACCACACAGTGTAGGATGAAGAATAGATAAATTAGCTATGGTCCTAAGGACGAAATAGAAATAAGTTTCGGCGGTTAGGCCTTTATCACGCAGGTCCTATATAGATTGCAGGGCATAACCAGGAGTGACCGCAATTTGAGATTATACTAGGCAGCAATAGAAAACACTCAAAGTAAAACAAGATATACATGTTGCGGCAATAAATATACCACAAGTAATCGTAGAAAAAAACTATAAAAAGCCCTAAAATGGAAATAGTCCACAATATAGTCCAGAAAAAATAAAAATAAAAGTTTCAGATAAGACACAGTCCTGAAAATAGCAATCTGTCTTCATAGTGTCAGTAATGGACAACGTGGCTCAATAGCCGCATATGAAAGAGCGCAAAAACAAGAAAGGACCAATAGTCCAATATGGTAGTAGACTGTAGAACATATGACATATAAGTCTAAAAATGCCAACTCGCATAGAGCTATAACCAGCCCTGGAGGTTATCCCTCTGGCACTAATTCACAGCAGGTTAGTGGTGAGGTAGATCATATGAAATGACAAAAGACAGCCAATAGTGCTCAATATATAGGTAGGTATAAGCAAAAAAATATACTAACCGCTCTATGCATCAAGCATTGGTGGTATGATCCCCACCTAGGATTCTTTGGGCGGTTGTCTTCCGGGAAGCAGGAAATAAATACAAATGCCAGGTAGCAGTTGATAAAAGCTAAAAAGTATGTAGCTTACAACAAATAGAGGTCGCCAAAATACTTTAAACAGGAGTAAGCTAAAACCACAACGCTTTCACCCCCTGGGGCTTTTTCAAATAGATAAAAACATACCTGGCATTTACACACTTATATAGACTTCTAAATGTTTCAAATTAGAAAATTGGCGCCAAAATGACATCCTCATCACGTGACCGCAATTGCAATCACGTGACTAAGATTAATCATACATAACATTACATAATACAATATCTAAAGAACAATCTGTTTAAAACATATCTATTGAAATAAATAAAATTTAAAAACGAGTGTCCTAGAAGATAGGAGCAAGAAAAATGTGGGTTTGTGGCTTTTAGCCGCAAAATATTAAGCACAATGCATGTTGGGAAATGTAGTGTGTAATGGCTGACTGCATCATTGTTTAGCGCTGCTCCGCCTCTTTTGTTGTTTTGTTGCAATGTAACACTGCCTTTTCTCTGAAAATAGTATGCCCCTGCAGGCTCAGCAATGTAGAAACCAGAACCACTATATTAAGCTGGAAAATGTTTTCTTTTTTTTTTTACTTTCTTTGATGGAGCTAGGGGAAGGTGAAACAGTATAGCGCTAGGAATACAGATATGTATTCCTAATGTTATAGTGTTACTTTAAAGCGGGGCTCGACAAATCCCAGGTCGCCACATGGAAGAATTTCTCTTCTCTCTATCTCTGTAACTACTCCTCCCGGTGCTGAAGCAGCGCTGGGGATTGACAAGCTGGCTGGGCACCAGGTAAAGATGGCACTGTTCGTCGCCACCTCGATTCTGCACAGCTGCTTGCCCACCTAGATTCCGCAGAGCCGCTTGCTGGCCCGCCTCAATTCCGCAGGGCTGCACTGTTGCAGCGCCAAGAGGAAGTAGTTCCCTTCAATTCCTCCGGCACACAGGGATAGAGTAACCGGAGCAGGAGTCTGGACCAGAGGCAGCCCACTTCCATCAGCCACATCCAGCCCCACTGTAACCTGCTGCCCAATCCAACGGGAACCCAGGAAAGACACCCTCCTGTGCCCACAAGGTAGGAAACAGGATGGTGGCTAAAATATGCAAAAACAAATTTTGTGTGTGTGTGTATTTATCTGTGTGTATCTATTTGAGTGTATCAAATAAATACTTTGTGTGTGTGTGTGTATGTATGTTTAGGTCACCAGCCCACCTCCGATCGCATGGGAATGTTTTTTTTAACTTGCTTTTTTCCAACGGCGTAATGGTCTCTCCACAGCTGGCCTGCCTCTCAGCCAATCCAGTGCTTTCCCATAGTAAAGCATTGGAAAGCTATTGAGCATGCACTGCAAAATACTGCACCAATCAACATCTCCTCATAGAGCTGCATTAAGTAATGCATCTATATGGGGAATGTTTAGCGCCTCCATGCAGAGCAGATAGGAGACACTTTAGCTGCTGTTTGAGTGACTGCCACTTTTATCTGAAAAGGCAGTGTTTACAGTGAAAAGCCTGCATGAACAGGCTACAGACACAAGAATAACTACATCAAGCTGTAGTGGTTCTGGTGACTATATGGTCCCTTTAAGAATTGCATTTTTCTCATTGAAAAAAGCTGGCTTCTAGATTCAAAGCAATTTGTCAAGCCCTTCCTTAAAGTATGTCACAATTTTGTTGGTGAATATAGAATGATTTTAATCTTAAGAGACTGGCATCAGGGGAGAAAAAAATTAAAAAAGAAATCATTCCAATATTATGACACATGGAGAAGGTGCGGAATCAAATAGAAGTTGACTTCTGATATATAGACTATATTTTCTATTTCTCATCTAAATTCTTGATGCAAAGTAGCATGCACTATTCTTGTGTTTGCAAACAAATAGTAAAATAAACATATTTTTAGTTTTGTTTTTTTTTTTTTTTAAATTTGTGCCTATGAGAGGCGTTGTTGGTGTACAAACTGTACCTACTCTTAATAGTAGTTATTTTGCCTATTCACCCATGAACGGAAAAACAAAATCAGTCTATTCTAGTCGGTCAGTCTAACTATTCGCTTGTTACTTAGTAATCTTGTTTTACATGTATTTTTAGTTATGCTGTTTACATTTTGTCCATTGTTATTTTGGATGCCTTTTTGCAGTATTCTTTGTATTGCAAGTATATCTGAATTTTTTTCTGTAACGACCGTAACTAGGCTGCTTTGACAGATATGCATAAATGTAGTCTATGCAGGCAGTAAAAGATCAAGAAAAGTTAAAACTTAACATTTTATTGGAAATTTCAAAAGAATGTTGCACACACAGATTCCACATAACCGGTTTCATGTATATTGAACTGAACATCATGTAAATCAGTTAAAAGTGCGAATGCACTGCATCTATGCAAGGAAGGTGTAAAGTCTGTCTGTGCAGCCAGAACCTACAGAGTCTGCCTGCATTCTTGCAACCTATGTAGGATGGTCCATGGGCTCAAACGAGCTTACAATCAAGAGGATGATAACCTTTCTCATGTGCATCTAAATAGGTTATGGTCATAGATAAGTCTTCAGTGAGTTTTGATGATGTTGTTGTGTTTTTTTTTTGTTTTTTTTTTTATCTTGGCTTCTTTTGACCTATCCTGGGCCATAAAGACCCTTGCTTGAATGTCTTTATAATCACCATATTTATTTATATTCTTCAACTCTATTCATAACTATAATATTGTGCATGCGCACCTCTGCATTATATAATTGCATTATTATTGTTATGAAGGAAAGGCATTTTGGGTGCTTTTTCTGATAATTTCTAATTTTACATTTAGCATTTATGGTAATATGTCTGGCCATTGGAGTCAGTCTCGCTCTCTCTCCCCTCCCCACTTTATTCCCTCTTATTCTCTTCAATCCTCTCTGTCCCCCCACACCCTACTTTTATTTCCATTTTCCCTTTTTTCGTCTCTTTCCCTTTATGACGCACTGGTCACACCCATATATTACACATTGCTGGTCCCATTCCTTCTGGGTTATCCCAATTACATAGTTTGTTAACCAGGACAGCTCAGCATGAAGAACTAGCTGCTCTGCTCATGTGATTGAATGCACACTGACTAAGTTTTATTAACCATGGCTATGCCCAGTAATATGTTTCTAAACAAACCTAGCCAGTAACCTATTTTCCAATCTAATGTTCACAATAGTCTTTAATTACAAAAACAAAAAAAACCTACCCCATGTATTTGCTGTTTTTGAGACCGCTATGAAGAACTGTTAGAAAATATAAATCCGTTTAAGTTTGGGTTCTATGCAAGAAATACAAATCTGTTCCTTACATAAGCCAAAATACTTTCACAGAAACAGTGACCTTTACAAATGATACAATTGATGGAGCTTGGATTATTTGAAACCTCCTGGGTGATTTTTTTTTTTTTAACTTCTGCAGAACATGCTGTACTGGAGACTTTATCTTCAGAAGGCTATTGATACTTTGGAAAGAGTTTGGAGAAGGGCTACTAAACTGGTTCATGGATTGCAGGATAAAACTTACCAGGAAAAGTTAAAGGATATTAAAGGGACACTGCAGGCAACCAGACCATTTCAGCTCATTGAAGTGAACTGGGTGCAATGTCCCATGTCCCTTAACCCTACAGTGGTAATTATTGCAGTTTCTGAGAAACTGCAATAATTCCCCTAAGGGTTAATTCTTCCTCTACTTGCTGTCTACCAGACAGCCACTAGAGAGACTTCCGGAATCGAAATGGACCTTTGGTCTGTTATCTGACGCTGGACGTCCTCACGCTCTGCATGAGGACCTCCAGCGTCAGATTTTCCCCCCCCCCCATTGGAAAGCGTTGAATAATGCTTTCCTATGGGGAAATCCTAATGCAAGCGCGTTAGGTCTCCCCACCGGTTGATGTCGGCGGGGAAGGTGTGTGGGCAGAGCCTGACCCAGCGCCAAGGGACGTCAGCGCTGGTTTCAGGTAAGTGACTGAAGGGGTTTTAATCCCTTCAGCACTACCAGAGGGGTTTCTCAATGCTTTCCTATGGACGCTGGCGTCTTCTCACTGTGATTTTCAATGAGACAGCCATTAGAGGCTGGATTAACCCTATTGTAAACATAGCAGTTTCTCTGAAACTGCTATGTTCACAGCTGCAGGGTTAACCCTAGATGAACCTAGCACCCAGACCACTTCATTGAGCTGAAGTGGTCTGGGTACCTATAGTGGTCCTCTAACATGTATAGTAGCTTGGAGGAAAGAAAAGCAAAGGGGATATGATTTAAAAAAAAAAAAAAATACCTAAAGGGAAACAACACCGTAAAGGAGATTATATTTAAAAGAAGAAAAACTACAACACGAGGACATAGTCCTAAATTAGAGGAGCAATGGTTTAAAAATATCGGGGCTGGACCCAGGTAAGTGACAGAAAGTGAAACCTGAAGGTACATTAGCTACAAAGTAAGGCTGACCTCCAGGAATTTCATGCACTTGGTCAAGGCCACACGCCAACGCGTTGCTGGCCCGCTGCAGAAGAGTGTTGAGTATCTGATGTGTATGGGCGGTGAGCGACGCACATACATCCAAGATTTCCCATAGGAAAGCCGTGAATATGTTTTTACTCTGTCTGAGCCACTGGAGCGCCTCTTGTGGCTGTCAGCAAAACATAGGAGTGTGTTACCCTTAAAAAAAAAAAAAAAAAAATGCAATGTTTTACACTGTAGGGTAAAATGAAAGACCCACTGCACCCAGGCTACCTGAGATGAGATAAGAGATGTCACACTTACTAATAAGTATGGTGGTCGATAATTGGAGCTAGATTATAACAACATGACATCTCACAGCTTGGTTCGACCACCAAAGCTCTTATAAGCCTTACTTCAACTTCTCTGTCGTGTTGTATGGCTGTCTTGCTGGAGGAACATCTGTTTAACTCCATTACATCCATTTTCTGACAGATTGAGAAATCTAAATTGTAACATACTCTATAGAACACAACACGTTTACCAGATATTAGAATATGTAGATCAGCTCTTGGCCTTCTATTGTAAAAAGTATTGCACATAGCAGAAAGGAGGGGGATGGTTTGGCATCTGTTTAAAGAAATTACCTACAAAGAGATCTCCCATGCATCATCATATTTGCTATACTGATCTCACAGAAAACTATGTGAGCTGTTTGTGTCTTGTAAAACCCCTGTGCAGCAAGTTTAGAATTACATTTGTGCTATTTCCTTTTCCACGTCTCACCACTTCCTTCTGAAGTGTAACACAAAAGCATGGCACTTAATTGCAAGTGTGTTTTGCACAATACAGGTACCTGAAATCAGGATAACATCTTACATAGTGTTATTTAAGAAGAAGCATAATGTAGGGGTGAGTTTTGTGGCACTAGAGTATAGACTCTCAGTGGAGAGACGATTACGTACATCTTACCCTACTTTAGGAGCAGTAGTGAATAAAAAGGAGCGTTCTACTTCGAGGAGCATGACCTTAGAGAATTTATATCTCACATTATTTTCTGGATTGCACTTGTGACATCCAAGATGGCACCAGCTTTCAACTTACCAGTGGACTTCCTGCCAAGTCCTTTTATGTCCAAAGTTTCCACCTTCTTAAGCCACTATAGCTTGATAAAATGGAAATCTAACCTTCTGGATAAACTGCCCTTCATTCGTTCAGACAGCAAGAGTGCAAGTGCTGGAAGACACTGAGGACGTTCAAGGTATACCTGAACCCACTACCAATCAGAAAAATTAAATCCAGGCCATTTTAACACTCTTTATTTCCGATGTTCTCTGATTTGACATAGGAAGCCTTGGACTGCCTTAGACAGGGGTGCCACTGAATGGCTGTGGGAGTCAGCAGATTCTGTAAGCCAGCGCTTCCGAACCTGTTGTACACGTACAATCCATTTACCCCAAGGATATGCAAAAAAATCGATAATAGCGGTTCTACCGGACAGGTTAGGAACTGCATGTGCAATCAAGGGCCCCAGTGCATGACCTGGACGCATTTTATGCGCAGGGAGAGACGATCACTTTTTCCCTGCCGACTCAACTACCTGGGGGGCGCGAGTCATGAGCTAGGGCAGAGAAAAATATATATATTTGAAATAACAGCAACTATATTAATATATTACAAACATTTTGTTAATTTGAGGTGAAATTGGCTTCCAAGGGTTACACAAGTAAAAAAAAAAAAAAAAATACTGCTCTAATCAATAGCACCTCATTCACAGAATAGCTTGAGAAACTTACATAATTTTCTCAGAATTTTGATGTTGCTCATTTATTTAATGCTTTATTTTCCCTCAGCTAGACTTGGTGGTTTCTGAGGCAACTAACGTTGTTTGAATCACTTTTCCCACCATCAGCATCTTATTTTGAAACTATTTTGTAGCCCCACTTTGATTTTCATGGTTTGCAATCCACACTATTGCTTTTTATTGGTGTTAAGAAGCTTGTGTTAATCTCATCCTTTTGCATGTTTTGCCAAGACCCCTCATGGTAACACATGGTTGCTTGCTGTGTTGTAGCCACGGTATGCAGCAGATGTAAGATCTTACTTACCTGATGCTTTCCCACGAGGGCACTGCCGTCTTCTGCTCCTGGTGCTTTACTAGCTAAGAGCCCATGTCACATTCTACTCTAATGCATGTGGAAGAGTACAACACTGATGTCAATGCAGGACTCAGCGAGACAGCAGGAGTTTCTATAGGTACAGTCTCATGATCAATGAGACAATGTCTCTCCAAAAGCCTCCACCAGTGATGGCTAGGGGAAATGACAAAATCTAATGGTGGCAGCTTCACCTTTTGACAAGTGGAGGAAATCATATAAAATACAAAGTAATCCTTAATTTGTCTTCTCTCTTTTGAAATTTCATTGAAATTCAGACCCAGTCAATATGGGTATTTCATAAAGATTTTATCATTATAAAATACTCAAAACATTTATTGCTGAACTGAATTTATTATTTGTCTGCACTTAGCAGTTGACTTTATGTTATTTGTAAAGCTACCACGAAAACCGTGTCTTTGCCAGAAAGAAAATATATTCCATCCTGTTTTTATTAGCTCTGATCTGTTGGCACTACTTAGTCAATAGAAGCACAGCTTTTAAACTGTGACATTTGTCAAACTGACACATGGTGAAAATTAAAAATGTCAGTTTACAATTGTGAGCATGTCTCCGATTGTTATATTATTGACAGTTTGACAATTAATTTAATAACCATAAACTCAATTGCACAAGTATCCAAAGTGTTATCTGCACTTACAAGTCATATTGCTATATGACTTTACGATTGTTTTAAAACTGTTCTTTATTTGTTGAATTGTCACACCTTTTTAGTCACTTTTGAGTGTGAATGAATCCTGATGCATTGTGATTGACACAGCCTGCATGAAAAAAACTGGTTTCACTTTCAATCAGATGTAATTTACCTTAAACAATTGTATCTCTTTATCTGTAAATTGAACTTTAATCACATACAGGAGGCTCTTGCAGGATCTAGCAAGCTATTAGCATAACAGGGGATAAGAAGATTTAAATTAAACAGAACTTGCAATAAAGGAAGGATAAACTATAGATGACTCTTTACAGGAAGTGTTTAGGAAGGCTGTGCAAGTCACATGCAGGGAGGTGTGACTAGGGTTAATAAACAAAGTGATTTAACTCCTAAATGGCAGAGAATTGAGCAGTAGGACTGCAGGGACATGATTTATACATCAAACCGGCTTCATTAACCTAAAGTTGTTTTGGTGACTATCGTGTCACTTTAAATATTCTTGACATCAATCTATACTCTATGCCCCATAGTAATGAAGCAAAAACAAGATTTTTGAAAACATTGCAAATGTAATTAAAAAAATACCTCCGATGCACTCTATTTTTCTGGATCATCTTTGAAATGTATATGCACATTGATTGGAGTCTCCTTATGTTCCAAATTTAATTGATTGGGCATGATTTGTAAAACCAGTCACCTGTCTAAGGTCTCAGAGTTGTAAATTCATCAGAGCAAAAAGCAAGCCATGACGTCAAAAGAACTGTGGGGGCGAGGGAGCACCTAAAGTACTCTGTCCATAAAAATCAAAATTCCTACTTAGGAATGACTGGGTTGGAATTTCAGTCAAAGTGAGTCATTCAAATGAATCAGTCAAAATAATCATATGTGGGGAGAAGAGGTGACAGTACCACTTTTACTTGCTGAGCCCATGACTGACTGTGAAAATATAAGAAACACTCTAACATTACAAACACGTTAGAGAGTTCCTTGAATATAAAGTGTAATGGTGTATTTTGGATCACTTTAGATGCCATATTTAGAAATAGTATCTTCTGCCAGGAGGTTTGAGACCAGGGAGGGGGATGGAATTAAACCTTTGCGCCACTTTGCAGAACACACTTTCATACAACATGGGAGTTACTACTGCTTTCTATGGTGATTGCCTCACTTTACTACTTTACAGCATTTTTCAGAACACAAGTCGATCTCCCCCATTGTGAAAAGGGTTTGTAAACTAAAGGACAACAAACATACGTTGAGCACTTGTAAGGCTGAGATGCAAACTGACAAACTTGTGTAGAGCAAACACGATAAATAGCAGGACACAAAAAAAGAACATAAACAGGGGCGGAGCCTGATCTCTGAGCTGACTAGACGTGGAAAGCCAGAGCTCCTGCAATAAAGCTTGATTTTGGGGTGTTTTACCTGATTTTGGGGCTTCCATGAACAGCATATATATATCTATATTAATACATTGCTAAACACAAGTGCACACACCAGTCAAGCCATAAGACTTGCTTTTCCCACAGAAATCTCACTTTAACAGTGCTCTCACTACTGCAATGGATTCTGGGTAGGCTTATGCATATGAGGATTTTTTTTTTTTTTTTGGTCCCCCCTCCCTGCTTGTTACCAGGAAGGGGGGGATATAGCATTCCCTAGTGGTCCGGTGGCATGGACTGTGCAGTGGGGGCCCAGCAAGCTCTTACTTGCCTTCCCAGCAGCTCCCTTCTGCTCCCTTGCCTAACTCTCGCGGCCTGCGTGGAGCATTGCTATGGTAACCCATGGCAATGCTCTGACGGCCGCGGGACTCGCAAGATTTAGATGGGAGCTGAAGGTAGTACTGGGCCCCCCAGGGCCGCTGGGCTTGTCATAGGCCCAGCAGTCCTGATTGTTAATATTGGTATCTTTATTGGCCGATACCGATCTTGCCGAAAATCCAGAATATCGGCCAGTCCTGATGTTTTTCAAACCAAAATAACTTGATAATTAAGAATTGCATAACATTTATTTGAAACATTATGTGCATAGCAAGCACATAAATGTATAATTCAGCAATTTTGTATGTAGATTGATGTTCAGACAAACGTAAAGTTAAAGGACCACTATAGTGCCAGGAAAACATACTTGTTTTCCTGGCAATATAGTGCCCTGAGGGTGCCCCCACCCTCTGGGACCCCCTCCTGCCGGGTTGGATGGCAAGGAAAGGGGTTAAACTTACCTTTATTCCAGCGCCGGGCGGGGAGCTCTCCGCCTCCGATCCTCCTCCTGGGCTGAATGCGCATGCGCGGCAAGAGCTGCTCGCGCATTCAGTCGGTCTCATAGGAAAGCATTCATAATGCTTTCCTATGGATGATGGCTTCTTCTCACTGTGATTTTCACAGTGAGAAGCACACAAGCGCTTCTAGCGGCTGTCAATGAGACAGCCACTAGAGGATTTGGAGGCTGGATTAACCCATTTATAAACATAGCAGTTTCTTTGAAACTGCTATGTTTATAAAAAAAAAGGGGGGTTAATCCTAGAGGGACCTGGCACCCAGACAACTTCATTAAGCTGAAGTGGTCTGGGTGCCTAGAGTGGTCCTTTAAATTATGCAGGTCTGCAATTATGCAATAGGTATTTATTGCACTCACAAACAATATTTGATTGTAGGCATATCATACACTTGTCTTCAGCACATTTTGAAGGGCATGAAGAAAAATAATAATTAAAAACAATAATAGTGCAGGATTGCTGAATAAAATATTGTGCTTCAATAAGATTGCACTTCAAGCATCAATATATGGTATGCACCATATTCTTTGTGTGTGCAATAATTACATATTGAATTTATGGTATACATACAATACTACCCTGCTGTGGTTTTACTGTAGATACTTTGGTTTTATTTATTGGTATGAGGACTTGGAGTCCTACAGTTGATTGAAGGAAATGGTAATACTTGATTTTATATATTCCTTCATCATGTGCTTTCCACATTTTAAGTAAAGGGTGTTTTAGTTGTTGGTTTGTGACATATTTCATTGGGGTTTTATGCAAAACTGCGTGCAAAACCTGTAGTTCTCCTGACTGCAGCCTTTACAAGCCCTCCCACTCTAACCCAGCCCAGACGTTCTGTAGCTGTCCAATCACAGACTTCCCAATGCAACTCAAGTATTTGGAAGGCAGGTGCTCTGAGCTATTGCCTGCCTCTTGAGTTTAGCTCCACCAAGCTAAACAAACCAGGAAGTAACCAGACCGGTTGTCTGATTAACAACCAGGGGAGTGTTACCAGGTTAATTTATAAAAGTGTCAATTTCTATTGAAATCTGCACTTTTTTTTTTCCACAATGAAAATAATAGTACACACTCTTCACACACAAAGCTTTTCAGCCAGCTAAAATGCTTTAGGGGCTGGAATGACCCTTTAAAACATTGCCTTGAAATATCTACAATGCCAAAGTAATATAAATCCCTGATTGTAGGAATACTATGATCATTAGAGCTTATTTCTATGATGAGTAAGAAAAGAAGATGGGGCAAAGTCATTATCAGACTATTTGCCAATATTTAATAGGTTACTGGCAGATAATCACTGGTAAATGTTGCATTTCTTAGTGAAAAAAAAGTAGTCATATTTTTTATAGTGAAAGGGGTAAAATTAACACACTAAGCACCATAATAATGTGTGTTAATTGAATAGATTATGGTTCAAGTTGATCCCCTGTGTATTTCTCCCTGCATGTTATTCGTATGGTAGTTAGTTTACATCACTGAAGCTATAATCCCACCATTTACTTAGGTATGTTACAGGGGGAGCTGTGCTTTCTACTTATACTAATCTAATTGGCTGAACAATATTGGTTTCTATACCTGTAGCGGAAGTAGATCTTACTGAAATATGTAATGTGTTCATAAAGGACAGCTTTTGTATAAAATCAGCACTGTTATAGAAATGTATGTGTCTCATGATTGGTTTAGTCATTTCCTTGTTTGGGAAGTGCAAAGCCTGGGTATTTACATCACACTGATAATTCTAGTTTTTGGGAATGTTTTTTCTTTTCATATTATGTATGTGTATATCTATATATCTTTATAAATGTGTTATCTTAATCTTGGAGTATAGCTTTAAATAATAAAATCCTTGAGACCGGAAACCTTGCTTTACTGAGTTAGTGTACACCACTTCTCCATCAGGGCTACTTCCTCAAAATGGTTTTAGTTTTTGAGAAATGTATCAAAGTTTGCCTGAATAAATAGAAAAAGAACAAACCTTACCATATGTACAATTAATTGTTTGTGTTTAAATGAACTCTATGCACCATAACCACTATACACTGTAGTGGTAATGGTGCTTGGAGTCCCAGGACACTGTCCACAGGTTATCTATCAAACTACTTACAAACGGTTTGACACTTAACTTACCGTGTCAGTCACCTCTGGTCCTTTCAATTTGAGATGAAGTAATAAAGTGGAAGTTTATGCTTTTGCATTATCCGCTCTCACCCAATTAAAGGACCACTATAGGCACCCAGACCACTTCAGCTTAATGAAGTGGTCTGGGTGCCAGGTCCATCTAGGGTTAACCCTGCCTGCTGTAAACATAGCAGTTTCAGAGAAACTGCTATGTTTATAATAGGGTTAATCCAGCCTCTAGTGGCTGTCTCATTGACAGCCGCTAGAGGCGCTTCTCACTGTGATTTTCACAGTGAGAAGACGCATTGAGAATGCTTTCCTATGGACTGGCTGCGCGCGTGGCTCGGGCTGCGCATTCAGCCGATGGAGAGGAGGAGGAGAGCCCGGCGCTGGAAAAAGAGGTAAATTTAACCCCTTCCATCCCCTAGAGCCCAGCGGGAGGGGGGCCCTGAGGGTGGTTGCATCCTCAGGGCACTATAGTGCCAGGACTATAGTGATCCTTTAATACTGTATTAAAATGCCACGTGTTGTTATGAAGTTCAACTTTATCAGACCAACTCAGGCATGTCACAGTGAGTAAGAAAGATCTCTGTGGTGGTTATAGTACCATCTTATCTCTGAGATTCCTAATTTTAGAGAGTTTTTTTGAAATATTTAGATTATTGGCCTCTTCTGAAAAATGGAGTCAAGCTGGTTTTACTCTCCTTCTATCCCATGCCACAGTGTTAATGTGTCGGAGTTCATCATTACAGATTATCTCAGCCAGTCCATTGCTTACTCTTAAAGAAGCATTTGGGGGGCTACTGGCCATGCATGACAATGCCATCACTACACATAGAGATTAATTGGTTCTATGGGAAGTGTGGGGTGTCTTCATGCAAATTGTAAAAACACCAAATGTCGGTCCTGCAAAGAGTGCAGGATCACATCTGGAAACGAATCTAGTGGCCTAGTGTGAACACTGCCTTTGTTCAGATAGTCTCTTTGCACCAGAACCACTACATTAAGTAGTTTGTTCTTGTGCTTAAATTATCCCTTTAGCTGTGTACATGCAAGTAGAAGAGTTCTAATTAATGCATTTCTAATAAAGTGTACAAAGCAAAGTTACAAAAGAAAACGTGTCTATTAAAGGGATGCTACAGGCACCCAGACCACTTCTGCCCATTGGAGTGGTCTGGGTGCCAACTCCCACTACCCATAACCCTGCAAGTGTAATTATTGCAGTTTTCACAAACTGCAATATTTACATTGCAGGGTTAAGTCCTCCTTTAGTGGCTGTCTACTAGACAGTCACTAAAGGACTCTTCCGTGCTCATAGAACACAAAAAGTGTTTTAAAACGATGCTGGACGTCCTCACGCTATTGTATAATGCTTAATTGTATGGAGGGACATCGGCGCTGGACTCCGGTACGTCACTGAAGGGGTTTTAACCCCTTCAGCAACTTGGGATGTAGAGGGGCAATAGAGGGTCCTGCAGTGCCAGGAAAATTAATGTTTTCCTGGCACTGGAGAATCCCTTTAATGAATGAAGTCTGTACATACAGACCCATAGAGCAGAGCAATGTATTCAACTAAATCTAGTAAATGTCAGGTATATAGAATATGGTCTGCATAAACAATTTTTCAGCAGTGAAGAGTAATCCGCATAGGAGTGTACCTCCCTACTGTCACTATTTAGGAGAGACTGTCCCTGTTTTTAGCCTTGTCCCTCTTTTCTGGGAGATCCATATATAACAGAGCTGCACAGTAATATGTCTTTGAACTGAAATACCGTATTTTTCGCTCCATAAGACGCACCTCACCATAAGACGCACCTAGTTTTTAGAGGAGGAAACCCAGAAAAAAAAATATTCTGAACAAACTGTTCCATAGTGTTTCTTACCATGGGACAGTTTGTTCAGAATATTTTTTTTTCTCCCCTGTCCCTTAATGATCTTTAACCCCCCTTTCCTCTGTCCCATAGTGATTGTTAACCCCTCCTACCCTGTCCCATAGTGATTGTTAACCCCTCCTACCCTGTCCCATAGTGATTGTTAACCCCTCCTACCCTGTCCCATAGTGTTCTTTAACCCCTCCTCCCCTTGTCCATTAGTGTTCTGATCCCATAGTGTCCCCCCCTCCCATTGTGCACTTTCCCTCCCCTGTCCCATAATGATCTTTAACCCCCCCTTTCCTCTGTCCCATAGTGATTGTTAACCCCTCCTACCCTGTCCCATAGTGTTCTTTAACCCCTCCTCCCCTTGTCCATTAGTGTTCTGATCCCATAGTGTCCCCCCCTCCCATTGTCCCATAGTGCACTTTCCCTCCCATAGTGTCCCCCCCTGCCCTTGTCCCATAGTGTCTCCCCCTCCCCTTGTCCCATAGTGTCCCCCCTCCCCTTGTCCCATAGTGTCCCCCCCTCCCCTTGTCCCATAGTGTCTCCCCTCCCTTTCTCCCATAGTGTCCCCCCTCCCCTTCTCCCATAGTGTCTCCCCTCCCTTTCTCCCATAGTGTCTCCCCTCCCTTTCTCCCATAGTGTCCCCCTCCCCTTGTCCCATAGTGTCTCCCCCCCTCCCCTTGTCCCATAGTGTCTCCTCCCCTCCCCTTGTCCCATAGTGTCTCCTCCCCTCCCCTTGTCCCATAGTGTCCCCCCTCCCTTTCTCCCATAGTGTCTCCCCTCCCTTTCTCCCATAGTGTCTCCTCCCCTCCCCTTGTCCCATAATTACTTACCTGTCTTGGAGCGTGGGCCGGCTTCACAGCGCGCTCCGCAGTCCAGGAACTTCTATTTCAGGTTCCGGTTTCCGGCGGGACTGAACGGAAGTGTGCACACTTCCTTTCAGTCCCGCCGGAAACCGGAACCTGAAATAGAAGTTCCTGGACCGCGGAGCGCGCTGTGAAGCCGGCCCACGCTCCAAGACAGGTAAGTAATTCTTCACATTCGCTCCATAAGACGCACAGACATTTCCCCTCACTTTTGAGGGGAAAAAAAGTGCGTCTTATGGAGCGAAAAATACGGTAAATGTTTTCAGAAAACCGTGTGTTTAAAGAAGATACGTTGTTCCTGTACTATTTTACACCTTTAGTTGTATAAATTGTTAGTAAAGTAATAAACACGTATTCTTAACAATATAGTGCTCCTGTCCTATGTACTTTAGAGGTCCTGCCGCTCCGTGTGCCATAAACAAAATAGAGAATTTACTTCCCTTTTTATATCGCTGAGACTCCCTTACCACTGGTCATCTCCCCACCTCATGGAAGAGGCATGGCTTCCTGTGCGATGGTCCAATCCAATGCTCCTCCTGTAGGAGTTGATGCACATGAGTATATTTAATGCTTTCGTAAGGGCTTCTGAATCACGTGACAAACTTTTACTCTGCAGAGTTTCACATTGCAGTTTCCAAAAAAAAACAAAAAAAAACAAACCAACAACACTGCACAGTTTTACATTGCAGGGTTAAAGGGACACTCCAGTGCCAGGAAAACAAACGGTTTTCCTGGCACTGCAGGTCCCCTCTCCCTCCCACCCCCCATCCCAGGTTGCTGAAGGGGTTTAAATTCATTCAGTGACTTACCGGAGTCCAGCGCCGATGTCCCTTGGCGCTGGTCCAGGGTCCGCCCACGCTCCTCCCCTGCCGACGTCATCCGGCGCCGGCAGGGTGAGACCTAATGCGCATTAGACCTCCCCATAGGAAAGCATTGAAAATTGCTTTCAATGCTTCCCTATGGATATTTTAGCGACGCTGGTGGTCCTCACATAGCGTGCTCACAAAATCTGTGCTAGATACCCAGAAGTGCCCTCTAGTGGCTGTCTAGTAGACAGCCACTTGAGGAGGAGTTAACCTAGCAAGGTAAATGAAAACTGCAATATTTACAGTTGCAGGGTTAAGGGTAGTGGGAGTTGCCACCCAACCATTTCAATGGGCAGAAGTGGTCTGGGTGCCTGGAGTGTCCCTTTAAAAGGACAGGACCACTGCACCCAGACAACTTTATTTTCTTTTTGAATCTTGGAAGGGATGCATCTGTGTAACTCTGAGCAGTATTTATATGCTGGCAACTTATTCTGCAACAGTGTGCAAGGGGTAAACATAAACAGAAAGCAATGTAGACTAATGGGATCAGGATCTGAAGAGTAAAACCCTGCAAAAATGGTACTACAAATGAGAGGATTTTTGTTTATTCGTAATGGTATAGGTTGCTGATTTAATTTATTACAATATAATCAAATGTGTCGTCTCTGTTGGTTTGATTAAATTAAAGTACATACAACTTACATTTGTACTGAAGGGAGCAGCTATTAGACTTCTCCCATCCCCTCCTTTTGGACTTCTTAGGTTATTTTGGATTGGTCCGTTTCACATACCAGACAGATGACATCATTCGTAAGGCTCTGGACCTTCTCCCGAAAAGCACATACAAATGGAATTACTGCCTCAGATGGCTGTTGTGCATTTTGCAAAGTATATACAAACACGTTGCTGACAGAGCAGCCAAATTCCATTAAAAAAAAAAAAAAAAATAATAAAAATGGTCAGGAAATGTTCAAAGTAGCCTTTTGTGCTGGGAGTGCAAATTCTTTGGGTAACATTACTTTATTCCAGCCTCGTTCATTTGTTTCCGGGTATTAAAAAAACTAGACGAACCAAAGACTTTATTGTATGTTCTTGGTTAACTCTTTTGTTTCCTTCTTTTCTCTTAGGCCTTTGGAAATGCCAAAACTGCACACAACAATAATTCCAGCCGCTTTGGGAAATTCATCCAGGTCAATTATTTGGAGAGTGGCATTGTGCGTGGGTGAGTAACACTGAAGGGAATAACGTAAACCTATGTGGGCTCAAGTATGATAATGTTAATTTATTATTTTTTTTATTCAGTCTGCAAACATATTGAACTTCCTGATTTAAGGTCTTGTGTTCCTCAAGAATTGCCTTAGATGTGTGTGTGTGTGTGTGTGTGTGTGTTCTTGTGTTTATGAGGAAGGACTTTTTCCTGTGTGTAATGAGGTTGAGGTCTCTGGGTGAATGTGTGACTGTGGCCTATTGCTCATGCCTTCTTGGTATGGTAACACCAATGAAACATTGGTTATATCCATTTACCTATGTCACTGCCTTCAAGGCCGTGGAAACCCCAAATTCCAGTTGAGTTTCATTTGAGCCAAGTCTGCAGGGAAGAGTAGGGATAAAAGGGCTTTTAAGCAAAATAATACAGAGAGTAAAGCCAGACACACATTGGGGCCACATTTAGCACCCACTCCTATTACACTGTATGTGTGAAACACTGTTTTTAAGCTTTATTTTAATGACTGACAACATTTTTGCACATACATGCAAGGGAAAGCTATTCCGAAAGGAACACAAGGTAACTTATTCTAATAGTCATGTCACATACATGGTCACAAGCCTATATGGCATTTCTTAATAAGTTAATAGAAATTTGGTTTAGCGGGTTAAAACATTGATCTAATATTATGTCATTGAGCTATAATGTGTGCAATATGGCTCTTCTTTTCATTTTTTTCATTTTTTTTCTTTCTGCATGGTATCTTAGAGCTGTTGTGGAAAAGTATCTCCTTGAAAAATCCCGCCTTGTGTCTCAGGAAAACAATGAAAGGTAAGTGAGATCACAGCAAACCGCTCCTCATTCCTGAAACTTCTATTAAAGAAAAATGAAACCTCCCAAATATTTCAGAGTTGGATCAGAGTGATCACGGTTTAAATATTAATGCTCTCCCTGATCTTATTTAGATTTTTTTATAAATTTTTTTATAAATTGTACAGTTAAGTATTCACCCACCCATTTGGGACTTTTATGAACCCAATTAAATACAAATTGCACAAAACATTGCTACTCATTCCTTTCATACACCATAGCATGGTCTAGGTGGGATCTATGTCTCCCACTAATTGAATGCACTTGGTGTAGATGTAATTTAAAGTCATTAGTCATTTTTTCATTAGTTCTGTGACCCGAGCCTAATTAAATAATAGTGCTCAGTGTTTCTCACACAAAGTAAAATCTCAAGCATCAAATGGTACTCTTTCATATTTGATGGACATGTCCAATAGTAAAACGTTATTGGAGAGCATAGAAGGGATCATTATTAATATTGTTTGCAAAGAAATAATGGCATTGGTGCCCCCTCTTCTTTCCCACCTTGCTATACTTTTGTCACCTGACAAATATATTTGTTTCTGGATGTGTCTTCTAAATGTGGTGAAAGTTTTAATTCCTGTTTTTTGGAAACCGGTGAAAGGTCCTGCTGTGATTGATTTAATAATTGTATGAACTAGAGCACCAACAAATAACTTTTATCTATTATCATACTTCGTTCCCTTAAATACAAATCCTCCTTTTCACATCTAAGACCACAGGGCTAGTCGTGGGTCATTTAATTAACTTAATATTCTCTTACTAGAATTATGATCTTTACCCGACGGCGTTTCTGTCTTTTTACTGTTTGGTTTTACCTGTCTTATGCTCCATTTTTCACAGCCTTGACTGAGAGAACTGACCTGTAATCACCCACTTATTTCAAAAGATATTTTTTTAAGATGTCTGTCATGTTTCATCTTTTGTTTTTCCCATGTGTTATTTTGTCATAATCCACTACTACTTATGTTCACATGTGACAGACATGCTTGTGTAAATATGACACCATTTAATCCTGTATCCACACTGGCATTTTGGTATGGCTGATACTTTCATAGGATTACTTACTATTATTTCTAGAGCTCTTTTTTTGCTTCTGCATGCCAGCTGTCTATGTAATTCCAGAAAGCTTCTGCCCATTTGCACTTGCGTACAATAACCTTATTGGCTAACCTGTCTTTGTACCCTATTATATCACATACCTGTATAAGATCCCTTTTCTGTCCCATACGTTCCTCTGAAATCCAAATTTGTTTTACAGGAATTACCACGTTTTCTATTACATGCTCTTGGGGGTGTCTGAGGAGGAGAGAAAGGAGTTTCAGCTGAAACAACCAGAAGACTATTTCTACCTCAATCAGGTACCTTCACTGTATCATCTGCATCAGATCTGTGCTGCTTTGGCTAATAAGGAAGTATTCGCCTGAGCAACAATGGGCAGTTGTGATTGGCAGAGACTGTCAGTGGGATGCTTTTAGCCTATCAAAGCTCCAACTGACCATGAATGAGTATGACTACAAGAACGTGTGTGATCTGTGTGTGATCCGTGTGTGAGGTGTGGCTAAAGCAGTTTAACACTGAATGGATGTAAGTGCCATGGGACTCCAGGCACTATAACAAATTCAAAGACATGAAATGCTTATAGTGGCTACAGTGTTCCTTTAAAAATGACTCACCACTGCAAGCTATAGTATACCATCCAGGTGTGAATTTCTACTCGACAGAGCTACATTTTTACTCATGGGTAAGCTAGTGGTGAGTTTTGTGCCCTGATATTGAAATAATATGGATTTGTAATATACATCATCCTTATACAAAATGTAATAACGTGTTGCGTTAATAATGACATTGTTTGTCCCTCAAGAAAGAACACTGTTTTATTTTAAATGGTTTTGTTACTAGAATAGCACGTTCTTTGAATGCTGCTTTCCAGTCAGAATATATTTGAACTGCAGCAAGTGCCTAGCAACTACAGATAAAGTTCACTTTTCTGAAGGGTCACCTTCTAAAGGGACACAAACTCACAACTTTAATTTTTTTTTTTTAAGATAGGAATTGTGCAAGTGCTTGTGTTTTGTATGTATATTTTAACCTTCCACAATGCTCTACAAAGCAGTTTACCAACAAGTAGAAATGCAATAAAAAAAATAGAAAAATACTTATTTTGTATAAATGTTTTCTGTATGCTGTACAAATTTGTGTAGTTTAACAAATATGTAGATGCTTTTGGCTCTCTGTGTAAAGGCGATATTGCGATGGTAATTCATCACAATATAAAAGATTCAGCATGTGGCCACATTTTGCTGTCCCTAGGGGAAGAGAGATGCTTTGGATTATTAACAAAAACAAATTACCTGAAAATAATCCATACACTTACCTAAATTAAGCTGTACTATTCTTTTCATTGCTCAGTTTAAATTGTTTGTTTTACCTGCGACTTTAGGAACAGCTGGAAAAACGCCCACATCCCCTGCAGCCATAGAGCTGAAATAGTGCGTTGGTGTTCCGAGATATCCTGGAAGCTGTTGTTTTTTTGTTGTTTTTTAAGTTGTTGTTCTAGCAATTGTCAGTAGAAGGCCAATAGTACCATGACTAGTATATCATGTATTCCTGCATCTCCAACTAATATCATTAGCCCAGTTCCAAAATGTCAATAAAAAAGTGAATGGAAGTTAAAAGTGAATTAAATTATGAATTATGCATTCTACTGGTCCATCGTTATTTTCTGATGCGTTATTAAGGATACTACTCCAAGCCCTCACACATCATTCGGAAGGTTTAGCCTTCCTTTGTTAATAATGTACTTTTACGGAGTAGAAAAAGTTAAATTTTCCAAAATATAGGAATTTAAGAAACTTACTGCCCCCTAGTGGCATTCCAATTTAAATGAAGGAAGACAGAAATATTCTCTTTTGTTTTGTATTAATTTTAGATTTTATCCATTATAGGGTTATAATATAATTTTATTGCTGATATGTGTTTGTGTAACACATCTTTCTAGAACAATTTCAAGGTGGAGGAAGGAGAAGATCTTCGACATGATTTTGAACGTCTGAAGCAAGCCATGGAAATGGTTGGATTCCTCCCAGCCACGAAGAAACAGTAAGTATCTACCTGTCGACTAAATTATCCATTGAGGTTTAAAAGACATAATAAACAATGAGAACAATTGTTGCGTGAATGGTCATGATTACAATAATTCTCCCTAATGCACCATTTTGTTAGGGTTAGAGTTACTTTGCTGTTACCTATACATCTAGCACCTGGTTGTTTTTTTTTTTTTTTCTCATTTGAAGGGCTTAATTTAGCTCCTCATCCACTCTCTCTATCTCCCTAGTTTTTTGTCTTATTGTTTTTTGGAAATTGGACCTGGCAGAGAGTTTGATAAATGGACTAGTATGAAAAATAAGGGGTTGTTTTGTAGGAAGGCTTTCATTGATAAAGTGTGAGCTATGGAATTGAGAAGGGAGAAATTATGGCCAGAGAAAAAGCAGACCAAACTAAATTGAGGATGGGTGGAATCATCGCAGGTAAGTGCAGTTGAATGATTCGCAAAGGGAGGATGATACGCAAAAGAAGATTGGTAGGATTTCCTTCGAGAGGAGACGATGTAGATATTTATGCATTTGGATATGGAGATGTTGAAACGAATGGAAAAAGTCACGTTTCTTAATCCGGGGCCCTATTTAAAGTTAAACTATAGTGTCAGTAATACAAACGTGTATTTCTGACACTATCATGTTTAACTATTTTAGGTCACTCGCCTCCCTTTAATCGCATGGTATAAGTGAGTTTACTTGCATCTTCTCCTACACCATGTTGGCCCTGCCTAGCTCTTCCTCCATGGCTTAGATAATTAATCTTGATGATCTCAGCCAATCCAATGCTTTCCCATAGGAACGCACTGGAAGGCCATTGCTGATGTGTGGCAAAACGCCATGCTGCGCCAATTGGCATGTCCTCATAGAGATGTATTGAATCAATGCATCTCTACGGGGAACGTTCAGTGCCTTCATGCGTTTACAGTGCTCAACCTGCAAGGACAGGCTATAGACACCAGAACCTCTAAGCAGTAGTGTGTCTGGTGACTATAGTGTCCCTTTAACCTTGCATTGCAGGAAGTCCCATTGGGAAGGATCTCCTAAGAAAGTGAATTAAACTGATGAGAGCAGACATTTATGTTGATGTGGCAAGCTCTGTCAAAATGGGGTACATTGGAGTTGTGGCAAGCTTATGCAATATACTGGAACTAAACCCCCATTTTTTGCCTAGGTTAGGTGATAACTAAAAAAAAAAATATATATATATATATATATATATATATATATGTATATGTATATATATGTATTTATTTTTTTAGTTAAAAATGTAATGTTCTGTTATTCACCTGTTGACAAATCTCAGTGTAGTTGATTATGTTGATGGATAGTACACATGCTAATTTCTGGCAAAATTAATTTTCTGCTTTATTGCCCCCTGTTGCTTAGGATATTTTCTGTGCTATCTGCTATTCTGTACCTTGGTAATGTGACCTACAAGAAGAAAGCTTCTGGGAGGGATGAAGGTCTAGATGTTGGTCCCCCAGAAGTTTTGGACACGTTATCACAGCTCCTCCAGGTATCATCTAGTTGCATAATATACTGTAGTTTCTCCAGTTATGACATGTGTAATGCCATGCTAGCCTTAACATGTGTTGTTTTTTTTATAAATGGTAGTTAATTCAGTCATCCAAAAATTTTAATAAGATACACGTTGTATCTATACAAGTATGTCTGAATTTTGTTTCTTAAATCTTGCAAACAACCTAAGGCTGTGACTGTGTATATTGGTTATTGTCTTGGGGGGGAAATTGGAAAACCAAAAAGGGGGGGGAGGGGTATATCGTGTTTTTTTAATATGTCTGGAGCTCCTTTGACTTTAGAGGTGAGTCGGGATACCGAGTTGGGAAAGGTGTTCATTGTGGGGTTGGTAGCACTCCGCGCTTATGTTTTTCTTTGCAAATATATATATGAACTCTATCAGTTCATGGTACTCCTACATTGTTAGCTGAGTGGTTATCACCATATTCGTGATGTAGGTCCCTCTTTAATGTATAAATTAATTGATTGCTATGTTTTCTGTCTCCCCTCTCAGGGTGGGTCACTGATAGTTATTACATCCCTTTACATTGGCCTACCTATGATCTGCAATGGAGTATTGGCCATTTGTACTAAATTATTCAGTTTTGTGCTTGTGTATGCAATGCCCTGAACTTTGGTCTGTGTCCTACGTATCCCAACCTGGATAAATGCTTACTTTATAGTTGTTGGGAGTGGGATGTGGGATTGGGACGAACACACAGCTCCACAACTTTTTGGGATCTTACTCCTTCATCTTCTATTATGTCCATTCTAATTATTGTTTTGTTCTTGTTTTTTTTCATGTACTCTGATTTCTTCGGACCTGCGTGTCTCTTTCTGAAATTTCTTTCTGTTAAAACCTCGAAGAAAAATCTAATTTACAAAAAAATATCTTGCAAACATGTTTTTGAAGTTCTTTGCTACCAGGCCTTAAAACTCCCCATTGCACACTCACCAGGATTACATTTTAACTTGCCAATGACTAGAAGTGACTGGATATTTTGAACCATGGTTTAGAAAGATCATTATTAAGTTTACTGCATTTATGTACATTATAGTTTTATAACAATCCTTAAAGAATGAAAAATGCAATACTATATTCATTTATCGTAACGTATGCACTTTCTGAACTTCTCCCTCTTAATTCATAATAGGTGAAAAGAGAGATGCTGGTAGAAGCTCTGACCAAAAGAAAAACTGTTACAGTAAATGAGAAGCTCATATTGCCATACAGCCTCAATGAGGTAAGACACAGACAGTGCTCCAGATCAAGTCTTGGAAGGGACTATTAAAATTGACCACCTGATTAAAATAAGTAAGCGGAAATACATTGCTGCTCAACCACCCAGAGATGCACTCCTCCATTACTTAATGTCCAGGAGAACAGAACATTTGTTGTTGGATGCAATACCATAGTTTAAATTTTTTCTCTCTTCCCCCTCCCCACAGGCTGTGACTGCCCGTGACTCTATGGCAAAATCGCTGTATAGTGCATTATTTGATTGGATAGTACTGCGAATTAACCACGCTTTGCTCAACAAGAAGGATGTTGAAGAGGCAGTAAATGTAGGTGCACTGTATTATGATGTTAAATCACATCTCGTTAAACAAGTTCCAGTTTTCCCATGCTTTGTAACCATCTCATCGTTATTCTTTTACATTAATGTGATATTAATGGCAGTTAACTGTATTCTGTTGACTACTCTTTGCTGCTGCTATTGTCTTTTATTTATTTTGTATAATTGTTCTCTATCAAATTCTTTTTTCTGACTTTTTAAAGCACCGGCTTGTGCGTTATAACTTGTTTTCACTTTTGTTCCTAAATTTGTTCACTTATGTAAATGGTCTTTCATTTAAAAAAAAATTTTTTTTTAATGAAAGCTTTTTTCTGATTTTAGTTTTGCATAATTTTTAACATTGGAGAAATTTACAGGAACCCTCCCACCATCTCCAGTACATCTCTATTATGTCTGCCAAGACCAAAGTTTATTTTGTCCTGTGGTTCCTTTCATCCTGCCACGTGGCCATGCAAAATTATGCCGAACTGATCTATTCCAGAGCCTTAAATGATAGAGCAAGGGTTTGTGGGGAGACAGACTGGCCATGGGAAGTTGCCAAACCTGGGAGTGTCCAACTGTAGCAAAGTCCTAGTGGTTTATTTAGTGGAAAGATCTGAAATATGAAGTAACATGCATTATGTAAACATATCTCATTACAACGAGGTGTTCTTCCACATGCATTCCATTTTTAAAATTTTATTTCTTGCTTCAAGACATATTGTGTCTCTGTATGTTTAGCATACTAACTGGTAAATCTATTCTGTGTCATATTATAAAGCTAGACAAATTCCTAGTGTTTCTATTGAGATAGCTAGAGTATTGTTAGGGATTTACACTAAAGAGTCAATTGTCAAAAATGCAAATCGAGCTATGTATTCAGAGTTTTTAATACTATTTTGGCCCAAAATGTGAAATTTACTTTGAATAGATTTTGCATTTCTGTCCGTTTACAGTGAATAATCCTGTATATCTGTGCTCAGTAAATCACTACAGATAATCTGATTAATTTATTTGTTAAATTTCCCCAGGTCAGATTTAGGATAGAATAGATTTGGAAGTAGCCAAGATAAAAATAAATATCATATATAATATTTTATTTAAGATCAGTGTTTTCGAGATACATAAACAGTGTTTAAATAGATTGCCAAACAAAGTGAAAAAGAGTGCTTCAAAACGAGAGTGGATCGAGAGAGCGTGAATCAGAAAGAGGCTTTAATTGAGCATAGAGCAAAGCGGATATGAGAAAAATAGTACAAGAAAAAAAGTACAACTTGTAGGGACACAGGCAACAATGCAACAGAATAATATAAAGCCATGTTTAAAGCAGTTCAGCCATATTGTAATAGAATCAATCAGTTGCACTGAAGAATCATTTGAGGTATAGGTAGACCTTATAAAGCCATAATCAGTGCAAGGAATATAAATGTTAGTTATGTCATCATGGGGGCCCGAAGGATTAGACCATTCTAGACAGACTACTCAGCTACCAAATATGTAATACAAAAAGATACCAAATTTGTAACCAAGATAAAAACAATTGAGAGGATTATTTTTATTTAACCCCTTAGGGGCTAATGCATCTAAAGATGCAATCCAGAACGCTTTCCTTTGTGGTACAGGGGCATGGTGAATCACCATGAAGCATTGCTAAAGCAGGAAATTTCCAACTTGGAGAAAGAGTAAGGCAATGGGTTTAATTGATTTACCACCAGACCGATGCAGAGATAGTTATTGATCTCTTCCTATATATTCCTAAAATGATATGACACTTACAGGACATTGGTAAAGCACATGTAGGTCATTCCAATTTTAGATTTTTATTTTCTTTGCAGTTATGCAAAACAAATATCAGATTCCGTAATCACAATTTGCAGGCATTAACCATTGTGGACATGTTTTGATGATGATAAAAAAAATGACGTTTTAGTTCAGGTCATGCATGTCTCTTGTAAATAATTTAAAATGCTGAGATCATACAGTTTTAACCCTGAGTGGAATAAACCATCGATATTTGTATGTTCTGCATGTGTCATGATGAGCTTTGTCAATCCTTTCTTATTTTTCCTCTCTTTCAGTGTCTATCAATTGGTGTGCTTGACATTTTTGGGTTTGAAGACTTTGAAAACAATAGCTTTGAACAATTTTGTATTAATTACGCTAACGAACAGCTGCAATACTACTTTAACCAGCACATCTTCAAATTAGAACAGGTGAGAAATCAAAGTGAGACAGCTGTTCCAAATATGTATACCTACTAATCAATTTTTTTTTTTTTTACCCGAAAAAGGGAAAATGCCCAATTTCCTCACCCATATGCTACTTCATTAATGGTGGTACAGAACAATATTCTCACTTCTATGTTGTGTTCCCCAACAGGAGGAATACCAGAGCGAAGGTATCAGTTGGCACAATATAGATTACATAGACAATGTAGGCTGTATCCATTTGATTAGCAAGAAACCAACTGGTCTATTCTATCTGCTGGATGAGGAGAGCAAGTAAGTACTGGTACCTGGTAACTAATAGCAAGACAAAATAATCCTGTATTCATGTGCTGATAATCAAACTCAATATCTTATAACATAAATCATATTATCTGCTATAGTTGCTTGATTTTCTATGTCTCTGTCATGCTCGCAAGATTGTTTTTTTGTTTTAAGTGTTTACTGTATAGAGGTCAAAATACAGTACTGAAGTTTCACATGGATATATAGTCACATGTGGCATGCCTACAAGCACAGCATTTTTTTCACCCTAGCTGTCTTAAATACAGCAGCCTTCAGATGTGGTAGAAACCAGTAGCTTCATTATTTTCATCCATAAAATACTTTGTAATTCTATGATTTTTCTTGTTTAGTTAGCTGTTTTTCTAATGTCTTTGTCTGCTCCATCAGTTTTCCCCATGCTACCAACCGCACCCTGCTTGCCAAATTCAAGCAGCAGCACGACGATAATAAGTTTTTCGTGGGTACACCTGTCATGGAGCCTGCCTTCATTATCCGCCACTTCGCTGGCAAGGTCAAATACCAGATCAAGGTATGTAACACAGCCTGCCAGACCTAGTATGTCAACGTATGTTACTTCAGCTTTGACATCTGACTTTTACTTCACCTTCTTGAGTCTTTTCATTTCTCACTGCTGTGTTATTACCTGGTGTAATGGATGATGCCTTGAGCTTGATATAAATGTAAACTCTATTGTACACAAAAATTTTACTTTGGGTAATAGTCTTATTTGTAATTTATGTCAACATTTTAGAGGGGTTTTCTGATACCGGTTTATCAGACTTTCAAGTAATGTTTCATTTTATGTTTAAATTCTATGCAAGTCACACTTACATTTCACACTTACACTGTCTCTTCTCAATTATTAATAATGTGATAATTCTACCTGTGCTCCTTATGCAGGACTTTCGTGAGAAGAACACCGATTACATGAGGCCTGACATTGTGGCTCTCCTGAGGAGCAGTGACAGTGCATACATCCGGGAATTAATTGGAATGGATCCAGTGTCTGTCTTCCGTTGGTCTGTCCTGAGGGCAGCTATAAGAGCTATGGCTGTACTTAATGAAGCAGCCAGGCAACGAGCAGAAAGGACAGCAGGTACAATATCTTTCTGTGTGGGTGAGATTCTCTGGCTTGTATTATGCTTATAGTATGAGTCAAGGCAGATATTCTAATTCTTTCAAATCAACTGGAAAAAAAAACTATGCTCTGTGTTTTCATTGAACAATTCCCTTTGTTAGTGTGTGATGAATTGAGACAGAAATAAATAGTGTATGTTTCCTGGGTTATAGAAAATGCACGTATTCTACCCCTCACTTGTCAATAATAGGCAACAGTCTGCTCTTATTTTAGTAACAAATACCAGACTTTAGTAAATCATAAATTCACACTGGAGTGCCTGCAACGCTGTTCTATGAATACAGATTTGAAAGTTGCCATATAATGAAGATTTATCAGAACATTTCTGTCCATTTTTGGCACAATTTATTAAAGCTGTTGGGGTTATTTATTTATTATTTTGTGCACCCAAGCCCTAATTTTGAATATGCCCAGTTTAATGCGATTGATATATTTTTTTTCCACCATAATTGTGACAGTGTGCTGTGAAAAAACTGTCACTTATTTGAACACTAATAAATATGTTGAAAATCATTAAAACCTTTCATTTTCAGAAAAAAGTCATAAATAATCCTCAGTGACCCTTACCATAAACACCACTGGAGGTTTTATTTTGTTTTACTTTACGGCATAATATTCCTTTTCCTATGCGTACATAACTGAAAACCATTGGTGCTTAGGGGAACACTCTAAGCACCATAACCACTACAGTGCACAAATGTCTTGACGTCCCCAAATGTTACCAGTAAAAGCACTGATTCCCCTCCCCCCTTCCATTCCATTTTATAAAACAAGCAAACTGGAGTGAAAATTGCTTAGAGTAGCCATTTAATAATTGATACTTTTTCCACAATAAAGGTGTAGTAAGAAAAGGAACCAGGGTACCTTTGGGAGAACTTCAGAGGTCAAATACACCTGCGGAGAAGATATACCGGTTAGTAACCATGAAATTACTTGGTGTCTAATTTTAAAGTAAACATACCGATTACTTATTTAAAATGCAACTTTGTAGTATACCTGTTCACTTCCAGTTGGGGAAGTAATTTTGTTATTGAAAAAACATATGTGAGAAAGGCTGAACTTGATGGACACAAGTCTCTTTTCAGCTATGTAACAATGTAAATATATATGTAATATATATATATATCTCATATATGTGTGTACCGTTGACAAAGCTGCACAGGCAGTGGACCCATGGCGCATATATATATATATATATATATATATATATATATATATATATATATATATATATATATATATATATATATATATATATATATATATATATATACATACACACACACACACACACAACAAATATATATGTGTCAGACAGCTGTTGAAGTTGTACAAGTAATTTGGGAAGTGCAGTTACCTTTCCATACCCAGCATTTGTTATAGGAGGAGGTACATTTAAGCCTGGCTGGTTTTAAAAAGAGGTATAATTAGATAGATATAGGTGAGTAGACTTAGAACAGATTTCACATTGGGTTTAATATGTTCGTCGTAAACATTACTAACGTATATGGTTTTGACATAAGTCAGTCTAGATCAAATAAACTATTGCCATATGCATTGGGTAATGGAGTAGTCATTTTAAGTAATTATCAGTTTTTAATTAAAATCTAATCCGAGATTCTTAATTTTTCCCCTTTCCTATATGTCTATAAAATTAGAAGGGTTAGATCAATTTTTCCATTGTGACTTATTGTTGAATTAGCTCATTTACTTTTCCCAAGTTAAGTCTATATTAAGTCTGGAAGTTTGCCAAAAGGGAGGTTAAAATCATGAGAAATGTAAAATAATTAGCAGTGGCTGCGCATTTTCAGAAGAAAGAAGCAATTCAAAAATGTTTTTTCTTGTGTGCTAGATTAAAAAGTATGTATTGACTGTCCCACTTAACTTTTTTTTTTACTTACATAAATGTAACTATACAAAATGTTCCATTAGGGAGCTAAATAAAAGTGTTTGTCACCAGGCCAGGAGTTTTAAGGAAGGGATTATCTGCAATTATTTGATGCTTTCAAAAACAAACTGTAACATGATATGATATGATATGAAACTATCAGTAATTGCTGAATTTTCAACCTCTTAATGAGGATCATCTATACTACTTCCGTTCATCAGCCATTCACTCCTCCTCGATTTCTCCTTTGATTGTTCTGCGGACTATGATATTGATGTGTTCGAAGACATCATAAGTATATATGAAAGCAAGAAGTAAGTCATAGGAAGAAACTTACTGCCTCAAAGGAAATCTCTACAGTTTACTGTAGTCTGTACCTTAACTGCACATTAAAATGAAAAGTGCACATTTAAAATTATTAAATATATAGATACATATCTAGATACATTTTCATATGCTTCTTTTTACTCAGTATTGGGCACATTATTCCTTATTTTTTAAATTATTTAAATTATATTTAACATTTACCAATCTGCATTCTCATTGAGTCGTTATTCACAAATGCTCTCATTGACCACTTTGTTAGCTATAACCCCCAAACAATGAATCATGTGGCTGCAATTCAATTAAATGGTTACTCCATGATTTATGATATGAGGAGTACCTTGGCCCCGTTTCCCACAAGATGGGTCGTTGTGGGGCACCTGTTCTACTCTCAAGCATCTGGCCTCTACAGAGCTGCAAAAATCAGATTCTGACCTGCCATTCATTCATTGGCTGAGAGCATCAGCCCTACACTGTCAACCAATGAACAAAATGCACAGAATTTATATTGGCCAAACTGGAACTTTAGTACTGGTTTGGCTGATGACACCTCAATGATGCTGCCAGAGATGGAGTTACAACTCTGGGAGTAGAGGGCTTAAACTGTATATGTGTAGAGTTTCATTGCGAAACACTTCACATTCAGACTATGCAGGCACCATGACCCCTTCAAATCGCCAACCATTAAATGAAGCATACACATATAGGCGAGTGGCTTACTTTTAACTCTGTCACTACTGTAAAGGGCTGATCGTGGCTTGGGCAGGGGTACAGTTGTTGGTATCATATATGGGAGTTTGAGCATTCTTGAGAATCTGCTGACATGGGATTTAGAAGAGTTACCATGGTTTACTTGGTACACAACAGACCCTTCATTGCCATTGGTGAATCATTTGAATGTGCAGTTAAACATTGTTACTTTTTGCATTCTGTTCCGTGAAAATTATTCATGTTTTAAATGAATAATATGTACCATGTCACAAAGGCTACACAAACTCATGATAGTTGCATGGTTTTAGAGTCCTGGCCAATCAGTCCACCGTCCAGTAGGACCTTTGTGTGGTTAGATGAGATGTGAGGTCCATAAACAGAGTTCAGTCTACTGACATGACCAGCAATTACCTTAAATTGCAACACTGGGGAGCACTTCAATGGGATGATATTGAGTAGGAGTATGAATGTGGGACATTCATAAAAGCTGATCTAAATATTCAGCATGAATTAAAATCCATATAGTAAAATTTCCAATTTTATTCATGACTATTGTGATTTGAGATGTCCCACACGGTACTGAATTAGTGTAACTAAAAATATGTCCACTGAATGTGTGTGTACGCGTACATGAAATGAGAGAAGACATGGGAGGATAAATGTGTGTGTATATATATAATACTTCATAAGTATTGTATATCTCACCAAGTAAACTGGGAAGATACGATTTTCTGATTGAGAAGTATCACTCTTAATCTATATATTTGTACTGACAAATGTTTGTAAAATATATTTAGAAGTCAGGCAGGGATACAGCATCAATGTCCATCTGCAAAAAACATTGAGATCCAAAAGAACAGTTTCTGGATCCTTTGCTCACTAGGATACAATATTTGTCTAGCAATATAGACAGGTTTACAGATACACACATACACACTCATATATGTAATTACAGCTGTCATGTGTACATCCTGTAAGCTAGTAGCTACGTGATTTCCTCTGGGGCAGATAGGTTGCATGCAAAAAGTGAGTCATTAACAGTGTCCAGCTGCATGAAATGTCCTCGTCCCCTATAACTACCACCATCTGGTTATTGCCTCTGGGCCTTGTTACTCTATGCCTGGTGTTAGGCTCTTTCAAGCTCTGTTAAATTGGAGTGTTGTGCTTCTTCTAACCACTTCCACAGATTCTTATTACAACTTGCCTGAATGTCATGTACACTCTTGCAAATGAATGTCAATAACAGGTCTGGAGTTTACCCTGTTGATGTTTGAATGCAGAAAAATAAGATCTCTATTTTTATTATTAGAAAATTAAGTGTATTAGTGGTTTTTCATGTATAACTCCGATTGAAATTGCCCATTTACATTTGAAGTGGGTTATACACATTAATCATGTGTGTTTTAATGTGAATATTACCTTTTGAAATCTCGGACTTCAACCCTCTTTTTCCATTCCCGAGTGATCTTTAATGGCTTTTTTTTTTTCTCTCTCTCTTCTGTTTTCTCCCCTCCCTCATGGCCCTATCAGGGAGCAGCATTCTGAGCTGATGAACAGTATTAAGGGACTGTCTAGGCAAGGGGATGACCCGGCCATGTTACTTCGTTCACTTTCCCTGTACAGACACTCACGTCACCAGCTCCTGTGAGTGTCCTGGTTGTGCTCTACTTGGCCTCATCCAATGCATCAAAGGATGGATATAGTAAATGCTTTGATCTAAGCTGTACGTTTTGTAGCTAGATAAGCAATGCCCTTATTATCCTCTATTCACCATGAACCAAAAAGAAAAAAATTGCAACGTGTGTGCTGTTTGCCGTGCCGGAGGGGTAGCCAGCATGTAGATGCTCAGCTGTTGTAGAACTATAGCATCAACCATGTTTTGCTGATCTTAAAACAGGGAAAGCATCATAAGAGTTAGTTACACAGCAGCTGGGACCTACCTTTTGGCCACCACTGTGTGTCATCCATGGCAGGAGAAGGCCACTGTGTGTTTGTTATTGTATCTGTGTGCATGCACTGTTTGTGTGAATATGCTGAGTGTGCCTACATGTTTTTATCAGAAGATGCAACCTGGTTCTTATGCTTGAGGTGGATATTAACACTCCTATGTTTCTGACTTAATGGCTTGCAGTTTTCTTGCTTGGCAATGTATTCCCTTTATAAATGTGCTTTACCAAGTTAACAAACATAAAACATTCCTCCTAACCAAGACCTTTGGTTATGCTGACTAACTGCAAACGTTTAAGTGACCTACATCCCAGTCACCTGTGGGAGTAACTGTTTGTAATATGCGTTTGTCTACAATATTTCCACAGGAAAGCCAAAGGCTCCCGTCAAAAACAGCTTATCCCAAAGGTAAAATTCTTAATTGTATTTATTAGGAGAGGGTTTCAGGGTTTTTCACAATTTTAAATGCACTTTAGTGAATGTATTTTGGTCTATATGTGATTAATAGTACCGAAGATTAATGTATAACCATTCATCAACTAAAATTAGAGAATGTGTTCTTTTAAAGAATATATTTTCAGAGCACAAGAGCAATTTAGTGTGTCATTTTGCAACTTGTTACTTCCTGGATACTTAGCACAGTGGAGCTAAACTCAACAGGTAATTGCCTAGAGCACCTGCTTTGCCATGACTTGTCATTGAGCTGCGTTGAAGTATGTGGTTGGGCAAGAAGGGGATGGCTAGCAAAGGCTGCAGACAAGAGATCTGCATCTTCTTTAAACTGTTTTTAGATATACCTCAATAAAATATAAAACAAAATCATAATGCATGCATGTTTTCATTTGGGTGTATCTACTAAATGGTGATTTTTGTGTGTACTGTGCCACTTCCCGTGTGTGTTCTCTCATGGGAGTGGAGTAAATGTCTGCTCTTTGTCTCTTTATGCATACAGAACCTGCTGGATTCACATTCCCTTAAACTTATAATGGGCATGACGCTCCATGACAGAACAACAAAGTCTCTGCTACATTTGCACAAGAAAAAGAAGCCACCCAGTATCAGTGCACAATTCCAGGTTTGTCTAGGTGAATCTGTAATTGGTCTCAGTTTTATGGTATGAGTTTTAGCAAATAGGTTGATCACTAACTGTTGTAGAACTAAAGCTTCTGTGATACTTTGCCAAACTATAAGATATGACCTATAGCCTGGCAAGCATCTAGGGAGTTGGAGGACAATCTCATTAAACCTGCATTACAATGTTATGAGCAAGCCAAAGATATGGTGTGCATGCAGATATTCTGAGAGAGTAGTATTATGTTGCCAATTATTAGACCTTATAAGTGAAAAATGCATATATTCCATTATTATATCCTACAGCCCTTATTTTTCTGATTGCTGCTATTAAACAGTTACTTTTTATACCCATCAGTTAGACTCCACTACATTCTCTGCTGTTTTTCCACTCTCGTAGTATCTTCTGTGTTTTTGATAGATCCTTGTGTCACACCATTTGCTGCTAATTATTTTCTATTTTACTAATTAACATATTCCCTCTGTCTGCATGCCTAAATAGGAAAATCTGCTATATCCCTCTTATCCTCCTCATCTTTGTGTCATGCACAATGCTTATATGTCTTGTGCATACTCCCACTACACCATTTTTTAATTTACTGGATGGATAGTTATTAAAGCAAGGCAAGATATTCTTGGGTATGCACATTGCAGTTTGCCCCCTATGCGTCTCAGTAAATGACATAGCAAAGTCTTATTGATTTATTGTGTTGGAGATTATAGTAATAGGTTGTTTGTTGCAACTTCTCTGTGAATAATGCATTATTACAAAGCCTTTTGCTAGTTTTCAAGTACTCCAGGGCATTCTTGAAATCCAGTGAAAGATGTGTGCTTCCCCATTAAATAGATGTAGAATTTTATCACAGATGTTCTGAATGTTTGCGAGATGGGAAATGGATTTTTACCTGTTATGAATGTAATTTTTTTACTAGAATTGGCTTGCAATACTTGTCTAGATGTTAATGAATGCAGCGTAAGGCAATATCTGACCTGATCCCTGTTACTGGCAAAATGTTGAGCAAGAAATGTGTGTATTCGCGTCTTCAGTTAAATATGGCTAAATGTGCCTGTGACCAAAATAAATTTATAGTTTAATTGTCAAAATACAATTTTTAATTGATTTGGTTACTGTTCTACGTTATTGGTAATGACTGCATTAGAAATGGTGTTCTAAAATTCTTAATTTGGTTGATTCTCTTTTTTTAATTGTGATGTGCTTGTGCAGTTGATCGTGGATCTTGTGTTAAGATGCAGCTCTACAAATTGGATACATTCATTTTGTTTATTTTTTTTTTCAGACATCACTTAATAAGCTTCTGGAGACACTGGGTAAAGCTGAACCTTTCTTCATACGATGCATTCGTTCTAATGCTGAGAAGGTGAGGATTTTATATCACAGATTTGCTTTCATTTTACATGTGTTAGCAATTTAAGTGCCCCCAGGTTTAATACGACAAGTCTCCTATTTCTCTTTTGCACATAGTACTTTAGAAGGGGAATTATAACACTTGAAAGCTGCATATCATTCTAAAGTTTTATTTGCCAGTTTAGGTGTGTGTTAACACACAATCAGGGCAGCCATCAGAAATTTTGGGGCCCCTGACAAAGCACAAGGTCTGTGTGTCAGTGTGTAGTGAATGCAGAGTGTGTGTCGGTGTGTAGTGGATGCAGAGTGTGTGTCGGTGTGTAGTGGATGCAGAGTGTGTGTCGGTGTGTAGTGGATGCAGAGTGTGTAAATGTGCAATCTGGGGGGAGGGGGAGGAAGGGGCATTTTCACAGTAATTTTATTATTAAATGTTTCCCCCCACCCCCCTGCTTCTTACCTGTGTCCAGGGAGGGGGGAAATTCATTCCCTGGTGGTCCGGTGGCATGGGGGGCCCCCGGCTCCCTGTTACCGCAGAGGGGGCCCAGTACACTGCCTGTTCTCCTCTCTTCTAATAACTCTCCTGAGACCCGCGGCCTGTGTGCCGCACGGTGCGTTGCCACGGCAACGCTTAGAAGGCCGCGAGTCTCGCGAGAGTTATTAGAAGAGAGGAGAACAGGCAGTGTGCTGGGCCCCCTCTGCGGTAACAGGGAGCCGGGGGCCCGCGGCTGCTCACACAGATGGCGATATTCGCTATCTATGTGTGCAGAGAGGGAAAGTGGGGCCCGGGACTGCCTGATGGCGGCCCTGCACACAATATTATTGCTTATTACACTGCTTTTATACAGTAAAATTGACCTAATTACAAATGAAGTGAAATAATTATATCTTACATGTTCACTGTCCCCGCTGGTATCTGGATACCTCCTCTTTTGGATTAAATTTAGGAATTGACACAGACCTAGGACTGCGAACCTAATGAGTTAAAGGAGAACTGTTTATTTTTATTATTTCTATAAGAATCCATGCAGCATGTAATGAAAAGATATGGTTTTGTTTTTTTGGGTGGGGTTTTTTACGTATGAAGTGTTTGTAAAATACCTGAAAATCTGACCCCTACTCTCACAGAACACTAGATCCCTCTGCCATTTTTAGTTAGAAGACAGGATCCTGCTTCACTCCCTACACAGAGCAGTGACATCATCCTCTATACTTTTGCCTGATCTGCCTGGTCCTAATTCTGTCCGCATTGGCAATTATCATATTTATTAAAGCCAAATCGGCCTGACCGATTCTGTAACATTGGTTTGGGTGAAGATATCACAGATTTTTGGAACTTAGCCGGACCAATCTACAGCACTAGTATTGCAAATTATCATTCACTTCCTATTTGTGAGTGATAATTTGAAGAGCCAAATGCCCTGACAAAGCTAGCTGCCAGCAGACAACTAGTAAAAAACCCTCGGCAACGCAAGTGTCAATTATGTGGTGGCTGGCCAGGGCTTGTTAGCCATCCGCCACATGGAAATTTTTTTTTTAAATTTAGAAAATAAAAATCTTATGGGGCAGTCAAAAAGGCCCACAAATTGCTTCAATGGAGGTATGGTGTGGGCATGTCTACCAAGTAGACAAAAAACTTACGTGCTGCAAGAATTCTTATAATGGAAAAAGATTTCTTGTGATAGTTGTCCCTTAAATTTGATCTAATGTTAACTTCTTATGGTGTCATTCTTTCCCGCTTTCACTCTCTTACACACACATATTAATTTACATTTATTTTTAGAGGGAAATGACATTTGATGAAGCATTGGTCATCCAGCAGCTCAGATATACAGGGATGTTGGAAACTGTTCGGATACGGAGATCTGGGTACAGTGCAAAGTATACCTATCAGGTACAGTAACAATCCTGTTACTTTTTGAGGGCTGTAAATCACAATTACTATTTTAAAAGGAGCTAAAAATCAATTCAATTCATATTTCTGGAAACCATTTTTAATTTGCAACACCTTAGGCTTTTTTTATTTGAATTTTTATATTTCAGGTACATTCAGGTTGCATTTCATCCTAAACTAAGCCTACATTGCTCTTCTGTAACTGAGAGATTCAACCAAATAAACTATGTGTAACTGATATATATCCATCAGTGATGCATAACATATACGTAGTTAGTACTGGATAAGTAAATGCTAAAGAAAAATTAAAGGCTAAATAAAAGTATTAATCCTCAGAAGATGGATAATTGACAACTTGGTATATAGCTCAAAGCATCAGTCAGGAGGTTTTATTTAACTAATCCCTAAGAAGGGGAATATGGAAGGGCAGTATTGTCCCAAATCAGCATGCTATGCGTATCTGCATCCTGTCATCTTGCACTGCCAGCCCCAGGCCAGTTTCGGAACCCTCTTAGAATGTCCTATTGCCCTGCATTCCATGTGCAAGGCAGAGCCTTCAGACAGTCTCTTAATGCAGAGATCCACCTGGAAACTTGGACTTTGTGCAGGGATTATCGCCCCTCCAACCTCCAACCAA
Organism: Pelobates cultripes; assembly: GCA_933207985.1. Taxonomy (NCBI): domain Eukaryota; kingdom Metazoa; phylum Chordata; class Amphibia; order Anura; family Pelobatidae; genus Pelobates; species Pelobates cultripes. Next base: position 77,082,782 of record OW240916.1, on the reverse strand, counting down.
GGATTGTAACGACAGTCTCAGCAGAACCAGTATCCAGCTTTTACGGAGGTAAGGAGGGATGATGCACTTTCTCATCAAGTTTGCACGAGAAGCGATTACATATGGCAGTAATAGCCTCTTCCCACTGCTGCTGCTTTGCCTACATCGAGGGTTCTGTTACAGGAAAGTTGGCAGCCATCTTACATGTGGTGGTAAGCAAGCCATTCTGGAATAGACCAGGATGATCCCCACTGGTTCAGAGGAGAGGGGGAGAGCGGGATACAATAAATAAACCTCAGAGGCAGAAGCGGCTCCAGATAGAGATCAGCCACATCTCCCATATTCGGGCTGCATAGGACACTTCCGGAGTGTCGTGAATTACTGATTAAAAGCTCCGAGCAGTAGTGCGGGATACTCTCTTCTTGTTAAGCAGTCGCTAGGATGCAAAATTGTTGCTAATTAACACAGTTTAATCTGAACAATAAAGTGAATTATGCAGCCCCTCTGCATTAGGTTTTAAATTTACTATTTATTTATTTTTTCACTTTCTTACAGGAGTTTGCTGACCAGTTTCAAGTGCTGCTCCCAAAATCTTCATCCCTGCTAAAAGCTGACATTGCTGCTCTACTAGAGAGTTTAAACCTTGACCCTCATAATTATCAGCTTGGAAAAACCAAGGTAGCTACTAATTCTGCTGGTCATGGCTTTTGTGTTTTCTTCCTGATAGAACTTTTTATACTGCTTGCTTGTTCTCCATGTGTGCATATCTATTTATTTTCCTCATATTTCCTTTGCGTCCTGTCAGGTGTTCATGAAAGAACCAGAACGACAGAAACTACAGGACACACTCCACCAGGCAGTCATCAAGAAGATCGTTCTGTTGCAGAGCCTCTTCCGGATGGTTGTGGATAGGAGAAACTTCCTCAGGATGAAAACAGCAGCTGTAACCATACAGGTGATTTATGATCTTACATGTACAAATTCTCCATGGCACCCTAACCCTTTTACTTCCTGTTCTATGCAGAAGTGCAAAATAAAAATAAAATAATAATAATTAAAATGCATGGAAGTGACACAATAATTTTTGGAATGTTACTGAGCTATGTCCAACCAAATGATCTCTTTGAATTGAATATATTCCTTTGAAGTCTAATATTCCTGTTTTAATTTGTTATTAAATAAAGGGTCATTGAATGAACAAACAACTTGTGGGCATTCAGAATATTTATGTTCTCTATATGTATTTTATTTTCATTGCCTGCTTTAACATAGACAAAAGTGTCATGTTTCTGAAGTAATTTCTTAAATTAAATCTTTCATTTTTGTGATTTTTGCATGACAGGCCTGCTGGAGATCACATCATGTGAGACGAAAACTAGAGATAAGTAGCAATGCAGCTGTGTACATCCAGGCGCTTTGGAGGGGTTATTCTCAGAGACAAAGGTACTGCAGACAACTCCAGGTCATCCGTCGACTGCAAGCGCGATGCAAAGGCCATTTACAGAGACAGAGGTGATTAGGCCTGTAGGAAGACTTGATTTTGAACGGAAGCTCTAGTTAAACTTTTCTCTTATTTCATAAGTCAATACAAAAGTACAATCTGTTTTAATCACAGTACATTTTAACAAAAAACTATCTTACACCTACCAGCTTAAATAGCTCTGATCTATTAAAGTTACAGGTATTTCACACATGGATCCTGTGTTTGCACAACATTCTAACTTAAGGTGCCAGTGTATGGCGTCATACACCAAGGTAATTCACTAAAGTGTGAATTCCAAGCAAAAAGTAAATCATAGGGCAAAATAGACAAATCCAGATTTTCTGTTTTGGCCTAAAATGTATAGTTCACTTTGAATCCCTAACCATTCACACTTTTTTCATTTTTTAAATTATTTTGTATATAATATAATACTGTTGTTGTCTAAAGTAGAAACAGATTTTTGAATGTACAGTAAACTAGCAAAAATATTTGTTTGCTGTGGATCTTCAGTGAGCGCATAAAGCAGAGAAGATTGTAATTCTTATTATACTTTTTTTATTATAAAGTGCCAACACACTCCGCAGTGCTGTCCATGGGTAAAATTGGTACAAGTAAAAAGACAAAAGTACAATACATCTAAGAGACAATACAAAATTTGACAAACAAACACAGGAGTAGTTGAGGGCCCTGTTCCCATGGGAACTTACAATCTAGATGGACAGGAGGGTTGGGGAAACAGGAGGTGGGGACTGCAAAGGTGAAAATGATGGTAATACAAAGTAAAATGAGAACATTTATTAGTAGAATGTGGTGGCTTTCCTTAAACAAGACTGTTTTTTGGGAGGGAGCTGGGCCTGACATTCGACAGACAATGGCATATGGCTAGAGCTTCTCACAAAAAGCCTCTAACTAAACCTACTGGGGGGCAGGGGGAACACTATTTTTGTAGAAAACATTAGAGCAATACTCTTCCGAGTATTTGGTTTGAATCTTACTGGACCTGGAGTTCATCACTCATTTTTTTACTTGTCTGCGCCTGTGGACATAGCTGTGGTGGGGGAAGTGGCCTACGCTCTACCCTGCTTGTGTATTAGCTTGTCTCTGAGCCTCTGATTACTGTACCAATATGCTTGTATAGTAAACTTCCTGAAATGTACTCTTATTAACCAGTGGTTATTCCAGCTCTCGGCAATTGCTTTCAGAATAATAGCCGGACGTCTCTCTCGGAGTAGCAGAGCAGAGTTCAAGCTGTATCGCCATTTCACCGTGCCAATCAGAAGCCTCCCTCACTTTTTCTGGAGAGACATTCGGCCGTTACTCTGTATCTGAACAATTTATATTCTGCAGTGTGTTATTAAAGGGACACTATAGTCACCTGAACAACTTCAGCTTATTGAATTTGTTCTGGTGAGTAGAATCATTCCCTTCTTGCTTTTTGCTGTGAACACTGTCTTTTCAGAGAAAATGCAGTGTTTACATTGCAGCCTAGTGATAACTTCACTGGCTACTCTTCAGATGGCTGTTAGATATCCTTCCTGGGTCATGGCTGCCTAAAATGCATCCAAACATTCAGTGTCTCCTCCCTCTGCATGCAGACACTGAGCTTTTCTCATAGAGCTTCATTGATTCAATTCATCTCTACAAGGAGATGCTGATTGGCCAGGGCTGTGTTTGAATTGTGCTGGCTCTGCCCCTGATCTGCCTCTTTGTCAGTCTCAGCCAATCCTATGGGGAAGCATTGTGATTGGATCAGGCTACCACTTCTGCTGATGTCAGCAGGCAGTGGGCAGGTCAAAGGAAACAGTGACAAAGCAAGCAGCTCTAGACTTGACTACAAGTAAGATTTTACAATATTTAGGGAGGCATGAGGGGACCAGGGTGGCTAGATGGTGGTTTTAACCCTATAGGGTCTGGAATATATGTTTGTGTTCCTGACCCTATAGTGCTCATTTAACTATCATTTTGGAAACGAATTTTTTATATAATGCCATGCTATGCTTTAACTCTGAGCTATTTATTCAGACACAAGAGATTTGTGCTCATTTCACACACCTCTTTCTTTATAAAATTCCCTTACCTACACCCAATTTAACTGACTTGCCGTTTACGTAGAATGGCCTGAACCATGATCTGGGTAGTTGTTGGCTGTCAAAAGGTGATACCCATGCTTACTTAAATCTGCACTGCAAGCAAGCCTCTGTCCCCTTCTCTCCTCTTTGCTCACCCTTTCCTGACTATATATCTTCTTTCTCTTCCTTTTTCTTAGAATTTCATACCTTTCCTGTCTCATCTGTTTTTGTTTTGTTTTTGTTTTTTTGGTCCTTCCCCTGTTTTTTCTAGGGAATGAGGCCTTTTTTCTTTTTCCAGGCATGATCACACTGTCGTAGGAACAAGGTAGCTCATGAGTAAGATTAGTTATTGAATAGAATGGGCTACTTATATCGCCTAAATGCCTGTCCTTATATAAAATATAGACGGCAGGTGCCAATGTTTTTTTAAGGAATGGGCATGTATTGTATTTGTTGAACGGCATTATGTTTCCAAGAATTGTCAAATCGTAAAGCACAATTTGTGTAAATGGGAAATGGTGTTTCTCTTGGACAGTAAATAGCTCAAAAGGTGTTTTGATTCTATTTTAAGGGAGTGGGGTACACTAGGAAGATTGGAGGCAATGTCTGCACTTACACCCCTAGCCTTTATATCACACACAGTCACTGTGAGAAATTGACAGATTTGGAACTTATTCATCAGGTGAAGGTCTCTTACTGAACTTTTAGATGCTGACTAAACCAAAAACAAGTTTGGTTTGAAAGAACTAACTAGGAAGAAATTGGCATGTATCAGAGAACAGACTGTGCAAAATATTTTTTGTATTGGTTAAACAAATAATAAACATATAATTAATTTATAAGAAAGCTGATGTGATCTATCCTTCCAGGTACAAGGAAATGCAGGCGATAAAGCAGAAGGCTGAAGAAGAGAAGAGAAAGCAGGAAGCCCTTGAAAGAGAGAAGAAAGCTCTGATGGAGCAAGCTCAAAGGGAAGAAGAGCAAAAGCAGAGAGAAGAGCAAAAGCGGAAAGAGGAACAGCAGAGAGAAGAGCAAAAGCAGAAAGAGGAACAGCAGAGAGAAGAGCAAAAGCAGAAAGAGGAACAGCAGAGAGAAGAGCAAAAGCGGAAAGAGAAACAGGAGAGAGAAGAGGAATCACTGAGAAAATCAAAGGCGAAAGAGGCCAAAGAAACCCAGAAAGGACATGCTGAGAGCAATCTAGAAAGCGCGTCACTTCATTATAATGTGAAGGATGAACAAAGAAAGACCGAAAAGAGCGTTGACCCATCTGGAACAGTGAATAATGTTTGCAAGACTGTTGAAGAAAAGGAAAGGGTTTTTAAAGAAAATGAGCGAAACAGAACAGGCAGCGCAGATGCAGAGAGTGCAAAAGAGAATTCCCAACCTCCTAGTATGGATAAAGTAGTTTTGGTGGCAGATCCTTCTAAGCCAAAAGAATTTCAAGTGGTCTCATGCAATGATACAGTAAGTTCTGAGAGGGCTCCAAACAGCAGAGAGAAACGGGAAAACCGAAGGCTTAGAGGTTTGGAGCATGACAAGTTGCAAAATAAACATATATGTTCTTCTATGGAGGAGGCTGAGAAGGATCATCCTTTGCAGCCAGAGAATGTAGTCGAACATCAACACCATGAAGACGTTGTAGAACCCAGCGATGAGAAAACTGATAGAGAAAAGGAAGTTACAAAGGTGCTACCAGTTGGTGTGAAAGTTGAAGCAAAAGACCTTATGCAAGATTCTAGTTTACCAAAACCTTCTAGACCTTCAGACTTGCCACTTCCATCAGCAAGGCAGCCAGCAACTCCAGAAGAGGCAATCAAGCAAGGTGGAACTCAAGAGGCAGAAATTCCAAGCGTGGGAATAATCCAACGATACAGTGACCATGAGAAGCTGAAGAATATTGCTGAAAAGTGGAGGGAGAAGAGATACGCTGAGTCTGGGCAAATTGAATCACCAGTCAGCCCAGAAAAGGAGGGTGAAAAGCTTCCAAAGGATATCAAGGCAAAAGAGTAAGGCATAGTTCAGTTCAATATTTATAATCAGAAGTATGCAAATGTGTGTAGTCACAGGCCCATAGAAAGAAACCAGTTAAATCTAAACCCCAAAAGTCCTGTACATACAAAAAAATATAGTAAATTATAAAATAATTGCCACCTAAAAACATTGACAAATAGTGTAGAATAGCTAAAACAATGGATTTCTATTATGTTTGGTACTGAACATTCTGCATATACTTAAATACCTCACTTGACTACTACATAAGACTGTTTTGCATTTTTTTTTCTTGTATTATAGGGTGAAGGCAGCGACCCCATCTCCAGACGTCAAATTTGCTCTGCAACCTTCACCCGCCATACATGTAAGTATGTGACTGTGACTAAAAAACATGTGTCTGCTATACATGGCATACAGCATTATCTTGCATTTCTTCATTAAATTCTTCTCTCACAGCCAACCCCTGTGCAACAAGATACAGATAAAGCAGTGAAGAAGGCACCTCTCCAGAAGAAGAAATCAAATGAACCTGGAACACAGACTGAGCAGGCACCTCCACAACATGTGGATTCTAAGTGAGTGGGGGTCCAATTTGCTCAATAGCAATACTAATGATATGTTATTAATTGTAAACTTATGGTCTGCTCTCCTTCTTTTAAAAAAAATCTTTTTGACATAATCCACTATCTCTTCTCCATTTTTCTTCTCATGGTTCTTACAAGAACTGACTATCCTCTTCTGCTTATGCTGCAGTATGATTAATATTCTACCTGATTTTTTTTAATTTTTTTCTGTCTCATCAGAATGATCTTCATATTGTAAGCTCATGGACCGTCTTGCTCCACATTTTTTATAACAGATCTATACATACCATATTTTAGTCTTGCATATAGATTTTCTTTTTAAAAAGAAAGTATTTTTAATTGGATGGGAAAAAAGGGCATGTCCCCCATGTATTGGAAAGCTTCCACAGTAACATGACCACTCCCTCCCCTAATATTTTTATTTTCTTTGTACTGGTCAGCCGCCACATGGTTTACTCTTCTACCTCAAGACTTATTTTGTTTTAAAAAAAAATTTCACGAATACCCATGTGCTGCTATATGTATAGTGTGGAATTATACCATATACCGACATCCAAATATAGAACTGTTAAAGGACCACTATAGGCACCAAGACCACTTCAGCTCTATGAAGTGGTCTGGGTGCAAGTGAATAATATCTTAGTAAGTAGTGTCTTCTTTTCAGTACAGTTAATGTTTTTTTGTTTTCTTTTTTCCTTACTGCAGACACACATATAAGAACCCCCTGCATAGGCTTCTGGGTAAGAAACCTGACAAGCGAAACAGCAAAGACAGTCCCCTTACACCAGATGGCACAGAGCAACTTGCTTTCCCAATTGTCTCTCAGGAGTCAACTACATGGAAGGGATCCACCGAAGGTGAACTTTATTAACATTGCTTTTGTTCCAAGGATGTGCAAGGAAGTATTTTTATGACCGCAAATAAAGCTAAAACTGTTCTTTTTTAGGAGACGACTTATGAAACGATGTGACCTAATTTAATGTAATATGAATATTTGGTTTGTAGGGTTTGGCTTGTGTTTTTTTTTTTTTTTTTCCTTCTTGTAACGTATTCTGTGATAACTGCTAGCTTGTATGGCCCTTTGTATTCTTAACTAACGCTGCTTTTTGAATCATGTTTCTGTTACCCTAATCTTGTGAATTTCATGGTGTATTTGTAGGTACAGCTTCAGCAGGAACACTCAGTTGGTCCCAAGGAGCAGAGTTGACTGGAAAAGTGCGCAGAAACCGTTCCATTAAAATCAGTAAAGCCACCACTGTGTCAGAGACATGGAAAGCATCTCTATGCAGAGAGATAACCAACTCTACTGAATTAAAACACCTAGACGATTTCCTTTTTACAAAGGTTAGATCAGTTCATACACTGCTGCTGCACATAAGCTAATTCATATAGGCCAAGGGATGGTCCACTCCAGGTGGCAGTTAGGAGGGGTTCACACAACCTTGTTGGCTGTCTGACAGAATGATTTAGTTTCCCAAAGCCTCATTCGTAAATAGGCGTTGTTTGCCCGTAAGACCCTTCTTCAGCACCAAATTCCACTATCCAAATTGTCTTCCCTTCAGCCGATGCTGGAAGATATATTATTTCCACCATGTAATATTACACCAGTCAAAAAACAAAATGTGCAACAGGCTGTGGTTTAAGCACCCCATTCTTTATTTTACTACTTTTGAAATATAAATGCTTTAAAAAGGGAGGGGGAGTAAACCTGAATTTTGAACTCTTCAGTGACAGGAAGTGCCTGAGACTTCTCCGTCAATCCTGTTTTAACATTGTTTTAATGTGAGGGCTGTGCATATCCCATAAACCTGCGTGCATCATGTCATTTTTGGTTTTCTTATGGAGGCTGTTCAGCATGTGACACGTTTAGTCACGATTATTATCGTTTAAAAAAAAGTGGGTGAAACGGCTCACAATGTGATGGTTTGCATATATGGCTGCTGACTTATTTTTATTATTTTTTGCTGATCTTCACAGCACAAATTAATAGGAAAAGGAACATTTGCTTGGATGAGTTTTGGTGATTTTAGTCAATATACACTTTATATATTATTCAGTATTTGAATATGTATATTGAATTTGTCTATCTACTCCACAAGTAGCCATTGTGTATTTGTCTGGTCTCTGCTCTTTGCATGTATAAATAAAAATAAATTAGTTGAATATGTTTTTTTTTTTTTTTCTCTCGATTATTTATTTCTCTTTTTCAAAGAATTATTATTTTTTTTTTTTAAATCCTTTTCTCCCTTCTGTTATTTTTTTTATTTTTTTTTTATTGCGTCATTACATGAGTCACTTCCTCGGAAATATGAAGCTTGTAAATTAACCTATTCCAGTTAATTTTATTTGTTAATGATCCATCCCCTGTTATTTCTTTCTTAGATTAATACACTGAACCCGGATAAATCTGGTGTGGAGTGCCTTCTCTTCAAAGCCATGGAAATGTTTAGAGGGAATCTCAAATGCATGTATTCTTCTCCGGTGAGTTTATGCATCACCTTTTGTATCCTTTTGTTTTTGTTATTGACGAAAACATATTGTGTAAATTATGTGTTTTTTATGCTTTACAAGTATTGTACACCATGTGGTGGTTCCGACAGTCAAAACTGGCATAGGAAGTGTGGAAAGTCATAATTTTCTAAATTTACAAGTTAGGGTTTTTTTTATGTTTGTTTTTTCTGGGTAATGGTTGAGGTATGCATTAGAGATGTTCAGCACTTGCTTTGGGGTGAAATACAATGTACTTCTTTAAATGCATGCTATTTTATCAATTACGAAGGCTCTCCATGATTTTTTTGTTATGGAATCACTTCAGGAACCCTTAATTTATTATTCTTAAATATATTAATAAAAGAGTAGTTCCTTCAGTTACTTAGAGGAACACTATAGCCAGAGGCGTAACTAGAAACCAAGGGCCCCGGTGCGAAAATTGCCCCTACACACATATATACAGAGACACACACATACATACAGACAGACAGTGAAACATACAGACAGACAGACAGTGAAACATACAGACAGACAGACAGTGAAACATACAGACAGACAGACAGTGAAACATACAGACAGACAGACAGTGAAACATACAGACAGACAGACAGTGAAACATACAGACAGACAGTGAAACATACAGACAGACAGTGAAACATACAGACAGACACAGTGAAACATTCAGACAGACACAGTGAAACATTCAGACAGACACAGTGAAACATTCAGACAGACACAGTGAAACATTCAGACAGACACAGTGAAACATTCAGACAGACACAGTGAAACATTCAGACAGACACAGTGAAACAGACAGACAGACACAGTGAAACAGACAGACAGACACAGTGAAACAGACAGACAGACACAGTGAAACAGACAGACAGACACAGTGAAACAGACAGACAGACACAGTGAAACAGACAGACAGACACAGTGAAACAGACAGACAGACACAGTGAAACATGCATACAGACACAGTGAAACATGCATACAGACACAGTGAAACATGCATACAGACACAGTGAAACATGCATACAGACACAGACAGTGAAACATGCATACAGACACAGACAGTGAAACATGCATACAGACACAGACAGTGAAACATGCATACAGACACAGACAGTGAAACATGCATACAGACAGACAGACACAAAATATTTTAGTCACCTTCCTGTTTCCTACCTTTTTTAGATGCAGGAGGGTGAGTTACCCCTGGAAATCCATAACCAACGGGTGGCCCTAACAGCATGGGCACCTTAACATGCTGCCCAGGGCCGCAACACATGGCGGCGGGCACTGCGGTTGCAGGGCGGCCGGCCCCTTGGAGTGACGGGCCCGGTCGCAGCTTGCGACCCCGGTAGTTCCGCCACTGACTATAGCGTTATTAATACAAATCTGTATATCTAATGCTTTAATTTCCCTCTTATTTAGCCCCTTCTGCACACAGGTGCCTCTGTGCCTCACACAATGTCATGAAGGCATTACTTTCTCTGCTGATGTCCAATCCAATGCTCTATAGAGGAGCATTGGGGATCTAATGCACATGCACAGCAAACTCTACATGCACTTTTAAACTTCCCTATAGAAAATCTCTGCATCCTTGTTTTAGATTGTTAAGAAGTCCGTCTAGTGGCTATCTGGTAGACAGCCACTAGAGGTGGCGTTAATTCTCAAAGGTAATTATTGCAGTTTATTGCAGGGTTAAGAGATCTTGGAAACTGTACCCAGACCACTTCAATGAGCTCAAGTGGTCTGGGTGCCTATAGTGTCCCTTTTCATTTGATATAAAGTTGTCTTCGTGACTTTATTGTCCTCAAAGAGCTATTCTTATTTACATTAGTAGTGAGAGTTACCTGTTGACAAGTCTTACTTATTGGTGATGTTAATCAGCACTTGCTTAAAGTGCAATAAAGGGATACCCCACTGCCTAAACGGGTAAAAACTGTCACTGTTTAGTAAATATATACTCAATCAATATATGCATGTATACATTGGGAGTAAATCTTAAGAGCTTGCAAAGTCTGCAGTACTGCAGCATTAGCAAGCCCTCTCCTTCGAATTGGTGCAAACACACATAACGTCTGGTCTGAAGTCTCTGGAGGAGGAGGCAGGGGTGCTACCATCCCTGGCTGTTTGACAGTGGGGGGGGGGGAGGGTGAGGGTTGGTCCATGGTTTATGTATAAAAGTGCTGATTTCGCATTAGTTTTTATAAACTAATGTTAATATAGGATACTCTTCACTCACAAAGCACTCCAGCAAGCTAAAATGTTTTTGGATTATGGAGTGGTCTTTTAAGATTGCAGTTAGTGTAAAACTTCATGTTCCTGTTATGCATTTTCCTTACACCAGTTTGAACTGCCACTGAATGTTTGCAAAGAAAAAAAAATACACACAAAAATAATGCAATTTGAGTTGATTGATTATTATTTGGTTGTATTGTTTTGTACCATTGTTAAACAGTCATACTCCATATTGTATGTGTCTGATGATGCCCACTGTACATTGTGTAATACTCTTAATTTCTTTCTCTGCTAGAATGGGCAAATTCATGCTGGCTACAAAGATCTAATGGAGAATTTCCAGCTTCTTGTCAGCAATTTAACACAGGAAAGGAAAGAGAAGGATGTGAAACTGGTTCTTAACTTATTCCAGTCTTTCCTGGATGAATTCACCAGAGGATACTCTAAGAGAGAGGATAGTGAATCCAATAAGGTTTTTATCCATTCTCCAAGATTTTTCTCCTTTTGTTGCATTTCTGTGCCCAATCTTTCCATTACTTTTTGAACCCAGTATCAAGATTGCATGTTCTTCCTTTCCTTATTATATATACATTGGCTTGCACACTGTCTCCTTAGTATCCGTATACACAGAGCCATCTCCATCATTTTTGGTGGACTTAATCTTTATTATGGTTTCCATTTTCTGTTTATTGAGTGTGCACATAAATAAGCAGTTTAAGTGACTGCGTTTCTTGTCATTACATAGCAACGCAAGTCTCAGAAGAAGAAGAGAAAGCAAGCTCAAACAGTAAGTCTGTGTGCCTCATTTCAATATGGTTGATTTGTGATCAGAATTTGAGTAGGATATCACAAGTGTCAGTGATGCAGTTTGTTTAAGTAACAAGTTCTTTAACACATACAATTAAATGGTTACTCCAACCACCATGTCCACTTGAGTGTTTTGAAATGGTCATGGTGGTTTGGATCTGTATGTGCAGTGTTTCTCAAATGCTGAACATACAGAGAAATCTACAGTTGCTTTCTGGGGGCTAGTTACACCTCCGGCACACAGGGCTTTGTTTCAGGCTGCTTAATGTCCATTTTGTACATAAAATACCTGAGCTTCTCTATATGTCACCTCCCTCCATCACTTCTTCAGTTTTCTGTGCCCTCCCCGCTCCCTAATATTGCCAATAGTGATTGTTGTTGCTTTGATTGTGCGCATGTGCTCTGTGCCCTCTAAACGGTCTAAATACAGGCTTCTCTGGGATAAGCCTGTGATTAGACCACGCATAGCTCTTTGATGTTGGGTGGAGGCATGGCAGGCAGCACTAGGACGGCACTGCTATGTTTTTCTTTATCATAGAGGAGGTGTCTTATTCCACCTGGCAGTCCATATTCTATGAGCATTTAGAACAATATGCTGAACATTAAATGCATTTTTTTTTTCTTTCTTATAATTGTGTGCGTGTATATATGTATATATGTGTGTGTGTGTGTGTGTGTATGTATATATGTGTGTGTAATATAAATAAATAAGGTTTTAAACTTTAATCTTTCCTTACAGCAAGAATACAATGGACATGTTTTTATAAGCTACCAGGTGAATATTGGGCAGTCGTGTGAACATTGTTGCTCCAATATCTGGCCCATGGAGAAGGCTTTCCTTTGCAGCAGTAAGTACCATACTCAACAGTCAAAATGATTTGGCATGAAAGGGATGTATTAATTCAATGCTTATGAATCTCTGTTTTGTGGTAGAATGCGTAATCTTTTCCAGACTGCTGCAGAGTTGGCACATTAATGAAAGGTCAGTCTCCGATCAGAAAGTCCTCTTTCACTTTGTTTTTTTTTCTCCCCATTTAGCCTGCAAGATGATCTGTCACAAGAAGTGTATGAGCAAGAACCTGAGTCGATGCGCTCCAGCCGGCAGACAGATGGTGTGTGCATAATTTGCATGTTCTCCAACCAGCAAAGTTTATAAAAATGATATTGTTCATTGATGCTCCTATGACAGTTGGAAGAGTGTTCAGTCTCACTAAAAAAGATAACAACTACTTGGTTATCAGCAAATCAAGAACCTGCATATTCTAGAATGATGACAGAGACCACCTATGTCAGATATGATTGTATACAGACTACTGGTGAAACCTCACTTGGAGTATTGTAGGCAGTACTGGAGACCATATCATCACAAGGATATTTGGAAAGAGTTCAGAGAAGGGCTACTAAACTGGTTCATGGATTGCGGGATAAAACTTACCAGGAAAGGTTAAAGGATCTTCACATGTATATCTTGGAGGAAAGACGAGACAGGGGGGATATGATAGAAACATTTAAATACATAATGGGAATCAACACAGTAAAGGAGGAGACTATATTTAGAAGAAGAAAAACTACCACAACAAGATGACATAGTCCTAAATTAGAGGGGCAAAGGTTTAAAAATAATTTCAAGAAGTATTACTGTACACAAATGGTAGTGGACACATGGAATATCCGTCCAGCTGAAGTGGTATAGGTTAACATAGTGAAGGCGTTTAAGCATGCGTAGGATAGGCATAAGACTATCCTAGACTTAAGATAAGGCCAGGGACTAATGCAAGTATTTAGAAAATTGGCAGACTAGATGGGCCAATATTTTTATCCGTCATAACTAGAGCTTTAAATGGTTATATCCCGCTGTAGTCTCCAGTTTGCTCACTTGCAACCATTGACAACTTTAGGAATAATATATATGGGGGAGGGAGGGGTGGAGGGTTACTCCTCCAGCAATCACTGTAATCTCTGTATATGTGCAGCATTCTAAGTGAAACGCCGCACATTTAGACTCCAGACAAATTAATAAAGTGGTAGTGGTGTTTGGAGTAAACCTTTAAGTACAGTAGATATGTATTCAGTGGCACTCATTCTTCCTGATTCTCCATATGATGTATTCAACAGGGGGCAAAGAACATGCCTTGAGAATTTGCTCAATACTGATTTAATACCGTCCTGCAGGTCCTTGCTGCTTCCAAGTCACAGCTCCTTTCAGTTTGCAGCTAGGACCCTCCCTCCTCTCTACACAGGGAAGGCATGGGAAGTACAGGAATAGTACAAAAAACAGAATAGTAGGTGTGTAAGTAATTACAAAAAGGAGTGATAGATATGTGGTAATCACAATATAAGAAACTTCCAGAAATACACTAAAACATCTCAGTGAGACAGACTGTAATATTTAAAAAAAAAAAAAACACTGTGATAACAAAAAGGAGGTCTATAGTGATAAAACAACTTAAATATTTGCACTCTCTTTTAGAAACAGGTCTCCGTAATCTACAATACAAAAAAATAGACACAGACCTAGTGCAATATAGTACAAAAATTATCCAAGTTTGGGCACTTTAAGCGAACTTACAGAAGTATCATCCTTTTATTATTCAAACGAACAGTGATATTAAAAAGGGAACGAAGCCATAAAATCTCACTGCACAGGAACAAACTGAAGTCCTGGGTATGGATAGAAAGTACAGTCTGAGCGTCCTCACTCTGTGCTCCTCAGCTTCTCACTGTCTCTCCACACGTGCAGATACGTCCAGGCTCAGCGTACTTTTGTAATATCACTGGTCGTTTGAATAATAAAGGATGTTACTTCTATGAGTTCGGCTGTTGGTGAGTTCGCTTAAAGTGCCCACACTTGGGTCCTATGTTCACAAGGGTCTGATCCTCCATGTGCCTGAGAGTCCGAAGTGGTACTATAACCACTCCACAATTGTGAGTTTACTTCTTACAGAGTTACACAGTATATCATTTTTGTACTATATTGCACTAGGTCTGTGTCTATTTTTTGTATTGTAGATTATGGAGCCCTGCTTCTAAAAGAGAGTGCAAGTATATATGGTTGTTTTATCACTTAAGACTTTTTTTTTTATCAGTTTTTTTTTTTTTTAAATGTTACAATCTCTGTCTCACTAAGATGTTTTAGTGTATTTCTGGGAGTTTCTTATTATATATTGTGATTACCACATCTCCAGTGCGCTAGTGCATATGACTTTATATGTTAGCTTCCTCCCAAAAAAAAAAAAAAAAAAAGTACAGCGCTTACCAACCACACAAAGGTGCAATGAATATATACAGGAAAGTATAAAAATGAATTCCATCGTCTTTGCAGATATCCCGGCTGCCGGTACATGCGAGGGAGGTATTTTGGAAGTGTACAGTAAATAGCTTTGTTTGACCGGACACATAATACTGTGTGGTTTGGAAGGTGCCTTCCCTGCCAAGTGAGAGCGACTGCCTTTACATTGCAGCGACAGGCACCTTCTGAATATTGGTGCCGTAGATGAGGACAAGGAATAATGTGGGGGAAGGGGGAGACAATTGCCCTTCCCCTGCCTCTCTATAGCAACACATATGCTTGTGATATTATGGAGGTAATCAATAAGTTTTGTGTATGAAGTTTATTACATCCTCAATATCAGTTTGATATGTATATGTTACCGGTTCCCTCTGTGAGTAAAATGTTATCTAAAACCTGCATTTGATTCAACTGTAGGTCAAGCTATTAAGTTACCGTATATACTCGAGTATAAGTCGACCCGAATATAGGTCGAGACCCTTAATTTTACCCCAAAAAACTGGGAAAACCTATTGACTCGAGTATAAGACTAGGGTGGGAAATGCAGCAGCTACTGGTAAATTTCTAAATAAAATTAGATCCTAAAAAAATTATATTAATTTAAATATATATTAAATATATTTTGTTTGTGTATATAATGCAGTGTGTTTGTATGAATGCAGTGTGTGTATGTGATGCAGAGCCTCGGTGGGGGGGTGGGCATTTTTTTATTATTTTTTTTAATTATTAAAACATTTTAATATTATTAATATTTTTATTTTATTATTTAAATTTTTATTTATATTCTTCCCCCCTCCCTGCTTGTTAGCTGGCCAGGGAGGAGGGCTCTCATTCCCTGGTGGTCCAGTGGATGGGCTGTGTAGGAGGGGGGCTGGCAGAGAGCTGTAACTTACCTTTCCTGCAGCTCCTGTCAGCTCTCTTCTCCTCCGGTGCTGTCAGCTCCACTGTAAGTCTCGCGGTGTGACTGCCGCACGGAGCGTTGCCACGGCAACGCTCTGACTCCGCGGCTCTCGCGAGACTTACAGTGGAGAAGAAGGGAGCTGGCCGGAGCTGCAGGAAAGGTAAGTAAATGCTTCCTGCCAGCCCCCAACAGGCTCATTACAAGCCCGGAGGTCCTGGTCTGTATTATGGCAATGTAAGTTGCCATAATACAGACATTGGCTCGAGTATAAGTCGAGTGGGGGTTTTGCAGCACAAATAATGTGCCGAAAAACCTCTGCTTATACTCAAGTATATACGGTATGTTTATTCTCAGTGAGTATCTCTTGCCCTCTGTTTAAAGTTGACTCTACAAATAAGGAATTGCTACACCTTGGAATAGTCAGTTAACCTGTTGCCTTTCTCATCTCTGTTGCCTTTTACTATCTCATGCAGAAGCAAGGTGGTCGTCACTTTGGTGTTCATTTAGGCGATCTAACCAGTGAAACATGCCTTGTACCTGTTGTCATGGAGATGCTGCTGGAATACCTAGAGATGCATGGCTTGTACACAGAGGGTATTTACCGCAAGTCTGGTGCAGCCAATCGCATGCGAGAGCTCAAACAGTCTCTGGAGAAAGGTATATTTCTGTTTGTGGTCGAAAGTAAATGCAGAATGAAAGGTGTGTGCACTGCACACTCTTTTCTTTTTCATTCTTTTTGGGGGGTTTTCCCCCACATGTCCTTATTTTATTACATAATATATAAAATACACAATAATTTATATTTGTCATCCTGGCATCTGGTGCTTCCCAGAAGATTGACAATCACAAATCTAGATTTTCTCATCACATCTGGGTCTGTCCTTAGTTGTGTTGTTTTAGATTTTGTAATGTCTACATAAAAGAAAAACAACTATTTTAAGTAGTGGTTCTCTGCTTCTTTCCTTTAGAGTGGGCATCTGTGTTACCTAGATCCTCTAGGCTACAGCATCAGATTTTTGAAGGAAAACATTTTGTCCTGGCACTTTCCTCCAATATCTCACCCCTTTTAAGGATGAGTAGAAGGTGACAAAAAGCATGCCCAACTGGGCTAATGCCTTAATCCCCTAGTCTAAATCCCAATTCCAAATTCTATGTGTTTATCATTTGTATCCTTTGTATAATTATGAATACCTTCACACAAATAACCTGAAGCTGCCATTACTTGATACATGGCATTCCAATAACTGGCATATTCTAGGGGCTGTCTGGCTGAGTGAGTCTTACCTGCTTTCTTGTCTTAGCGAGGTGGGCAGATATGTTTTGAAAGCTAGTAGAGGGACATTCTTATGTTACTGTATTTTTTTTGCATATTTTAATAAGTGCCAGAAACTGTAATGCAAGCTTCAGCAGAAGTACCAAAGCCCAACCTTGACCCTAATTCCCCGTCCAACTACCTCCCTATCTCCCTACTGCTGTTTGTCTCCAAGATCCTTGAGCGAGTTGTGTATGTGAGATTGACAGACTTCCTCGAATCCAACTGTCTGCTTGACCGTCTTCAATCTAAATTCCACGCTCGTCAATCTGTTGAAACCGCTGTGACCAAAGTATACAATGATCTTATCACTGCTAAATCTCATGGCTGCTACTCTGTCCTAGTTCACTTCGACCTTTCTGCTGCTTTTGACACTGTTGATCATCAACAGCTTCTTCTCATCCTCCGTAATCTCAGTCTATGAGATACTGCTCTCTCCTGGTGCTCTTCCTACTTCTCCCAGTGCTCAGTTCTTCAGTTTTTATTTCTCTGCCTCTGCCTCTTCTCCACAATCCCTCTCTGTTGGTGTTCCCTAAGGGTCTGTCCTTGCCTCCCTTGGTAAACCCATCAGCTCCTTCGGCTTCCGGGAATCATTTCTATGCAGATGACATGCAAATGTATCTGTCCTCCCCTGATTTATCACCACCCCTCTTGACTCAGGTCTCTAACTGCCTCTCTGCTCTTTCCAACTGGATGGCTGCTCATTTCCTTAAAGGACCACTATAGGCACCCAGACCACTTCAGCTTAATGAAGTGGTCTGGGTGCCAGGTCCAGCTAGGTTTTACCCTTTTTTTTTTCTATAAACACAGCAGTTTCAGAGAGGGCTTCCGCGCTTCTCACTGTGATTTTCACAGTGAGAAGACGCCAGCGTCCATAGGAAAGCATTGTGAAGGCTTTATTATGGACTGGCTGCGCATGCGCATTAGCAGAGGAGGAGGAGAGCTCCTTGCCCGGCGCTGGAGAAAGTGGTAAGTTTAACCCCTTCCTCCCCCCAGAGCCCGGCGGGTGCCCCCATCCTCAGGTCACTATAGTGCTAGGAAAACGAGGATATGCTTCCATCTCAAAAACATTGCGCGCCTCCAGCCCTTTTTTAACGCCTGATATGGCAAAGGTGCTTGTCCATGCTGCTGTCCTCTCTCTCCTTGACTACTGTAATCTGCTTCTCAGTGGTCTTATGTGTTCCCAACTTGCCCCGTTACAGTCTATAATAAATGCGGCAGCGAGGCTTATCTTACTGTCCGCCCACGCCTCCTCCCTTTGCCAGTTCCTCCATTGGCTTCCTGTCAGATATAGGGCTCAATTTAAGATTTTTTTTTTTAAATGCTGCACCGACCTACTTATCCTCACTAAAACATAGATATGTCCCATCTAGGCCCCTACGTTTTGCCGGTGACATACGCCTAACCTCTGTTCGTACTCCTACCTCTGATACTCACCTCTGAGACTTCTCTAGGGCTGCACCGTTTCTATGGAACACCCTTCTCCACTCCTTCAAAAAAATCTTTGAAAACTTACTTAAGCATATCAATTAAACTGTGAACAGCTTTCCCTGATTCCTCTCCTGCAACTGTCATCAAAACAAAACACTAAGCCCTCAAAGAATACTATCCTAGCAACTTACTTTTCTACCCTACCCTTACCTTTTGTGTCACTATACCCCACTCCTTCTAGCATGTAAGCTCATTGACAAGGGCCCGCAATCCCTCTGTTCCTGTGCGTCGAACTTGTCTGGTTACAAATATGTGTTAGTCCACCCATTTTACAGCGCTACGGAACATGTTGGCGCTTTATAAATAATAAGTGCAAAATAAATAAATATAATATAAACTATGTGCCCGGCATCAGTAACTAGATTAGAGACACATTAAAGGGACCCTCCACCCAAATACAAATAAAAAATTGTTTAGTAGATATACATTTTGTTTGCATCTGAATTACTCTAATGTATCTCATTCAAACACAGAATGTAATATTCATTTATCAGCAGTGCTCCTCAGAGCTGTTAATGTTTACACAAAAAAAGCACAGCATCGTGAGTTGGCATGAGGCCTATAAGAACCTGATTTTCATAACTAGAAGTATTATGTTGTTGGTGTGCATATAAGTGAAATGCTGTGAGTTGTATTCAACTTTTTTCGGAAACAGGTAATGTACATTCTGTATCTGCCTCATCTCTTTTTACTGGGATGAGTTAACTGATGTGAAAATAACAGTAAACCTCATAACTGTTCTTTATTTTCTTAAACGACATTGTCTTAATTTGACAGATCCAAACTCTGTAAAACTTGAAAACTACCCAATCCACACCATCACTGGAATATTGAAACAGTGGTTACGTGAACTCCCAGAGCCACTAATGACATTTGCACAATATGCCGAGTTCCTGAGAGCTGTTGGTGAGTTCCTGCTTGAATGTGATTCTGCAGAGGCTGCATGTAATGTACTAAAAGATAGTGCTAAAAGATAGATAACAGTGTAAGCTCCTTTAATCCCTTCAGTATCACAATCGTACGTTTTTTTTTTCAGTATAAAATCTAGTCCACAAACCCTCACTCAACCTCATTTATACTCTGATTATGACCAGCTTGTAGACAAACAGATGCCACAAGTTACTGATATGTCTACTGAAAATGTAAACCCACATCCTGCTTTCAACAGTACAGGATATTTCAATGGAGCACATTATTCTTACAGTCAGAAAGGGGGAGGAGCAAATGGAATACCATTTCACTGTGTGCATTACACTAGCATTCCAGAGATTGCTATAGCAGTTTTAAACCCCTTTAATTGAGAAATATTTGGTTTGACTCTATTTACTGCATTCGGGCATTTTGCACAAATGCTGACATTTATTTTACATTTGGTTGACCTTTTTGTATGCTGTAATGCTAGTAATTCCTTACAAATACTTATAAACAGATTATTTTACCATCAATTTGATATGTTCTTGTGACATTACTGTATGTGAGAGAACTTTTGCATTTTTGCTTTTATACTAACATTTCATACCATGTGTGAAATATTGCAAGATAAAGGACACTGTATATTGACTCTAAATCTATTTATTTCTAGATATTTTTATGAAGTAGTAACAAATAAGTAAAAATAAACATTGTGGTAATTTACATAATTGTTTGTTTGTCTTTCAAGCAATCTCTAAAAAAAAAAAAAAAAAACTTGATGGCATGGACTACATTGTAAAGGATCAAGAGGGGGGTGGGATGAAAGAAAGCAAAAACTTAACTTTGGAAGGACAAGGCCAAGTTCAGCCCTATCCTCCTCCAAAAAAATGGTAACCTCCACTAGCAACCCCACCCCCCTTAAGCTGCACAGGTGGGGGAAGCTCAGTTCTGTCACCAGGATGCTGTGTGTGCTGACCACAAACATGCATTCTGTGACTGATGCTGCTGGCAGCAATATGCTTTACCCTTATGTATGTGGACTGCTTCAAACTAAAATGGACATACAGAAGCCAAATGGTTATGGTTCTTGGAGTAAGCCTTTAATTTACTGTATGCCCTTTTCTGATTAATTATTTCTGTTTTAGCAGCACTGTCTTTCTCATTGAAAAAAGAGTATGTCATAAAGATAGATTTCACTGAAATTCCAACCCTGTCAAGAGATATACTGAGACAAAGTAGGGACTACTTTGTCTCTGCATTTTTCTTACGCCTGACACTTCTAGACACTGGAAATTTTCTTCATCTATGGAGTTTTCTCCATTGGCCTCAAGGCTGTACTCTCACACATGCACGTTGCTACCCCTCCAGACAGCAAGTTACTAGCTTGCTATTGGGGCTTGGCGTTAACTTGCGCAACACACAAAATATATTTATATATATATTTTTATTGTAGATTGGATTGGCTGTATTGGTCCAGTAGACAATATACCAGAGTACTGCAGGATGCAATGATACCTTTTTATTGGACTAACATAATATTTCAAGGATAAGCTTTCGAGAGTTTTCTGCTCTTCTTCAGGTCTGAAGCAATACTGATCAATCAGATAGAGTTTAACACTTAAAACAACTGATGTAAGAGAAAGGGGGGGGGGTGTCATGAATAGCAGAAGATCTGTCTGAAAGTGAAAGGTGCAGGTTGGATGAGAATTTTTTTTTTTTCTGAGGCAAACAGCATACAGTAAGATTTTGCTATATTTATGAAGGCATGGGGGGCTAGATGGTGGTTTTAACACTATAGGGTCAGGAATACATGTTTGTGTTCCTGACCCTATAGTGATCCTTTAAGATGTGTGTTTATATAAAGTTTTGGTAGTGTGTGAGAAAGCCAGAATCTACATTAAGTCCTTCATTTCTGGTGTTGAAATGTGTGATATATTTCATCTCAAATATCTTTTGTTCATGAGAGTCTTTGAAATTCCCTTTAAGAATTTTAATCCTGAGGTTTTGGATGGAGTGACAAGTCTGGGTAAAGTGATGACCAACAGGGGTTCAATATCCATTTTCCTTGTGGTTCTTGATTGGGTGTCTGTGTAGATTCATTCTGTGATGCAGCTTACGGCCGGTTTCTCCAATGTAGCAGCGTTTGTCACACACTGTACACTGTATCATGTACACCACTTTCACAGATGTGCACGAATATGATCCCTTAATGTTGTATGATCTGTTATTGTGTCTGGCTGTGGTATTGCCACATGTATTGACACAGTTTGCAGAGTGATTTGTTGCATCGTACAGTGCCATTCTGTGGGAGCTCCTGTTCTGTGGTCAATTTGCTGTGGCCCAATCTCTGTTTCAGGTTGGGCGGTTGTTTGAATGTTAGTATGGGGTGGGGGGTTCAGGAAATATTTTTTTGAGTGTGGTCCTCTGAAATTAATTGTTGTAGCTCTGTAATAATTTTACGTACTCCTTCTAGAGATGGGTTGTATGTAACTACTAGAGGGATTCTTGTTTTGTTTCTTTTCTTTGTATTGTAGGATCCTTTACCATGGTGTTTTTAGGGCAGATTTTATTTTATTTTTTTAGAAATTGTCTTTTGCCTAAATGAATATGACCGTGTACTCCGGTGCTGATCTCTGTATTTTGTGTCAGAGCAAATGTGATGGTATCTGATTGCCTGGCTGTAGATGTACCTTGTTTGGTGTGATGGGCATGGAAGCTACAATTGTGGAGGTAGCTGTACCCGTCTGTGGGTTTTCTATATACAGACGAATGAAGAATGCCATTGGTAACAGTTATTGTGCAGTCCACGAAACTCACACTATGATTTGAAAAGCTAATTTTAAGGTTTATTGACGGGTGGAATGAATTGAATGATTTATGGAAGTCTGTAAGGCTTTCTTCTCCTTCTGTCCCTATTATGAAAATATCATTGATGTAATGAGAGATATATATATATATAGATAGATAGATAGAGATATATAGATATAGATATAGATAGATATATAGATAGATAGATATAGATAGATAGATAGATAGATAGATAGATAGATATATAGAGGGAGGGAGGGTGGGTTTTTTTTGTGTGTGTCGGGGCTGTGTACATAAAATCTGTTTTGTAAGTCAGCCATGAAAAGGTTGGTGTATTGGGGTGACATATTTGTGCCCATCGCTGTCCCTGTAATTTGTAGGTATTTATTGTTATTAAAACTGAAATAGTTGTGTGTGAGTGAATTCTATAACCATGGCAATTATTGCACATCATATTTGTGGGATGAGAGACATTTGATGCAGGCCTAAATACCATCCTTATGTGGGATGTTACTGTATAAGGATTCTACATCCATTGTTATTAGTGTAGTGTTTTTTTAAGGTAGTTTATTGAGGAAGTCTGTATAAAGCTCTGTCTTAATAACTAGGGGCTTAAGAATGTTTTCTATTAGGCCAGATATTTGTTCCGTGAGTGTTCCCATACCTGTTATAATGGGCTGTCCTGGGTTTCCTTGCTTGTGGATTTTGGGCAGCATGTAGAAGGTTCCCTTCTGAGGATTGGAAGGTATCAGTTTTTCTAATTCTTGCTGTATGTGTTTCGGAAATTATTTGATAAGTTTTGCGAGTTTAGCTGTATATTCCTTGGTGGCATCCTTGTCAAGTTTTTTTTGTAGTAGTTTACATTGGACAGCTGTCTGTTTCCTTCTGTAATATAGTCCTGGGTGTTCATGACAACTACTGATCCACCCTTGTCATCCGGTTTGATGATGATGTTTTTATTATTCATCAAGTTATACAAAGCACCTCTTTCCATAGGAGAGAGGTTGTATGTTAATATTTTTTTATTTATTTTTTCTCTTGTGTGGTAATAAGCGATACCACAAAATTTCAATGTAGCTGTCCAATTCGATGTTACGTCCTGCTGTCGGTGTAAATTCTTTGTTCTTTTTCCTACCATTATTATCCTGGTTGAGAGTGGTGTTTTTTTTGTTTTTTGTTTTTTGGAATGGAATTCCATAAGTCTAATTCTTCTGAAAAATTCTTCCAAGTCTGAATATAACTGGATGTGATCCAGTTTTGTGCTTGGACAGTGTGTTAGCCCCTTGGATAAGACTGATTTCTCAGGTATTGATAGGTGATAATTGCAGAGGTTAATAATTCCCAGTATTGTCCATGCAGTGGATAGAGATGTCGCAAACTGTCCGCCGAACTGTTCGCGAACTGTCCGCCGGCAAACAATAGCGTGTTCGCGTTGGGCGAACATATCCGATTTCCGGTCCGCCCCCTATACGTCGTCATTGAGTAAACTTTGACCCGGAACCTCACAGTCAGCAGACACTTCCTGGGAGGGAGGATCTGCTGCTGATTGGATGGAATGTGTCTGCTGGCTGTGAGGTTCCGGGTCAAAGTTTACTCAATAATGACGTATAGGGGCGGACCGGAAATCGGATATGTTCGCCCAACGCGAACACGCTATTGTTCGCCAGCGGACAGTTCGCGACATCTCTAATAGTGGATAGTTAATACAATGTTAAAGGACCACTATAGTGCCAGGAAAACATACTCTTTTTCCTGGCACTATAGTGCCCTGAGGGTGCCCCCACCCTCAGGGTCCCACTCCCGTGGCGCTGAAGGGGGAGGAAGGGGTAATCCCTTACCTTTTTTTCTAGCGCTGGGCTCTCTTGGCGCTGGGGACTCTCCTCTCTCTTCTGACGTCCCTGGCTGAATGCGCATGCGCTTTCTCAATGCTTTCCTATGGACGCTGGCGTCTTCTCACTGTAAAAATCACAGTGAGAAGCGTGGAAGCGCCTCTAGCGGCTATGTTTACTGCAAAAAGGGTTAAACCTAGCTGGACCTGGCACCCAGACCACTTCATTAAGCTGAATTGAGTTTGTCTTCAAATATAGCTACTAATGTCAATCCTTCCAAACACTAGACTCTGTAAAAGTTTATTGTATACTTGGCATTGGCAAAAGAGGATATTAGCTGTCTGACAAGTTGGGTTCATTTTATTATTGTATTTCTCTTTTTATGAATTATTATTAATATATAATTCATTCCAAGATTTCGCATGTAAGTGGAATGTGTCTCTAACAGGAGTGCAGTGTTTGGTGGAACTGACGTGAACCATGAAGCTCAAGCAAGCAGTGCCCAACAATTAAAAATCACCACCTTGCAATTTCTTTGGATTCTTGCCCATGTTCATAGTAACCTCCTTTTGTTATGATATGTTCTAATAATTGGTAGTTTGAACAGTATTTATTTTTCCTGGATTTCTAAACACATCAACATGTTAAACATTAGTTTATATTTAAATCACACTGAAATCATTAAAAGAGCCCATCCTTTTGTATATGTTTTCTATTCATTAGTGATATATACGACACAATGTTTGAGTACATTAAGTTTCATAACAAATAGCTAAATAATTCCATGCTGTCTTTCATATTGTAAGAGGAATTGTCTGTGCTTCTGTTTGTTTGTCTTTTTTTATTGCTCATGTTGTAAGGTCTGTGTTCTCTTCTAGAACTCCCAGAGAAGCAAGAACAGCTTTGCGCAATCTACAAAGTACTTGGACAGCTACCACAAGCCAATTACAACAGTTTGGAGAGGTTGATCTTCCACCTTGTCAAGTATGCCATTCTCTTTCACATGATTTTTCACTTTGCTGCTTCTATTTTTTTCATCACAAAAATAATTTCCCTCCTTACCTACCACCAAAATATTCCACTTGTTTTTTTTTTTTTTAAATAAATCTCAATCTGTTTACATTTAGGAAGTTTAGTTTTAGGGTCTACAATATAAAAATATTTTTTGGCATGTTATATTTAAGCTAAATAGATCAGATGCCAAAAAAGTCCCAATATTCCTGTTAGGTATTCTAACTTATTATAATACTAGCAGAGCTAATGCGTGACTAGCATGGCCAGGGCCTTAGGCCCTCATCATAGGAAAGCATTGCTGGGAATAAGGGGAAAAGGGTTCTTTCTATGAATATATGAAAATTATGAACATTTCTTTATGCATACCCTAACAAACACTGCTCCTCTATCTTTTATTTTATTTATTTTTTCCCTTCACCCTCAATAGAGTGGCAGTAGAAGAAAATGTGAATCGTATGTCCCCAAATTCTTTGGCCATCGTCTTTGCTCCCTGTTTGTTGCGCTGCCCAGATAGCTATGATCCCCTGACCAGCATGAAGGATGTGTCCAAAACCACTACGTGAGTTAAATGCTAGTGTCTGTCTGTGTCTGTTTATTATGTAAACTAATATGATATTGTTGGACGATTGGCATATTTCATAAAAGCCAGGGCTTGATATAAAAAAGTTAGCCTAATGAGTGGCAGATTTCATGAAAATGGTTTTGGATTCAAGAAAATTCAACTATTTGTATCTAGCACAAGTCTAAATATTAAAAATAATAGAGTGTGGATGATCAAAATGAGTATTGTGGCTTGTCTTTTAAAGTATATATGTTTGTTTAAAAATGAAAAGAGAAAATGTAATTGTACACACTTTTTTTGTTTTTGTTTTCTGCCCTCCTCTTACATTTCATATAGGTGCGTGGAAATGCTGATTAAGGAGCAAATGAGGCAATATAAAATCAAAATGCAGGAAATTGGTCTGCTGGAAGCTGCAGAGACTCGTGCAGTGAGCCGATTGTCATTGCTAAGGCAGAACACCGTGAGTAAATGGAGATACCTCATTAGCTAAACCATGTTGTTGCTATGTGCTTAAAGGGACACTGTAGGCACCCAGCCCACTTAAGCTGATTGAAGTGGTCTGGGTGTTGTGATCCTTTTGCACTTAGTGCTGCAATGTAAAACAGGAAGCTGAAATGTTAACATTGCAGCTCTAAGTCTGCCCTCTGTGGCGGTCTACCAGACAGCCACTAGAGGATTTCCGGAATCCAAAAGGACTTTTGATCCGTTATCTGATGCTGGACGTCCTCACGGACCGCCAGTGTCAGATTTTTCCCATAAGAAAGCATTGGATAATGCTTTCCTATGGGGAGGTCTATTGCGAGTCCGCCCATTTCCGCACATGCGCATTAAGTCTCTCCTGCCGGCTGACATCAGCGGGGGCGGAGCCTGACCAAGCGCTGAGGAGTTTTTAACCCCTTCAGCCCTCCAGGAGGGGGGCCCCGAGGGAAGGGGGCACTCCAGGAGCCTATAGTGCCAGGAAAACTGTTTGTTTGTTTTTTTGTTGTTGTTTTTTTTTTTCTTGGCAATGTAGGATCCTTTTAACATAATCATGGTAAATGTAGTCGAAGCCTGCCCCCTAGTGTCACAGCCTGACATTACAGATATGTTTTTTTTTACAACAGAAAAATTGAATCCTATTTACCGTTCTTTTCCTGGATATAGGACATGGCAGCATTAGGGATTGACATATCTCCTCCCACTTATAAACTGGACAGCAACACCTCCCAATTAAATAATTAAGGAACTCCTTCACCTGTAACCCTAGTCTTATTTTCCAAGCCACAGAACCTATAGAGTTAAAATAAGAAAGTGTGGGAATGTAGTGCTGCCATGACCTATGTCCAGGAAAAGAAAATAATGGTAAGTGCAATTCCATTTTTCTGTTTTCTGTTATATAACCATGGGAGCTTGACAGATCGGTAAATCCCAAACTGCAGATATAAGGGAGGGAGAACCAAGAAGAAAAGACAATATATTAAACAAATGAAATGCAAACAATTGATTATCATGCCAATTAAAGAGCGTCAGATAAGATAAGAGCACCTATGCCATAAAAAGGAACTGGATAAGCTCACAACATCCAACTGGTAATGGTTGGTATGTGCTTGCTGAGGTGTTTTTTTGTGAAGTGGATCCTCTTTTTGTAAAATTAAACAAAACAAAAAAAGTGCAGATTTCAATAGAAAATGTCATTTTTATAAATTATCCTTATTACACCCCATAGCTGTCAGTCAATTGGGCATCTGTTCTTGTTACTTCATGGTTGTTGAGCTAAACTGAAGATGCAGGTAATTGCCCAGAGCACATGCCTTGCAAAGTCTTCTCGTTGAGCTGCATTGGGAAGGCTGTAATTGGACAGCCACAAAAAATGTGTTGTGGAAGAAAGTGGAGGGCTTGCAAAGGCAGCAGGTAATAAAGAGATCTGCAGCTTATGCATGCTGTTTTTAGTTATAGCTCTAATAAAAAAAAAAATATATATGTATATATATATATTTTTTTTTTAAATGCATGCATGATTTCATTGGGGGTATATGTACTAAACAGTGATGTATTATTATTTAGGCAATGGAGTGTCCTTTTTAAAATGTGAAATTCATGTTTTCATTTTTCTTTGTCGTGTTTATTTTTTATTTTCCTCGTTGTTTCTGAAATTACTGGAACCTTTACTCACCCAAACAA
The DNA here is from genome assembly GCA_933207985.1 of Pelobates cultripes. Lineage (NCBI taxonomy): Eukaryota > Metazoa > Chordata > Amphibia > Anura > Pelobatidae > Pelobates > Pelobates cultripes. The sequence continues at coordinate 77,054,853 of OW240916.1, read as the reverse complement.
AATCACCAACGGTAGTTTAACACGATGGGAAATATCTTGCACACAGTGCCCATTATTAAAGCCTGCGTCTTTTTAAATAAAATGTTGTACATTTCCAGATGTACATTATGAATATGGACAAACTACTGAAGCCAAATAATAATTAGAATAGTGTAAAAACATGACTAAATTGTGTTTGTGGAGGATTGCCTTTAAATCTGTAATTTCAAAGCCTTCAGCAAGTAGGGGCCTAGCCTGCAATAGGCCGTGGGCCTGGCATCAACCCAGCCTCTTGTCAAAACACATATATCCCCATTTATTAAATGTGATTTAGATTTTTGTTTTAAATATGAATTAGGAGTAGAATTTTCTTCATATTTCCATAGAGCAGGATGATGATCGTTTGCACAACCTTTGTTTTTATACCAGTGAATACAGATGTAAATTGTGTTGACATGTCAAACAGATTTTCTTGCTAGATCTTTGAGCAGGGCTGCCCAAAAGGTAGATCTCCAGATGTTGTAGAACTACAACTCCCTTGATGCTCTGCATACCTTTAGAATGGCAAAGTATCATGGAAACTGTAGTTTTAAAACATCTGGGGATCTACCTTTGGGGCAGTCCTGTTCTAGAGAAACAAGGCAAAAAGATTTAGAAAGGTGCATTAAAAGTTGAGTATTTCAACATACAAGACATGAAGTCTAAAATGTCAAGTTTGCTATGTGTATTGTCAAGCATTGGTAAATCAGTTTGTGAATTCAACAACCAAAGTTAAGACTTTTTCCTTTGTTCGTTTTCCTATAATAGCCATGGCCAGTTCATTTAGGATTTATGTCTCCCTTTGATGAGATTGTGGTAGGTATTCATCCCCGCTGCCCATCACTTCCTGTGCATGCTTAATATAGCTCATAGCTCAGTTTGGTTCTTGAATGATTTACTGCAAGCACCATTCCAAAATGTTTTTATTTTAGTTTTATTTATAAGAAAAGTATTTAAATAGACATGTAACTCAACATGTTCAGTGCAATAATTGCTTGGCTTCCTGATTCATGGAAATCAGTGCAGCCTTAAAGAGGAACTATCACTTTTCAGTATTTTTAACACTTTGTCTACTTATCACCCGTACTTAACATATGTGTTCGAGAGCTCTGAAAATGTAAAACTAAATGTCAAAATCCACACTGCTCTCCTGAAGCTGAGTACCTCCAGGTTGGCTCCATGTCTGTTAAGTTCTGCCCTGTTCTGTCAATAAGTGAAGGACATGACTGAAACAATGGGGGTTATGTATGAAAAATGTTTACATTTGCTTTTGTGTCTCTGCCAGTTTTGTTTACATACACCATTTTCTAAAATGTATACATTGGTAACCTTTTATACATTTTTTGTAATGTGCCAAAATGATCCATCTTTTTGCCACTTATGCCTTCTTTATACCCTCATGAAAAAATACCAATAGAGGGAAAATTGTCTGAATTGTGTGTGTGCCTCATTCCATAGCCCTATTTAGCCTTGTACTGCAGAGAGCCCCAGATGTATTCCCTCCTCCCCCCCCACCCCCCAAGTATGTGTGTTAATCCTATAAGAGCATTAGGCTGTTAGAGTAGGACCTGCCAAAGATGGGATACATTTACGTTGTGGCAGGCAGATACAGTGTATGATCATAAACTGTATCTAAACCCCCATTATTCTTGCCTAGATTAGGTGTTTAAAAAAAATAAAATAAAGAACTAATAAATACACTTTTTATACCTAACCCCCAACGTTTTTATTTCCCTTTCTTCAATGCATGTTAGAGCTTTGCCCTGACAGGACTGTGTTGTAATTTCAATTTCTAAATTTGTAATCTATATTTTAAAGAAAATGGAACATCACATGATGTTAACACAATTGTTTAATTTCTTCAGAAAAGTAACAGTTCCCCTTTAAGTTTTCCTTTTACATTGCAAGTTCTATGCTCAGATCTGCATGGATCCATAATTGTGCATGATGGAAATAATAATTCAGTCTCCAAATCTAAATTTTTATTTTTATTTTTTTTTCTTCCAAGTTGTAATCATGGTGTGATTCTGTGTATTTCATTTTCTATAAAGACTGGCCTTATAACACGTTAATGTCCTCTTCTTCCTCTCTTGCAGAATAAGAGCCAATCACCCAATGGGAAAGTGTCCCCAGATCTAGAGGCCGTGCAGGAAGATCAGCTGCCAGACGTTCTTCGAGAATCAGAGTTACTGATAGAGAGAATACAGTCTATTAAAGATGAGAAGTGAGAACTTTCTCTTGTGTTTCAGTGCTGAGAAATCTAGTGTCAATTGATCTTCTACAATTTAGGGTTGTAGGTTGCTTGTGTACTCTATAGTATATTCAGTAATGAGTACACCCCATTAAAGAAACTAACAAAGCCAATTAGACATATATGTTCAAATATTATAGGGATTAAGTCAAAATCTGTTGATCTGTTTGCTAGGCAATATCTTAAAGTGTCTTCTTGGTTGCTTATTTTTCTTTCTTTTTTGTCATTACATTTTCATTACATAATTTTTAATATTTTAATTAATTTAAACGATTTAACTTGATGTAGTCTGGTTCCTTTTGTGCTGTACTGACTTGGATACCGGTATTCTTTGTCTATGTAACAGAATTGATTGTTGCACAGATAGAACACTGCTTGTGTTTTCAACACTGGTGACATTTTGCATTGCGTTTGCATTGAAATCAAACTCAAAATACTCCTATACTCACAGGACCTTCATTTGTTTTCCTATGTCTATTATTCCATGTACCCCTGTAACGATTTAAAAAAATATATATATTTTACTTCTAATTTTCATCCCTCTCCAATTACAGGGAAAATCTTACTTACCGTCTCCCAGAGCTGGAGCAACGTGGTTCAGATGAAGAAAATATGGATTCTGAGACGTCAAACAGTACAGAAAGCTTACTGGATGAAAAGCCAGTTCAGACAGAGAAGGAAGGTCAGTATTAAGGTAGTGTGTCCCCTTCTATTACCTCTTTGCTAATGTGGTTTGAATAGGGTTTTGTTTATATTCTGTGGGCTGCGAGTGCATCTATAAGAATGTCTACAAAATGCAGGGGACCATAACAAGCAGTGTTTGTTTGCTTTCTATTTGACTAATACAATGTAAGGTATAAAGGAACATTCTGGGCACTGTAACTTTATCTCATTGTAGTGGTTATAATGTCTGGAGTACCTTGGCACTGTCTGTTAAACGTTAATTCCTGTTTACTAATTTAATGTTAAATAAGAGTCACCAGCAGGGCCCCCTCTGTGCTGTTTGAACTAATGAGGAAGCATTAGCCTGAGACGCAATGGGCAACATGATTAGTCAAGTGTCAGCAGACTGCTTTCAGACCCTCACAGCCACTAATTGCAGGTATGAATTGGTATGGCTTAGGAAGTGTGCACTTTCTGCCTTAACTTCAAGAGGGAGAGATGGGCTGTAGGTATCCAAAGACCAATATTCATTGTTAAATTGCTTGAAAATGGTTTAACATTGAGTAGAGGAATAAGCACTAGGGAACTCTAGCACTCTAACCCATTCAATGAGATAAAAGGGTTATAGTATGTAGAATAAACCTTTAATTCCACTTCCCAATACTCAGAATTTGAGGATTACCTATTAGTGATCCAGAAAGAGGAGAACTGTCACGGAGTCAAAGATAAACTTGGGCTTAGAACTGAGTGATCAGTGTGGGTGTTACCAGACCCAGCCAGGGCTTGAACCCTGTAAATAGTACAATATAGAAAAAGGAAGGAATCCCACAACAGGGGAACATAGGGGATTTCCAAAAGATTGTTGGAAATAAAGATAATAATGGAAAGCGAACTAATGTATCTACAAAAACTTGGTAGGATATCAACCCACAGTGCCTACAATGGGCTAACTAGGAACAAAGTATCTACAATGTTGTAATAAAAAAAAAAAAAGATACAAATCCTCCAAAATGCCCAGCCAGGGAGGTGTGAGTAGTTACCTCTAAATATGTGGATAATTTACCCCTGGATGAATACTTGACAGTGCTTACCATATGGATACTAATATAAACACATCCAAATAATGCTACTGCATCAACAGGAAAAAAAACAGCCACCAGGGGATTATTCACTAAGTGGTGCATTAGATATCCACTAGGGCGGGGATTGGCAACCTTCGGCACTCCAAATGTTGTGAACTACATCCCCCATAATGTTCTTACACCCATAATGCTGGCAAAGCATCATGGGAGGTGTAGTCCAAAATATCTGGAGTGCCGAAGGTTGTCTGTGCCTGCACTAGGAGGTAAACTGCACAATGGTGGGGGTAGAGGACAAGCGGCTTAGGGATAAGGATAAACTAGGAGGCAAGTAGGATAAATCTCAGGATAGGATCTTGTAGGTGGTCATTATCACTGTGCAGATATAGATTTCTGTCTAACCAACTGCTGAGTATGGATAAAGCAGCTCCTGGGAATCACCTTCATGTATGTTCAGCGCTATTGTGGTTGAAGCAAAAGCAAGTTTCTGCCTGACTTATTGATTAATGGTCTGCAGCTCCTAGAAAACACCTTTACTTCTTAGCTATTGAAGTAAAGCAGACCTATTTACTATCCACCTACTGAACCTAAAAAGCTACATCTCCTAAGCAACACATTCGTGGGTGTTCTAAGCTAAAACACTGACCCACATTTGAAAGCCGTCCTCCACTCCAAGCCCTACCAAGACTGAAATGCAACGCAATCTTAAAGTGGTATGGAGTGCATAGTGCTTAAGTGCTCAAAAAGTGAGCTAATCTTATCCCTAACCTGCTTGTCCTCTACCCCACCATTGTGCAGTTTACCTCCTAGTGGATATCATCTAACACACCACTTAGCAAATCATCCCCCGGTGGCTATTTTTTCCTGTTAATGTAGTAGCATTATTTGGATGCGTTTATATTAGTATCCATATGGTATGCACTATCAAGTATTCAAACAAGGGTAAATTATCAAAAATTAGAGGTAACTGCTCACACTTCCCTAGTTGGACATTTTGGAGCATTTGTATCTTTTTTTTATTTTTTATTATTACAATAAAGTTTCTTTTTCATTGTAGATACTTTGTTCCTAGTTAGCCCATAGCGGGCACTGTGAGTTGATATCCTACCAAGTTATTATAGCTACATTAGTTAGCTTTCCATTATCATCTTATCTTATTGATTTGGAATCCCTCACGTTTCCATGTTGTAGGATTCTCTCCTGTTTCTATATTACCTATTAGTGTTCCTAGCATGTTACTTGATTAACAATTTGATCATCATAATTGTTCTGAATAAGCTGAATATGTTTAGTGAATATTGTGTTGTGTTTTTGCTGTATACATAAATGTGAACACCTTTCAGTCAGCTGGGAACATACCAGTCATGTTTACCTGTACAGTGTGCAGCACACACTACTAATCTTGCATCACTTGTCTCGCTGGACATCATATGGAATTTTAACTCATTCACTTCTATACCAAGTTATTCCTTATATGCCCAGGTGTTTATGAACAAATCACATGATGCTCATCCACACATGTAGTGCAATTAGAAGTCACAATAAATGTAACCGTATTTTAAAATATATATTTTGTCTCCTTAGGTCGGTGTGTGGTGGACTCAGCTGGTGCCCCTCAGCAAGTGGAACAGACAAATAGTAATAAGACCAAAGCCCCACTCTTTGCCATGTCTACACAGCCTTCCAGTTTCAGACGTCGACCATCCTCCTTTCTGGCAAGGATGAGGGTCCATAAACGTACCCCTGTTTTGCCAACCTCAAACATAAAACTTCCTCCTGGATTATCAAAAAGCACAGACACGCCTGACGAGCCTTCTGCAGTCCGACGTAGAGAACAACCTGGAAGAAGGACAGACAGCATTCAGTCCGTCTATGTCCCAGAAGGATCTGAGATAATAACTGCACAGGGAGTACAAGAATATGAGCCCACAGCCAAACTTAAACGTAGATTCTCAGATCCCCATTTTCAGATGCCTTCCTCAGAAGACTCAAGCCTCTGAAGGGATTCTAAAGAAAAATCTTATGACCTACACCCAGGAAACCATCCATATTTTGCTTAGCATAGCCATTGACTGTTGAAACCAAGAAGTATTGAGGCACAGTAGAGGCCATGGGGGAAATGATCAATTTTCATGTTAAAGGAGATGAAATCCTTGATTTTTATCTGTAGACAAGATGGTATGTTAATGTGTGCATGAGGAGTGGTGGAAAATGTTACGTCATCATTCTGCAATATTTGGCAATAGCATTTTTAATTCCCAACCATTTAATTTCACTCCCATTTTGTAATGAATAGGACCAAAGGTGAGATTATTTTGCCTTTTTTGTTTCACCTGTTACAGTAATATTTTATATATATATATATGTATATGATAAAGTAAAGCAGGCTCTTTTTGTTGACTTTTTTTTTCCTAAATCTATTTTAACAGGGAGGCCAAAAGTTGATGAGAGGGAGTTGTGTTTTTTTTTTTTTTTTTTATATATATATACAGTTCTGTTTTCATCAAGATGCAGTACAGATTTAGAGAATTCTTTATATTTTTAAATACTTAATACATTCATCCTTACGAAAAGAACACTGAGTCAGTGCTATCTCTTTCGTTGTCAGAGGGTGCAAGGAGTGCTAATCTGACGGTGGTGTTAAGTGTTCATACATTCCAAGATGAGAATTTTACCTGTGTGAGTGAGCGAGCATGGTACACTGCTAATGCATATCGTATCTACAGAACAAGTTGGTCACTGTTCAGTGTTCCTTTCATTCTGCACATATGTGAACAGCAGTAGTGGGTTATAATGAAAAGTAGAACAGTCTGCACTGTTCCACCATTAACACATCTGTGGAGGGTATGGTTGAATGTTTTTTCCTTTTTAATATTGTAAAATAAATTGTATGCAGTACTTGTACAGCTGATCTCATATACATGTTACATGCCTATAAAGTTTTCCTAATCCAACATTTCAGCACTGCGTTTGTTTCTGCAAGACAGAATGGAGAGAATGGATCGTTTAATTATGCTATTAAGTTTATTCACAAAATCAGAAATTGGCAAGAATTAAGAAGGGAATTAGAAAATGAAGACCATAAAAACAAAGATGTAAGAATGAAGCTGTTTTTATTAGTCAGATATTTTTGCCTAAAATGCCCAATTAATTGGTGAATTCTTAAATGACTGTGCATTTAATTATCTAGAATTCAATAAGCTCATCTACGGCACCATGTTTTTTGGGAGGAGTCATGTAATAAACCGTAAGGGAACATTGTGCTACCTTTTTTGGGGGGGGGCGATAAATATTATTTCCTTAATGTGCATTCTAGCACTGAATTTTAGAAAATTCTCTATGCACATTCCTGTTCTGTTTTACTGATAAAGACATATATTCCATCTGCTTCTGACCATGATGCCTTATTTTGATTTATGGTCAGCAGCTGAGTAACTGTTGATGTACGGTCTTCCTGTGTTACAAAAATTTACTTTTTCACAGTAAATTGTTATTTAATATGACCCTAATAGCAATTTGTGTGCTCTTATGAAGACTGTTATCTTACTTCTAGCTTTACCTTTATTGATTTTGCAATATAATGATCTCTGTGTCATAGAACATTTTAATTCAATTTCATTGTATTTTTTACCTTACTCATTGATTTCATTTATTCCATGTAATTGACATTACAATTTATTTAATTTATAGAGCGCTGCAGATCAGAGTTGAAAATGACTTGAACAAATTGAGTGAGGGCCTATGTGCTTCTCGTTGGCCACTTTACGTTTAACAAGCTAATTAGAGAAGGAAGCTTGCCTTTTCTTCCGCAAACAAGTTTAAGTGTCCATATTCTGTGTCATGTTAAGCATTAAACAAATTGCCACATTTCCTTTATTACCTTGATGATTTCTATGTGAGAATAGGCAGGGTAAGCAATTTTGCACTTTTAACGTTGAACTTGCAGTCTCCTTCTCTGTATTTTAAGAGAATGCCTCTTACTGCACACATAGAGGGGAAAATGGATGTCTGTTACACATAATACTTTTGGCAAGTAGAAATGTTTTAATGTTACCTTTTTGTGGAGTGCTGCTCTGGACATTTCTGAGTATGAAGAATGAAGAAAGTCAGATCTCTTGATCAATCCCCATGAAAAAGGTCTTTATAAACTCCATTCTGCCGAATGTGATGACTTCAGCATTCCGTTATATTTAAGGTCCGCATTAAATATGGTGTGGCCATCCCTGGATTTTTGTGGTGGTGCATACAAAAGGCTACTAAAGCTTTTCAGTGAATTTAGTTGCCCAGCTGGTGTTACCCATTGAAATTGTACAGATTTCGGTGCTAATCTCATTGTTTGTTAAATAAACTTCTAACTGGACCTTGCTTTAGTTTGATTGACATCTATTCTGAGTTGGAGAAAGAAGGAAATAGTGTTAAAATGTGACCTTATGCCTAATCTTTGATTTATTTATAATTTTCTTTCTAGTTAGAACACTGATCTCTGTAGATAAAGTATGCGTGTTTTTTTAATTTATTTATATAACATTTCATTTTGATAATATTGATATTTCTACATGTGTAATATATCTGCTTCCAGCGATCTCTAAAACCTAGAGCTATGGCCTTGTTTACGAGGTTAGACACTGTTTAATGAACAACTGGATTTCTAGATCTCCGTAATTTAAGAAAAAAAACACCTAAATCCAAAGATAAGCATAAATAACTTTTACTCAAGTGAAGTTGATATGTGGCCAGGACATACAGGGGGAGTACAAAGATCACCAATGTCTTGTTTCCTGCCTCACTGACACAAGTCTCAGAACCCACTTTAATATACATTTAATGTAAAACTGAGCATCACAGAAAAAAAAAAAAAAAGGTAAACACAAGTTCTATATCATTTATTTTATTCAATGGTGCAAATTCCAGAGAAGTAACTGTTCTGCTTCAAAAGTTTGTTTCTTTTCGTTTAAAAGACAGGTACAATAATCTAAACTGGTATGGGAATAAATCTGCAAAATCTATTTAGACATTTTTTAGTTAGTGTTCTTTTTAACTTTTATTGTTTGGTGAATGTGCATGTGTCATCCAAACTGCGCCTTCTTTTTAGTGCTGGGTGCACGGTGAGCCACAAAATTTATCCTAAATGTATTCAAAACCATCACTGTATGCATTACTGCAGAATTTAATATGTTGGTTTATTTATTAAAGGACCACTATAGGCACCCAGACCACATCAGCTGAATGAGGTGGTCTGGGTGCCATGTCCCTCTAGTTTTAACCCAGCAGCTGAAAACATAGCAGTTTCACTGAGGGTTAATCCAGTCTCTAGTGGCTGTCTCACTGACAGCTGCTAGAGGCGCTTCCCACTGTGAAGACGCTGGATGTCCATAGGAAAGCATTGAGTAATGCTTTTCTATGGGCGGTTTGAATGCCACGCATGCGCATTTGGATCTGATGTCAGCAGGGGGTGGAGAGTTCCCCTGCACAGATGGAGCCCGGCGCTGGAGAAAGGTTAGTGGCTGAAGGGGGTTTAACCCCTTCAGCCCGTCGAAAGGGGGCCCTGAGGGTGGGGAAGACCTAATGACCCGATAGTGCCAGGAAAAAGAGTTTGTTTTCCTGACACCATAGTGCTCCTTTAAAACATGTGGCACTTTTAAAATTAGATTTAAAACACTGTTGTCCATCCTCATTAAATAAGAGACTCTGTAAGCACCAATACCACATAGTATCTATGTAGTGATCTAGGTCCCATGTCCCTGTCTGTTTACCCTGTAACTGAAAACATTGCTGTTCCTGCAAAAGGAAAACCGCAAATAGAGGAGCTCCCATAGCTCTACCAGAGATAAATTCCATTATAGCTTAAATGACTTTCAAGTGCTTCTCTGAGGAGAAGAATTGGAATGGCTGAATCTTCAAGACTGATTACCTTAGCCAGGGACACAAAGTGCCAGCATAAACCTTTTAAAACCACTGCAAGAGGAGTGAACATACATACATACATACAGTGGAACATCATGGCATTAGGAACACGTTTGTGTTCCTTTAAGATGCATGCAGGTGACACAGGATGGCAAATAATGAGGCATTGACATTGTCTAATTGCAGGGAGAGGTATTTCTGCTCCTTCCCCTATTCTTATTTTATTTTTTTTAAAACAATTTATGACTCTTGATCTTTGTCCACATCTGCTGTGTGATTACTGCAAATATGAGTGCTACAATGGTGTGCTTTAAACATCTCAGTGATAGTATAAATATAAAATAAAATAAAGTGTAATTTTATGCATTACAGAAAGCACTAACACAATAATCACATTTAGCAGTGTATACCAATAAATAATGAACAGACAGGAAGTGATAAGTAAAAAGGCATACGACCTAAATTTTAGCACTGATAAAAAAAATGTGACATGACATTATATCACATGACCAAGTAAATAGAGAAATTGGTGATATAAAAAAAGGCCCTATAAAGTGTACATTCTACAAAATGTGATGGCACTATATAAATAATAAAATAATATATAACTTTTAAAACTGACAAGTAAATATTGGTAAGATAAATATTACAAAAACAGTGAAAATGAAAGTGCATACAAAAGTGTTTTTACAGGTAACAGGACATGCATGCCTAAAGTGGATTACTGTGTGCCACCAGTGAAGACTTTACTAGCAGTATTACCGGACACCCTGTTCCAAATTATTATGCAAATTCTATTTAAGTGTCACAAAAATTAAATATTTTGGTTTTCAGTTTAACTCATGGATGGCATTGTGTCTCAGGGCTCTTTTGATCACTGAAAACAATCTCTGACACCTGTGATAATTAGATTGCCAGGTGAGCCCAATTTAAGGAAAAACTACTAAAGGAGGGTGTTCCACATTATTAAGCAGAGCACCATTTTCATGCTGCCGAAAAGAGTGAAATAGTTCAATGCCTTGGACGAGGTATGAAAACATTAGATATTTCATGAAAACTTAAGCGTGATCATCACACTATTAAGAGATTTGTGGCTGAGTCAGAGCACAGACGGGTTCGTGTGGATAAAGGCACATTGAGGAAGATTTCTGCGAGATTCCATGCATCGGACCAAGAGAGCGGCTGCTAAAATACCATTACATAGCAGCAAACAGATATTTGAAGCTGCTGGTGCCTCTGGAGTCCTACGGACATCAAGGTGTAGAGTCCTCCAGAGTCTTGCAACTGTGCATAAACCTTCTATTCAGCTACCACTAACCAATGCTCACAAGCAGAAACTGCTGCATTGGGCAGAAAAATACATGAAGACTAATTAACAGTCCTCTTCACTGATGAGTGCCGTGCAACCCTGGATGGTCCAGATGGATGGAGTAGTAGATGGTTGGTGGACGGCCACACTGTTTCAACAAGGCTGCGACATCAGCAAGGCGGTGGTGGAGTCATGTTTTGGGCCGGAATCATGGGAAGAGAGCTGGTCGGCCCTTTTAGGGTCCCCAAAGGTGTAAAGATGACCTCTGCAAAGTATGTGGAGTTTCTGACTGACCACTTTCTTCCCTGGTACAGAAGGAAGAACTATGCTTTCCGTAATAAAATCATCTTCATGCATGACAATGCGCCATCTCATGCTGCAAAGAATACCTCTGTATCAATGGCTGCTATAGGGATAAAAGGAGAGAAAGTCATGGTGTGGCCTCCATCCTCCCCTGACCTCAATCCTATTGAGAACCTTTGGAGCATCCTCAAGCAAAAGATCTATGAGGGTAGGAGACAGTTTACATCCAAACCTCTGGGAGGCTATTCTGACATCTTGCAAACAAATTCAAGCAGAAACTGTCCAAAAACTCACAAGTTCAATGGATGCAAGATTTGTGAAGCTGCTATCAAATAAGGGGTCCTATGTTAAAATGTTTAAAAAGTTAAAATGTTGTTATAAGTTTGATTGAAATAGCTTTTGATTTCATAAAATATGCTGCAAACACAACAAATTACAATTTTCAGTTCTTTACAACCTATAAAGTGTTTTGAAACTTACTGTGCGTAATAATTTGGAACAGTGTATTGTAAGTTTTTTATGTTTAAAAAAAAAAATACTGTTCTCGTTAGGAGGTTTGTTCGATAAAATTTGAATTGTACTCTTAATAGTTGATAACATGAGAATTATGCTGACTGTTATTTACATCGATTATTTAGGTAAATGAGAAAAATATAATTTGCATAATAATTTGGAACAGGGTGTATATACTCGTGTATAAGTTGAGAAATTTTAGCCCTAAACTTCATTTTAAAACGCAGTTGACTTATCCACGGGTCAATGCTAGTTTCAATAGAATTTTGTATGGCGTTTGGGAGTCGAATGCGGGGCAATGTCGACTCCCGTACGCTGTTCTCTTAGCTGGTCGAGAAGTCGAACGGGCAGGGGTGCAGGCTTGCGTAGCTGACTCAAAAATCCATGATGTCGACAACCATGTAGTGCTGCCTGCGTTCGGGAGACGAACATGTGCGTTCGAGAGACGAACATGTGCGTTCGAATATACATATAGCGGCCACCCAGGAATCCTGTTTGCAGTTAATAGCCAGGGGTGGTCTGTGATTACGAGGTGTTAACAAGGGGACCACACAGTCTGTTCGGTAACCGAACAGAAGGGCAACAATTCCATTCAAATTCCATTTGAAAGTAGTACCCTCGACTTATCCACGAGCATATTTTACAATTGTTGGTCAAAAAACTGCACTCACCTTATACATGAGATCGACTTCTAGACGAGTATATATGGTACATACCTCCCAACAAAGATGTACAGAGAATGGGGACGCTAATGGGAGGGGAATAAAGGGGTTGGGCCAGTGCCGTGCTGGTTGACTGACAATCATAAAAGGCCAGCAAGCGCCCCCTTTAGGGTCCTAGAGCCCTGAACATATGTTGCTTGCTCTATGTTTGTTGGGGTCAGTTTCCTGGTGTGACCCGAAAATTGGGAATGTCTAGCCCAAATGAGAAAGGTTGGGAAACCTGGCATAAATAGGAGCTATAATTTAGATGTCTATGAGGACAGTACCTATATGTATAATAGCTTTGCCCTTCTCTGTTTGGAATAACTGATAAAACCCTCAAGATGAAAATAGGCCAGCATCTCCAAAATTTGAAGTAACTTTCCATAAACATGAGTTGTACTGTGCTCCTGGAATGATGAAACATATTCTGGTTTACTCTAACCCAAAGAAGATGTGGGCCCTGCTGACTGATTTGTGAAGATTCCAAGACTGAAACTAGCTTATGAAAGATACTAATATATCAGGTCCCAGCTCGCATTCTTTATTCCACTTTTATGTGTTCTGTGTGAACTACAACTACAATTCTCAGCCAGTCCTAGCACCTTGTTTTCAATTGTCTAGATAGGCCTTTACATTTATTCAGTTACAATTTAATTAATGAAAATACACACATTTTGGGCTGGCCCAAGATAATGTTTTGCGTGATCCAGTAACAAAATTTTGCCAATACAAACTAAATCCCCTCTTTCCTGAAGCCATGTTCCCACAAATCATTTCCTACACCGAATTACAATAATATACATGAAAATGTATGCACCCAAAACACATTTGATATCACCAACTCTTCTGTGTCTCCTGTTTAATACAGCGATTTCAAGCCTTACAGAATGTAAGATTACATTCTGTGAGACTTGAAATCGCTGTTTTGTAAAAGGAGCGAGTGCGCTGGATTTGGGATGCTGCACCCTATAATGTATGCATGTTCAGGTGAGTGCAGCCCTCTTGGTTTCATTTATATATATATATATATATATATATATATATATATATCTCCAAATATTAAATATATATATATTTTTTTTTAAAAACAGAAAATTGAATTTGGAATTTATTGCCAACAGCTTCAATGATGCTATCATTTCAATAAGCAACAAATGTATTCTAGAAAATTTAGTGATCATTCAGCTCAATTCACTTGAATTCAACTGATGAAATTTTGACATGGTTGCGTTATTTACTATTGACTGAATTGAATCAACTCAACACAGTCACAGCTATTTTTCAAATGAAGATGCATGGGTTGCTTTTTGAAAATAGCTCCAGTTAAGGGTAAGGGAAAGTTGGTTTTAAAGGGACACTCTGAGTACTATAACCACTTCATATCAATGCAATGGTTATAGTGCCTTGGGTCATCTCTCCATTCAAGATTTAACACCGAATTATGGTCTCCCCTGCAGCCCTAGTACCTCTGCTAAACACTGCCATCCTAATTCGTAGCAGCAATGAGTGTTCTAGGCAGAAAACGCTCAGCCTATCACTGTTGCCATTTTTGCTTGGTTTATTAACAGTTTGACTCTTATCTTGCTGTATCAGGTGTCCATGTTCTTTCCTGTCTGAGTTGGTCTTATAAAGCAGAGGTTTATACTTTAGTGTTATCACACCACCTAATATCAGGTTTAAACAGTATTCATTGACTGGTGATCAACTGATAGCTCTCAGGCAATAAATGCTGTTTAAATCAGGTGTGAGCTGGTAAGTATGAATTTATGCTTTGTCAGACCACCTTAAACCAGAAGGACAAGCACACTTTATAAAGCAAGGTAAGAGTCAACTCTTATGAAAGATCACCATCAGCTGATACCTAGAGTGTCCCTTTAGTGTATACTAGTTATGTGTGGAACTGCGTGTGGTGTACTACATGTGGAAATACTTTGAATTGTATCATACAAAGTTGTTAACAAAAATTAAAAAATATAGGTAATTTAAATCCAAATGTCAGTATACAGACTGAAATAGGCAAATAATGTCTGTACAATTAGAAATCATGGGGGTATACCACCAAAAAAGGGTATGTGGAAAGAATAGAAACACTGTAGAAAATTTTAGTGTTCAATAAAACTAGCTGTGTCTACACCCATATTGAAGAACTTTTCTAAACCACCACTTATTCCCTGAATTTTGCAGGGAAATTCTTGGGGGGGAGGGAGAGGAGATAAGAAGGTATGCCATAGATCCATAAAATACATTAGCCTGGTGTCAATGTACACCGTGATGGCTACTCATTATGCTGGCCAACGCCACTGAAGGCAGCACATGCTGTTTCTGCCCATGGCATAAATTGGATTGTTCCTTATTTATTTATAAAATATTTTACCAGGAAGGATACATTGAGATTTCTCTCATTTTCAAGTATGTCCTGTTATGTTGTAGATTTGTCCAGTGCTGAACAAATGTAAAACAGCACGACAGCGATGGTGAACCTAGGGCATGTTAGTCAAATGTTTGCCTTGTTTCAGGTACTTCAATATACTTGCTTGTTGGTGTTGAAGTGTCTGCAGCTGTCAACCAGCTCTATGATTGGCAGGTTATGGTGACCATAAAATGACGCATTACTGCCTTATTTGTGCTTTTTAAAATACTATACCATACTAATCCGGAAGTGTGGTGCGAATTGCTCCGTATACCGATTGAAGCGAAATCAAAGCTCTGAATGCTGATCCGAACCAAATTCAGTATACTGGCCTCCCAGATTACTCTAAAATGTTAAAACCCTCTACAGAAATGCCAACAAACACCCGCTGTCTAGATCATAAGGCTCCCCAGCACCCAAATGATATCAGAGTATATCTACTAGCTACTTTTAAGAAATCAATGGATTGTTGGAGGGACACACACCCAGTTCAAGGTTCCTGTCTAAAAATAGGTGCCCATGAGAGGCATTAAGTAAATAAGTGTGTAATTGTTTAATTTCCCTAACAAAAGGGGTTTGGAGGTGGTTTAGAGGTAGGCACAGTTTATTTACTTATTTTTTTTATAACAATTGGGAGGGGGGTTACATTTCTGCTCAGGGTGCCATGTAACCTTGTTGCGGCTGTCTGAGATAAATACATTGGTTACCAGCTACAGTTTGAGCACTCGGGCTCACCATTAACTGGTGTAGGTCCTCTCACTGTAGGAAGGCATTATTTAATGTTTGAATTGCCAAGCTGTGACTAAAAGCAACTTTTTCCATATCAACTAAGTATACCCAAACTTTTGGCAGTATTGTGGCTGTAATAGCATTAAAGCCACTCCAAGCACCAAAACAACTTAATCTAAATTAAGTTGTTATGGTGCCACAAGCACCCAGAGGCACTTTTAGTTGAACAGTATAACCCCCAAAGTTTACTCCAGTAGCTATGTTCACTCCCTCTCGGCGGCATCCGGCTACTGAATTTTCGGATTCAGTAGGCACGGAGTGCCGCTGGGCAAGTACGCCGTGAGTGGCTGACAGGGGTCACCTGATGGTCTCAGCCAATCAGTGACTCCCCATTCACAAAACTGACTTGGAAAAGGTACATGTCTTTTCAAACCAGTTTTGTGAATTGAAAATTCAGAAAACAGGTGTCACGGGGGGAGTGGACATCGCTGCAGGAGACAATTTTGGGTTTAAACCATTCAAGAACAATTTAACCTTTGAGGTAAGTGCCTACGGGCCTCCTTTAAATAAAGTTGTTTTGGTGCCTCAAACTCCAGTTCTCCAGATGTTGCTGAACTACAACTCCCATGATTATATGAATGAACTATAACCTGAGAATCATGGGAGTTGTAGTTCAGCAACATCTGGAGGGCCGGTGTTCTATCAAATTTAATTAGGGTTAGGATTAGGGACTTGTTCATATTTAGTGATATTTCACATTAGGGGAATATCTAAAAACTGCGATTCATCACACTCTGTTTTAACCTTTACCCCAAGGGTTAGGGTAAGAATAGAGTGTGAGAGAGGTTAGAAGCACTTACCTAACCCTAAATTGAACCCTCATTTAACCCTAAATGTCCCATGTCCTAAGCTTAGTGAGTGCACTAACTATAATGAAAGTGTAAAACTAGTTTTACTTACCTTCCAGGACCTTGCTCTGGAGGGGTAGCAGGAGTGCTAGCACGCATGTGCAGCACAGGAGCCAGCTGATTCCCCTCACCGGAAGTGACGAGTTAGGGGAATTTGATAAAACAGTATTTCTGTTTACATAAAGCCAATGTTATCAACTGTACTCTAAAATCATCATAAGGGGCTTTTTCTATTGTGTTACAATTTTAGAAAATAAATATCTTCGTAAATAAGAAAGAAATGTTTTAAAAAGTTGGATTAATCTTCCCGTTAGACATTAGAGCTGTAACATGTCTTGTCTATACAGCAGCAGCAGCGGCTTCTAGTTCCGCCTCCTCCAAGATGGAGACCGGATGTGAGGTGGCGCTGTCCGGGAATGTTTCCGGGTCACAAAGTCATGTGTGTGCCATCATGGCGAAGTCCAGGCTGGAACTTAATTTTGTGCGACTGCTGTCTCGGTGTGAAGCCATGGCATCCGAAAAGAGGCAGGAAGGGGAGTGGAGGCTGGAGAAGGTGAGAGGGGCATGGGGGCCATGATACTTCTGACATCTATCTCAGCTCCATGAACCTCTCAGTCCTGCTCACCTGCTGTAAAACACATGTTATTGCACGGGTTAAAAAAAACACACAACAATAATAATCATGTTTTTAGTGAATATAACGTGATGGAATTGTATAGGTGATACAGTTTTAATACGTTTTCATGGAAGACGTAGTTTTTTTTTTTTTTAATTATTATTTTTAAGGAATGCTCTAAGCATTAAAACCACTACATGTTTAATCTAGATGTAGTGCACAGAGGCTGTACCTTTTACTCAATGTAAAAAGCTTGCTGTTTATGTCAAACAGCAATATTTACATTTGTCCAAGCAGACACTTGTATTGGTTGTCAGACTTCCAGTAGCAATTGCATAATTTGTCATATATATATATATATATATATATATGTTTATTAAACCAGTATTTCAGGGTAGTCTTTATAAATAAACTTTCTTTTATTGTTATTCCAAAAGTTACATGAAAAAAGTCACCAAATCAATGTTTCAGTTCTGTGTAAGAACTTTCTTCAGGACATGTTTAAAAAAAAAAAAAAAAGAAGCTAATGTTATTTATAAGAACAAGAACTAGTTGCTCACGCAACACCTGAGTGCTTGTTCGCGTGTTCTGGTATTAAGGATGCATGTGCCACATGTGCACCATCACAATCATTTTGAAACCAGGAGTCTACCCAGGCATAAACTTACTGCCAATTGGCCATTTGCACATTCCCATAGATACCGTAATGCATCCTGCTGCAGCTGTTGTAGATAGGATTTGCCAATACCTAGTGGAGACCCACACTGTGCATACGCATTGTATTCCATGATGCAGTGTTCCTAATAACCATGGCGTCATGACACTAGTGATAGCAATGAATATAAGGCGCATTACATCATAGTGTACAGTTCGTATACATGGCGTGGATCTTCATTAGGTGCTGATGAATCACAACCAGATCAGCTTCAGGACGCGTTCCGCTATATATGGGAACGCACAGATAGCTAATTGGCAGTATGTGTATGCCCAGCTAGAACATCCTGGTTTCAAAATGATTGTGAGGGGGATCCTGCCTGTGGCACATGCATCCTTGGTACCAGAACACTCAGACAAGTGCTCAAGTGGGGTGAGCAACTAATTCTTGCTCTTATGAATAAAATTTGCTTCTTTGATTTGTTTTAAACATGTCCTGAGAAAATTCTTACACAGAACTGAAACATCAACTTTTTTTAAAACTATTTTTTTTCAATTTTTTTACCTTTCCTCAATCTCTTCCTCTTCTCCCCCTCTCTCAGGATCTGTTATTCTTTTCTTCCTGTCTTCTTTAGTTTTCTTTAAAATCATAAGACAAAGTACGGACTCTTTGCCTTATGGAGGATTCCTCCGCTTGACCAGCTCTGACCAGCGGAGGAGCAAAGTGTGCTTCATTTCCGCTGGTAAGAGCAATTTTCCCATGATCCTTACCTTCCCTCTGTGTTCCCACAATGCTTCCTGTCACTTTCCACAAAACTGCCGTATTGTGTTCTAACTGAATGACAACAGTATGTTCGTTTCTTTTAGAACGCAATTCGGCATTTTATTCGGATCGGAATTTCATTCTAATGAATGAAACTCCGATCCTATTCATTGCCGCGGCTGCATCTTGCAGCCGCTTAGTAGATAACTCCCTAATTCCCACGGTATCAGGGAGCTATCTACTAAAAGGCTGAAAGACCTAAATTGGTCTTTCAGCCACATTTACTAATACTGAGTAAAGATTACTTAGTATTAGTAAATTAAATGCCCCTTCTCGCTATACCGCGAGCAGGGGCATGTGTAGTAAGCAGTGAGCAGCTTATAGCGGCTCACTGTAAAAAACAAAACAAAACACTAACTAATAAACCCCCCCCCAATGCCCGTGGGGGCCCTAAATAAAGATGGGG
>OW240916.1:76877528-77035463 GCA_933207985.1 Pelobates cultripes | reverse complement strand
GTAGATTGGCCGAGCTCCTCTCCGGTCCGCGGTACAGGAGCTTTTGTTTCCTGTACCCGGCCGGACTGACAGGAAGTGTGCACTTCCAGTCAATCCGGCTGGGCACCACGGACCGGAAAGGAGCTCGGCCACACTACAGGGGAGGTGAGGAGAGAGGCAGTGCTGCAGCCGCCTGAGGCTCTCTATAGAGCGCTCAGGCGGCTGCAGCATTAGAAGGGCCGGCAATGGGGGCGCCCGTCACTTCTGGTGAGGGGAATCAGCTGGCTCCTGTGCTGCACATGCGTGCTAGCACTCCTGCTACTCCTCCACAGCAAGGTCCTGGAAAGTAAGTAAAACTAGTTTTACACTTTCATTATAGTTAGTGCATTCACTAAGCTTAGGCACACGGGACATTTAGGGTTAAGCAAGGGTACAAATTAGGGTTAGGTAAGTGCTTCTAACCTCTCTCACACTCTATTCTTACCCTAACCCTTGGGGTAAGGGTTAAAATAAAGTGTGAGAGAAGCACAATTTAGTGATATTCCCCTAATGTGAAATATCACTAAATATGAACAAGTCCCTAATCCTAACCCTAATTTGAACCCTAACATTAACCCTAAATGTCCCATATCCTAAGCTTAGTGAATGCACTAACTATAATGAAAGTGTAAAACTAGTTTTACTTACCTTCCTGGACCTTGCTGTGTGGACCTTGACAAAATCTTCAGAGATATAGAAACTTCCTGACAAGGTTTCATGTTTGTCATTATAGCATAATAGTGTAATATAACTGGTCACAAACTAAGCTTTTTTTTTTTTTTCTATGTATCTTTTGAAGATCTGTGCTCATCTACATCTATTGTAAAGGCAACCATGGAAACTTAGCAATGTTTTGTGTCAGTGCAGCAATCTGTTAATGGTAAAATGTAATCCAACAGGGAAGTCAAAAATACAAAAAATTACTTTGACAGAATGAAGCTGTTTATTTACCACACAGGTAATTAAAGTAGCACTATCACTTTGCATGTTATTATTTTTAAAGGGACCATCCATTGCACAAATACAAAATAATTATTTAGTAAATGTACCCCCAATTTTTTAAATTTATTCTTTAATTAGTCGTGTATCTAAAACAGCTTGAAGCCCATGCTAGCTCTCCCCATTTTATGTATCTCAGACTTTCCAATGCAGTTTACTGAGAATTTCTTGCAAATCTGGTGATCTTGAGTATAGCTCTACTGAGCTCACCTACCAGGATCTAACAGGACCAATAAAAGCATGCTAAAGTGCTCTAGATGTTTTGGATCCTTTCAATCATTTATTTCACCCTCTGTTTCCTTACAGTTCCTCCCTCCAGAGATGTAGATTTATTTTGTTAGGGGAAATTACAAAAGCATGCTCACATATATATTCTCACACACATTTTCTTTTTTTATGTAGACCTTTATCCCTGGTGACTAGAGGTTCGTTACTGGGGTCAGTCTATGCACTGATTGCACAGTTCCCTGCAGCACTGTACTGAAGTGATGCTACATTTCATCTCCCAACATCATTATAGAACAGCACAGGAGCTTTATAGCCAGAGCACGGAGGACTCCGCCAGCCCCTTGCCACCTGTAAGGTCTGCTCATTTGAATATGCAGAGAAGGCACTTACAAGACAGCTGGCTTTTGTGGCACGATATGGGGGTACTGGGTATACATTTTTTTTTTTTATTATTATTTTTTTTAAAGGGACTAATTTTTCATGTGTAGAATGCAATTTTTGGCAATGCGTGTAGCTTAAAGGAACACCTCACGTACTGTAACCACGCTGTAGTGGTTTTGTGGTAAGGAGTCCCCTGGCATTGCTCCCCCTTCCCCAGTTTAACAGGTTTTTTTTTTGGTTTTTTTCCTGTCTTAATACCTAGTCTGCCATGCACATCTCTCTACAGCTCTATGACAACTGGAAGTTCTCTAACTGAGCTGAGCCTGGCAATGCAGGATGTAGGTTATTGGCTTAATGTGAATGCTTACTGTAGCAGAATCCATTCCCTTATGTTCGGTTGTCCATACCCCCTTGTTTGTCTCCCGAATGACTGGTGTGTGGTCCCATGTTATGCCCCAGTGAACACCGACCTCCCCTGGCTGTTTGCCACAAATTAACAACTTGACACGTTTGCTTGATTGCTATCCCTGTGTGGCCGCCATTCGTAAAAGCACTTGGCCCAGTGCATGTCGGCCATTTTGTCTCCCGAACGCAACCAGCGGTACCTGGTCGTCGAACGCCTGGAACTGTTTTATCCCATGCCTAACTGGGAACGCGGGCAAAGATGGTACCGCTGCCCCGTCCCACTTCGTGACCAACTACACGAACGGAGATAGGATCTACCGAACAGGAGGAGCATTAGCTCCATAGCAGCCAGGAGGAGTGTTTGCACAGGAACCCTTGAAAGCCGATTGCCCATCCTGCCCAAACCTCTGGAACTGTTTTGGGCTATCACATCGTGGCCAGTCTGTTAAAACTTTGTTCGAACATAAATTTTGTTCTACTAAACCGATCTGATAGGGGCTATTCGGGGTTCCTGTATTCCTTGCATGTTTCTGGGGGGTTATGTTAAACATATATGTGAGTTTCTGTATTTGAGAGATAATTGAGTTACCCTAATTTGAGCTTAATTATCTGTCAAACTAAAAACTCTCTTCGGAAAGAAACTCTTGGGTTTTTTATTTGGAAACCCCATGCGAGGGGCAATGTGTCACGGCACAGGTACATAAGTCATTGTTGCACTATAGAATTTTGCCATTTAATGTAATTTGTGTAGTGCATAGATGAACTGCCTGCTTGGTAGAGGTGGTATGGTTAATTCCAAAAGGGGTTAATTTGATTGTATGGGAGGTCAGAAGGTTTACAACCTAAATTCCTCTTTGAAGCTGGTACCCCAGCAGAGCTACTCTGTAAGGTGTGAGAAGTCACACATAAGTGGCCTGGAAGTTTGGTTTCAGTATAAATGAACTCTCTCAATTGCCATATGTCTTGATTCCCTCTTAGATAGGGAGTTCTTTGATTTTAATGGTCATTAGTTTTCAAGAAAAACCCTTGTGTTCCAGTATCATATCCAAAATAAACATTAATACTTACCCACAGATTAATAATTAAGCCTCATTTTTATTATATTTAGAATGTAACAAGCACAATTTTCTAATCAAGCCTAAACATGATTTGCGTAACTTAAAGGACCACTCTAGGCACCCAGACCACTTCAGCTTAATAAGGTGGTCTGGGTGCCTGGTCCAGCTAGGGTTAACCCATTTTTTCATAAACATAGCAGTTTCAGAGATTTCCTCTAGCGGCTGTCTCATTGACAGCCGCTAGAGGCGCTTGCGTGCTTCTCACTGTGAAAATCACAGTGAGAGCACGCAAGCGTCCATAGGAAAGCATTGATAATGCTTTCCTATGTGACCGGCTGAATGCGCGCGCAGCTCTTGCCGCGCGTGCGCATTCAGCCAACGGGGAGGAGAGCTCTCCGCCCAGCGCTGGAAAAAGGTAAGATTTAACCCCTTTCCTCTCCCCAGAGCCGGGCGGGAGGGGGACCCTGAGGGTGGGGGCACCCTCAGGGCACTATAGTGCCAGGAAAACGAGTATGTTTTCCTGGCACTATAGTGGTCCTTTAACCATATGGGAAGGGATTGTGATGTCCGCTTTATTGGGTAACAAGTATGAAGTGCGACACATTTATTGAATGGAAAAATGGTAACAAATCCATAGATGCAATTATTATTTATGTGGCAAGTACATAAGAGGAGATAGAACCAAATGTTTCCATTTGGATTGATGTTGATCTGAAACCCAAGGGATGGTTACTTATTGTCTCTATAGGTATGCATTATCTCCACCTCTGGGCCAGGCTTGGTAATCCACAGAGTATATATCCAATGATATTGAAAAGTGTCTCTTACTTGCTTGGGGCCAAAATCTAATTTTGAGTGAGTCACCATCTTTATTGCCAGAGACCCCCTGGGCAGAAGTTTTACTTTGAAAACCTAAGTTAGTAAGTGTTTAGGACTTCTGTTATTTTATCCTTTTTGTTTGTGTTGTTGGCGTAACTAGTTTGTCATCTATATTTTTGTATGCACTGTGACTATTTTTTGCTCATAATACATATTCCTTTATTAAGTCCTGCCATTCTCTGCTAAAGAATAAAGTTACATGAAGAGACTAACTAGTGTTTTGCAATTGCATAGTTATTGTGCCAAGTTGTAATTCGTGGGTTTTTATTATTGAGTTAACTAGGGGGAGCGAGGCACCCCATTTACAAATTGTCTTGGTGGTGGCGGCTTTAAAATAATTATTTTTATATTATTAGGGTTAAGTGTGGGTGGTGTTAAGAGGGTGTTTCAATCCTAATCCGATCTAGTGCAGACAACTAGTTAATTTTAACCCTTTAACCACCACAACTATGTCATGCACACTCTTGAAGTAGGGTGCATTCGTGACACAATGCATAAAAGTCATGTGTGGCTGAATAAACTTCAGTTGTACTCACAGAACGGTGTGTTGTCCAGTTACTGGGGAGGAGGTGGGCTATTTACTTGGCAGTATCTTGTTCCTGATTCTACCCTTGGTGATGCAGCGGAGGAAAGTCCCTGTCAGGACTAGGGCTCCGCTACACTTAGTTCAGGAGAGCAAAGGGATGTTCCTAACAGGAGCTTCCGGCTCTCCCTTCTGGCTGTGGGGAGCGGCATGTGATGGACTGCAGGTAAGAAGTCAAACTCTTTTGAAATCATTTGACTAACCGTTTGGAGGGTGCTAGGGCACTTCTGGCACCATTACCACTACAGACCTCTGTAGTGGTTATTGTGCTTGAAGTATTACTTTAACCTAGTTCCTGTTTAGTTGGTAAGCTAATTTACCCACAATTCATCTGTAAATTAAGTCCCATAGAAGGCAAACTGCAGGCATTGCATACAGAGGAGAACAAAATGTCAGCACCTGGATATTAACATCTCTAACACAAGGTAGAAAAGAAAATGTTAGTAAAGGTGTGAAGGCAGGGTACAACAGACGAAAGAAAAACCGAGTTTGGGGGGGGGGAGGGAGGGGATGATATATTAAAGTAAATTACAAAATACTATCTGCCATGCTTATGCCAGTATAGCACAGGTATGTAAACCAACAACAAAAATGTACTATTGTATTGACAATATTGTATTTTTATTTTTATAGTTTGTTGGTGCCCTGGAAAAGATGCTCCTCTTAATCAAAGAAGACACCAGGTAACAAAATCATTTGTGTGTGGGGGAGGGGCTATAGACTGTTAGAATAGACTGTTCAAGGTCAGCATTTGCATGAGATCCACTTCCAGGTCATACAAGACGCCATTTTGGTTTTACCTCTGCTCCATGAGGTCTCCTACTCCAAGCTGTGTCCAGGAATCCTGCAGCAGGGCTTTCCGTTAATCCAGTGACTTTATCTCCGGTCAGCATCGCATTTGGTGTCTCAGGGACTCTCAAACCGTAAGTTGACCCACCTGTTGCGCCAGGATTAGTTCCCACGGCGTTCAGCACAGCACGGGTCCTCACTTTACGGTTTCCTTTCGTTTTGCACAGTTATTTCGTTACCTTATACTCACCTAGCTGTTCATGTAAAATCTGTTTAAAATCTGTTTTGGTTAAAATCTGTTCGGTTAAAACTACAAACGAAATACAATTTTTAAATTTTTTTGCCAACACACTGACCCCTACCGGTCTTTTGGTGTACTACAGGCTTCTTAGACATTATCACATTTCATGTTCAAATCAACGAACCACTGCATTTGCACCTACACACTGACCCCTACCGGTCATTCGGTGTACTACAGGCTTCTTAGACGTTTTTGCATTTCATGTACAAACCAATAAACCACTGCATTTTTCACCTACACACTGACCCCTATCGGTCATTCGGTGTACTACAGGCTTCTTATACGTTTTTGCATTTCATGTACAAACCAATAAACCACTGCATTTTTCACCTACACACTGAACCCTACCGGTCATTCGGTGTACTACAGGCTTCTCAGACATTATTGCATTTCATGTACAAACCAACGAACCACTGCATTTTCGCCTACACACTGACCCTTACCAGTCTTTTGGTGTACTACAGGCTTCTTAGACATTATCGCATTTCATGTACAAATCAACGAACCACTGCATTTTCGCCTACACACTGACCCCTACCAGTCTTTTGGTGAACTACAGGCTTCTTAGACATTTATCGCATTTCATGTACAAATCAACGAACCACTGCATTTGCGCCTACACACTGACCCCTACCGGTCATTCGGTGTACTACAGGCTTCTCAGACATTATTGGATTTCATGTACAAACCAACGAACCACTGCATTTTTCACCTACACACTGACCCCTATCGGTCATTCAGTGTACTACAGGCATCTCAGATATTATTGCATTTCATGTACAAACCAACGAACCACTGCATTTGCACCTACACACTGAACCCTACCGGTCATTCGGTGTACTACAGGCTTCTCAGACATTATTGCATTTCATGTACAAACCAACGAACCACTGCATTTTCGCCTACACACTGACCCTTACCAGTCTTTTGGTGTACTACAGGCTTCTTAGACATTATCGCATTTCATGTACAAATCAACGAACCACTGCATTTTCGCCTACACACTGACCCCTACCAGTCTTTTGGTGAACTACAGGCTTCTTAGACATTATCGCATTTCATGTACAAATCAACGAACCACTGCATTTGCGCCTACACACTGACCCCTACCGGTCATTCGGTGTACTACAGGCTTCTCAGACATTATTGGATTTCATGTACAAACCAACGAACCACTGCATTTTTCACCTACACACTGACCCCTATCGGTCATTCGGTGTACTACAGGCTTCTTAGACGTTTTTGCATTTCATGTACAAACCAATAAACCACTGCATTTTCACCTACACACTGACCCCTACCGGTGATTCGGGGTACTACAGGCTTCACAGACATTATTGCATTTCATGTACAAACCAACGAACTACTGCATTTTCACCTACACACTGACCCCTACCGGTCTTTTGGTGTACTACAGGCTTGTTAGACATTATCGCATTTCATGTACATACCAACGAACCACTGCATTTTCGCCTACACACTGACCCCTACCTGTCTTTTGGGGTACTACACGCTTCTTAGACATTATCGCATTTCATGTTCAAATCAACGAACCACTGCATTTGCACCTACACACTGACCCCTACCAGTCATTCGGTGTACTAGAGGCTTCTCAGACATTATTGGATTTCATGTACAGACCAACGAACCACTGCATTTTTCACCTACACACTGACCCCTATCGGTCATTCGGTGTACTACAGGCTTCTCAGACATTATTGGATTTCATGTACAAACCAACGAACCACTGCATTTTTCACCTACACACTGACCCCTATCGGTCATTCGGTGTACTACAGGCTTCTTAGACGTTTTTGCATTTCATGTACAAACCAATAAACCACTGCATTTTCACCTACACACTGACCCCTACTGGTCATTCAGTGTACTACAGGCTTCTCAGACATTATTGTATTTTATGTACAAACTAACGAACCACAGCATTTTCGCCTAAATGCTGACCCCTACCGGTCAATCGGTATACTACAGGCTTCTCAGACTTTATTTCACTTCATAAGCAAACAAACTAGGCCAGTGTTTGTGACTAAATGGCTACTAAAAAAGACTGGACATACCCCATTTGCAATACCTTGGGTTGTCTACTATTGCAAATGGTATGCCATTATGGGTGTAAATTTTATTCCTGGGCTACTATACAGTCCCAAAGGCAACGTAACCAATCTGGCGAATTTCAAATGTAACGTCCTATAACTTCCCAAAACGCCATAAAACCTGTACATAGGGGGTACTGTTTTACATGTGAGACTTTGCTGAATATAAATGTGTATTTTATTGCAGTAAAAGCAAACAGTATTATGACATTGACAGTTAAAATGTCATGTAGAACTAAAAAAATTAAAAATAAATCTTAGTCTCCCATTTTTTTCATATTAAATTATGTTTCATAGCTAACTATTTGATATTAAATGAAAGCCCTGTTTCCACTGAATAAAATGATATATAATAAGGGTGGGTGCATTTAATATGAAAGAGGTGAATTACAGTTGGACAGACATGTAGTGCAAATGCCAGGTTTTGTTTACGTTTTGTTTTGTTCACAACGTGTACATTTGGCTCAGTCCTTAAGGGGTTAAAGCACTATGCAGGATTCCAGAGTCTAATACGGAATATTTACATGTTTGCACGCTTAAAATATAAGTCCCTTCCAATTACGTATTTTCACATATTAGGTTATTTACCTGCCAGTCATGGTTCACTACACTCATGTTTCGGGGTACAGTAGTATTCCATATCACACATGATGTAACACTCCCGACAAGTTAATTTCTTTTAAACAGGGGCATACAATAAACAAGCATACAATAAACATTGAGACAGAGCACTTTGCTCTATTAAACTTGCATAACACATATGGGTATACGCTTTTAAATGTCTATATTCAATTTTCATACATTGTTTTACCCGTCCAGGACACAGGTATTAATAACCCTTACAACCAGTAAGGGTATCTAATCATACTACCAGGTACATACACCTGCTCATGTGGTATATACATACATTTTCTGTTTCCCCCTGGATATATCCTTAGTGTACTGGCAATTAAGGACTATAGGTTTCCAATAGGTATTCTCCTTTCTTGGCATCTACGCCTGTCGTATAGTGGTCCCGCGAGGCCAACACCCCGCCTCAACGCTCGGAGGCAAACTCCCATCGGGCCACTCGTGAACTAGCCGCCTCGCATGGTATATAGAGAGGGCCTCACCTGTCACTCCCTTCCCCTTTTTTCTGGTTACAGTCACCGAGAGGCCAACATCCTGCATTATGCATTTTCAGTACTTTCTAACTCATCACCCTTCCAGACATTTAGTTGATTTCCTAATCTCCGAATTTTAAAGGCCTTCCGTACAGGTATTGCCATATACTTTTGGGGGAATCTAGAATGCCACAGGGGAATCTTCCCTCACACTGTAACTGATCATAGACTTATCTGCACCTCACGCCTCGGCTACCCCAAGTCTCAACTCCCTCATACCCTCCGAGGAGTTTTCATTACAGTATGCCATCATTGTCCATACCATTACAGCTATCACTCAAGCAAGGGGGGAAGCCTGGTTAAGTAAAACATATTTCAGACTGCCACCATCCACCCTACACTGGCACTTACAGGGCATTTATGGGCAGCAGTTATATATTTCTTATCCCGCTTAACTTTCAGGTCAAGAGCAGCCCACAATCTTCAATATATTCGTTGAACTCTTTGCTGGTTGTGGTTAAACATATCCAGATGCCCCACAGTCATACACTCACAAGATGATTTCTTGTTGGTCAAAGGGAACGCCTTTCCCTCTAGAAGCTTCAAGGAAGCCATTAGTATGTCTGAACACTTGGGTGTCCCAGTATTCCCTAAAGTCACAGAAGACCCAGACACTATCGCTACATTCCTGGGCACACAACTTGACTCGGCATCCATGCCAACAAGTTACCACGTGAGAAATAGGAACAGTCGCAACAACAAAATTACCACCTCCTGCTTGGTACTTGCAATGGCATGGAACTACAATCCCTACCAGGTTCCTTAAATTTTGTCATGCGCATCATACCGCAAGCCGCGCCTTCATCTAAGACCAATTTGCTTTTTCCACACTCCCGCATGATGATCAGGAGCTGTCCCTAGACAACCAAGCCACGGCAGACCTACACCTATGGTGGACTTTCTTAACCACACGTAATGGTAAACTATTGTGGCAGCTGCCGTGACAGCCGCCATGGCAGGGGGGTCATTTATGGTGAAGGTCATGGATTACATGAACCTCGCCAACATAGCCGGGCTCTGACAAAACTGGCCTTGTCCACCAGAACTCAACACGCTTGTCCACTTATACAATGCGTTTCATGTCGGACCATCACTTTGATAGCTGGTTTGAGGTTTCACCACTTATGGCCTTCGCCTCTTTTTGCCACCTTAAGTTAAAAATTCTCGCACAACACAGTTAAACTTATCTCACGGGCATTCAACACTATACGTATTTCTCCTTCCCAAACAACAAGGGTTCCTATCCTCCTACCCCATCCATACTTTACTTAGAGACATAGCCAAGCGGACGTTCCCGCTAAAACTAAATACTGGCCATAGACATACAATGTTCAAACCATGTCAGAACTACTCGACCATGCACCTTCCGAGCCACGCACCAATGCAGTTATCAAAACTGCAACCTATGTAGCCTTTAATGGCTTTCTCTGGCCAAAAAATAACTCCCTATCAGCGGCCAACATCATAAACAACAGTGCATGTTGACCTCTTAGCTTCTAAAACACACAGACCACTATGTCCAGTCCCTTCCTAAAACTAAGACGAGTCAGATGGGCGAGCCAGTGCATATAACCCCACAACAGTCACATCCGCTGGTAGCCCCAATCTGGAGGACTAACATATCCAAAAATCACCCAGATTGGTTCGGGATTTCAATGGAAGTCATAATTTTGACGGGCCGGTCAAGTTCGGTAGTCTTTTACCGGTCCTGCAGGGCCTATAGTCTGTTGGCAGGAGGCTGGCAAGCAGGCTCCTCCAGGAGCTCGTGGCAAACTCACTTGGAGAGGGGAGTTTGACACACACGCACACATTAATGTAACCACCCAGCCTCCTACCTTTTGGCAGAGCTTGAGTGGTTCGGCTTTCCCTGTGGTTCAGTCTCCCTGCTCTACTTCATAAAACGCTTTAGCGATGCCGGGGCCGTAATTACGTCTTATTCCGGCTCCCGGCATCACTAGAGGGCGTGCGAGGGAGCAGAGCAGGGAGGTTACAGCTCCCTCGCGCCTGCCCGTTTGGCTCAGTCTTCCAGGAGCCTCCCGACCGCCCACCCGCACGGCAATGCTCTCCCTCAGCAGGCCAACAAACTGCATGCCCATGCTCTTCCTGAGCTTACCGGCCGACCGCACGTATGCCAATGCTCTTTGTGAGCTGGCCGGCTGCCTGCACTCATAGGCAGCCGACCACCTGGGGGGCTAAATGGGCCAGCAAATCCTAGTAGCCATGGCGACATGGGGGCTGGGATTTGTCGAGCCCTAATGAAAGGCATTGTAGCAGTCATACTCTGTAGGAGGAAAATGCATTCATTATTTAGGGAGGGATATCAAGAGAACTAATTTAATTGGCTAATTGACTTCCCTTCTGCAGAACATAAATGTTTATGTGCTACCGGTCAGTTTTTTTTTTTTTTTTATGAACTGTCTAGAAGCATGAAAAAAGTCTGACAGTGAAACATGGCGCATCGTGGTACTGAAGTTGGTGATACTGTGTTTAATCATATTGAAGTACGCACTCATTAGTTATCAGGCCTTTAACTGTCAATTTTATTGGCTTCTTAATTTGGGGTAAAAGACAATGATTGATTAAACTGAATATGCCTAGTAGAGAGGAGGAGACTGGACAGTGAGTGCCCAAAGCATTTATTGCCAAGTATGGAGAACTGTTTCTCTTGTTAATTGTCAATTTGACATTAAATTAAGGCAGTACTTGTCCTATTCGTTTTTTAATGCATTCTAAAGATGTTGCATTACAATATTAAAAACGTAAAAATAATAATAATAAAAAAAACTATACATTTCAAGGGCCTGCTTTTGATGCAAATCCTATGCAGCTTCTGCCGTGAGCTCTCACTAATCCAGGAAGTTACTAAGCCAGTCATGATGCGCACTTAACGTTCTATAACACTGCTGAGCTTATACAGTGCTTTATGGGCACCACAATGGTGTTTGTTGTCATGCAATAATGTACTGTATTATTTTTGGTACAAAAAGGGAATATCTGCAGTTTGTAAGGGAGGGGTAGAAATAGGCCTATGGAGCTACAAACCATACAACTAATTAATTAAAAAGCAAAGCATAACTAATTGTAACCTAAGATACAGTTGACACCAAATGTGTGAACACATATGTACTTAAATAGTAACTATTATGTTTACTTATCCCTATGTTTAGCAAATATGTATTTGTAATGTGTAAAAAATAAAATCTTCAAATCTCGTAGCTTCCATCTTAGCTCCCCATTAATCATTGTTCTAAACTTTTGCACATTGCTGTTAGCATAGAGAAAACATGGAGGAGGAAAAAGGAGAAATGAAACAATGTATCTAATAATGTATTTTAAAAGAAAACACATCATCAGAATCGGTTCAGCAGGCAGAACCACATGTCTTTCTGTGCGGCCTGTTTTGCGCCTGAAATGTCAGCCGACGTGCTTCTAATGGACACGTAGGGTAACTAGACTTACATTTTGTACCATTCACGGCTACTGAATGCACTATTTTCATATTGAAGAAGCCATCATATGAGCAAGACGGAATAAAAGAACCCTGCCTTCCAAATATAAAGATATTCAACTGTATGCTGAGCTCTCGCTCCCAGCTTTATGTCAGCAAAGAGGATTTAAGGAATATACCGACACTAGGGATCAACCGATATTGATTTTTTTTTTTTTTTAGAGCCGATACCGATGATCTGTGAACTTTCAGGCCGATAGCTTACCGATATTCTGTACATTTACCATTTTGAAAAAGTAAACTATTTCTACACAAATCTACTGTTAACTGAACATGTTTATTATTTATTTTTTTGCAAATCATTTTTTTTTTTTTAATTAAGGTAAATACACAAAATATATATGCCAGTCAGAAATTTCTATGTTTTCAAGAATGTGGATGCAGTGAGTATTTGATTAGTGAATGCAGTGTGTGTTTGTGTAGTGGATGCAGTGTTTGTGTAGTGTGTGTACAGTGAATTCAGAGTGTGTTTGTGTAGTATGTGTGTATATAATGAATGCAGTGTGTTTGTGTAGTGTGTGTGTGTGTGTGTGTATAATTAATGTAGTGTGTTTGTATAGGTATTTTAAGTGTGTAAAATGGGGGGCATTTTTTTTTTTTACTTTTTTTTTTTTTTTTTTTTTTTTTTTTTTTTTTTTTTTTTTTTTTTTTTTTTATATTTTAAAAAAAATTGTTTATTTTAATTATAACCATGTGCTTGCCACGGATGGAGTAGTGTCTCCACCGCTTAATTTATTTATTAGCCCAACTGTGCAGGTGGATAGTGATCTGTCCACTACCCATTCTTTGAATGGAAGCCCTGTCCCAATATCCATGGGTGAGGCAGGAGCTTTTAGTCCCCCTCCCTACTTCATGGCATTCACTGGGGGGCCCAGCAAACGCTTACTTACCTTCCCAGCAGCTCCCCTGTCTAACTCTCGCGGCTTGTGTGCAGCTCGGAGCATTGCCATGGTAACCCGTGGCAATGCTCTGGCGGCCGCGGGACTCGTGAGCGTTAGACAGGGGAGCTGAAGGGAGCTGCTGGGAAGGTAAGTAAGCACTTGCTGGGCCCCCCAGGACCCTGATGGCGATTATGGCCTGCATTATCGGCGGTATCGGTATTGGCCAATACCGATATTGCTGAAAATACAGAATATCGGCCAGACCGATAATCTGTCGATTCCTAACCGGCACACGGCGGCTTCTCCTCATTCTTTTTATATGGGAACATCCTGTCAGGCATCCGATTCAAAGGAATAGTATGTTGGCCATGACAAAGGTCGTAGATCTTGTACCTGGGGCTTTTATCACAGCTTTGCCAGCAAGAACCTGTCCTAAATTGCCTACTCTATACCCGACTTAAAAAAATCCCGGAATTGAGGGCCACCCGACTAGCTACTTTGCAGTGGTCTCGCCATACTATGCACTGCATGTTTTTGTAGTTCACAAGTTCTAATCCTTTTGATTGTGCATATTTTTTGACTTTGAGTCTGATGTTTATTGGTTGATAATTTCCTCATATTTGTCCCACTGATATCCCACATCTTGGGGATATATATATATATATATATATATATATATATATATAATTATAATAAAAACTCTTGGGTGTTGGTTTCATTAAGCCCAGGACACCTTCAAGGTCTGAGGGTCTGCTCTGTTACCCTTGTGGCGTGGGGACACCACTTGTGGAATTGGGTCCTACATCCTCTCGTAAGACCTTTGAGAAGGCTTGATGGCTCTTCCAAAGATATGGGGTACAATTGACCAATTTTCGCTTTTCTTCCATCTACAGGTGAAGGAACAAAAAAACAACTTGCACTTTGTGGATCTGAGAAATGTATTATGTTTAACTACTAAGGTTGTAGCAGCATTATGGTGCTTGATGACAAATTTGTGCTATGCTTACGTCCAATCCCCAATGTACCTTCCTTTGTGGGCCTGGTTGGCTGCAATCTCAATACCCTTCTATTCTCTCCATTACTGTACCCTGTATTCACCCCAGTTCTGAGTATCGACCCAGACCCAACAGTGACAAGTCAAAATATGCATATATATTCTACGATATAGGTGATTTTGAGGGCTTCTCATATGGGTCACCATTTTTGGCTTGTTTTCACCCAGGTGAAAACCTCTGCAAGGTACCACTATAAACAATTATGAAATTTTATTTACATAGTGTTAAAGGTGTCAACACCCCATTTAATGTTCCTTTTTGAAAAATGTGAAACCGTTCTCCGCACATGTAGTCTTTTTTTCTACATGAGGCAAATTTTAAGACAGTGGCTCATGTCGCTGTGTTCAATAGGGCATACTAGTGATCTGTGGGGATTTAAATCACATTTTGAATCCCACGGTGAACACCTCAATGCCACCTTGTCGTTGAGAGACAAAATGTTCAAGTCCCAATGAAAAGCCATGCTAAAACTACTCAGTACTTGTAATTTGATGGATGTGTGGAAGGTGCCTCATCCAGGAAGCAAGGAGTACACATATTTCTCAAAGGTCCATAACTCCTATTCCTGCATTGATGGGTATCCTAAGCAGTGCTCCCAGCTTGATAAGGTGCTGGACTGATCTATTGGTCTCCAGGCATGGTTTAACCATGCTCCAATCCTGCTCTCCCTTAAAGACCAGTATGACTTTAAACACAAGAGCCCATGGAGACTTAATAACACATTGCTTCAAGACCCTACTTTCTTTTCAGAGAGTAACCTTAAGCACTATTTTGAAAGTGAGAGGCGCAACGTTTCTCCCACTACTCTGGCTGGCACATAAGCCAGTTATTAGGGTCTACTGGACCAGTGGCCAAATCCTGCAGTGGCAAACAGAGCTTTATGATTTAAACAGCCTCAGATTTCTCCTTCCCAAGCCTTAAAATACCAAATCATGGAAATTAATTGAAAGCCCACTTAGGGAAAATGGGCTATTAACAGCAACAAGAGGTGAACCACCAATACTTATCCTACCTCTTTCCTGCCTCACTAACTCTCTCCACAGTCAGGAAGCGATTGCCCTCAGATGGCTGCATGTTCAGAGCAGATGGAGGCCGAACACATCTGGGAGGAGGAGACTGGTTCGGCCGCAGGGAACCTAGCTCCTGCGCCACAGCGACTCATACAGTAGAGGGTACAGCCCTCCTACATGCCGAAGTGTACAGAAGGCATCGGTGCAGCTGCCTGCAGGACGTCTCTCACTGCAAGTCATGCCTGGGCCCCCCTCATCTGCACATTGGGTAATCCTGTTCCTATGGATTTGTTTTTCCACTCTCTGGACATGGGTAACACGAACTGTGCTTTATGTCTGGCAGTTTTAGGCTTAAAGGACATCGATTGCTGTCTACCTGGAGCCCTGTCTCCTCATTCTTCCTGCCTAATACAGAATTTTACAACTGGTGACACTCACACACTTGCAGCCTACGGTGGCTTTAGTATAGCCATGTGTTCAGTTTTATGTTTGTTTTACCCTATACGCTGAGCTTTAACATGCTACTGGTTCACTGTTAATCCATTATGCGACTTTTCTTATCATGATTTTCTAAAAAAAAAAAAAGAGAGAATTTTTTTAAATGGTGCACTATTTCATATATGTATTACATTTTGCTTAATATTTTATTGCAATGGCTTGATTTCTCTGTTAGCCCATTTTTAAAAATAATTCTTTATTTTTGTACTGCATGGCAATTACCTTAATAAAAGCTCATGCTCAAGGTGTCCCACTAAGTTGAGTCCAATCGGGCTTGACAACTTGTAGCACATAAGCTAAGAGCCAGGCACACACAGCAAAAATTACCATATGTTCTTTCAAGATGATGGTACCAAAAGGTATCGGAGACTAATTTTCAAAATATTATACCTGAATGAGGATGCCAACATGGCACACCCTTCATGAAGTTGTATAACCTGCATAAGAATGCCAACACTGCACAATCCACTTCCACAGAAACCCAGCAATAGTTGACTTGGTTTCTTTGCCGGTCTTGTCCCCAGGGCAGGTGGCAGTGCTGGTTGAACCAGTTAAAGGAGGAGAGATGAGTTATTCATCTCTTCCCTCTGGTAAGGCCACCTGTGCTTTCATAAAGTGTACTTCAAACAGTATAGCAATGTGCTGGCACACTATCTGACAGGCTTATGTAATCACGCAGTTCACTAGGGTATACTATCAGAGATTACAAAATTACAGTATCTATTAAGAACCATCCAGATTGCTTTGCCTACATAATTCTTGAACAGTATGCAATACTTTTTCACTGGATTTATTTAGCAGAACAAATGAATGTGAGAGTTGTGACGAGACTAATCTCGCCACTGTGCATTGGAGGAGCCAGGTTGTCCACCTGCTGCCTTTAGACTATGGCCCCATGTTGAAACGCTTGATTTTCCCATGCACAGACAAGAAAGCCGGGTCATTCAGTGTTTCCCCTGTTTGAGAGGTGATACCCCAGATAGCTATGCCATGGTGCCCATTCGTTTAATGAAAGACTATGGGAAAGACTTTGGCTCCATGGCAATTGAACTGTATGTGTGTGATCTGAGCGCCATTCAGTATTAATGTGCGCTCAGATATGAGCTATCTGGGGATATGTTGAATGTACCTGTTTTATGCAATGGCTGCACAGTTATATATTTTTATGTATTTTATTGTCTTTTGCTGCCATGTGTTCAATGGAGTTTTACCTCTGTCCTTGGAGATAATTGGATTACTTCCAATTATCTCCAGCATAGAAGACTCTGTGGAACTGGTTTTGGGCAGAAAAGCCATGCTTCATTTGGTCACAAAGGACTACGATCTGTCTTTTGAACCACTGGAACAATTTGTATGATTTTGACGTATGTTTGTATTTGGAGTATGCTGATTCTTAAAATGTACGTTTTATGTGAATGTAATGCATACTTTTAAAATTATGAATAATGTGGAAAAACTGTATTTCTCTGCCTGTGATAATTACATTACCCATTGTGTAAGGTAATTGTATCACAGGCAGAGGGAAGGATTTTGTGTGGGAGTGTCTGAGTGTATTGTACGTGTTTATTGGTTGTTTTCCAAAACCCTGTGGGTGGTACTAATGTGTAAGAATGTGTATATAAGAACAATAAACCCACAGCTCTGTCTGTTCCTGTTTGACCCCAAAAACTGAACCTTGTCTCGTTCTTGGGGGGGACTTGTTGTATGCTGTTCCAGTTCGACTGCTAGGAGTAATCACTATTCGTATGGTTTTTCCTATTCGGCTGTTTACAGCATTCGTCTATTTGAGAGCATTCGTATGCTTCTCCGGTTCGGTGGATTGGTGTCTACAGTAGCTGCCTGTATATCTGGGAGGGAATATCTCCTAAACGGCTTTTAACCCCTTTTATGTCTGGGGGTGCTGTTACAAGAGTCAGCTAGACTTTTCCAGAGCTCGATGGCGGGAAGGGGACTGGGGATACTGAACCTCAAAATTTTACTTCAAAATGGCTTTTTTGAGTAATATGGGAACAGCTGCCTACATTCTCTATCTTGACTTCTTGGGCTCCTCAAATATAACCCCATACTAGACTACTGTTGGAGGTTTAGGATCAAGTGAAATGTACAATGTGCGGGTATGCTCCAATCTCCTTAGCCACACCATTAGAGTTGAACTCCCTGGAATTTCCTACGTTATATCACACAACATTGACCAGAGGAAGTGACTCATACATACAACCTTTTTCAGAGGGACACTTTGTACCCCTTTCCAGACCTTATGGCAGAATATCACTTCCCTAGTAACACACTCCTTTTCTTATATGCAATTTAAGTCGCTCATATAAAAAAAGGCTACTGTAACTATGAAAGTTTAGACTTTCCACTAACAGCTTTTGAAAAAATGACACAAAGATAATGGCAGCGTTCTACCAGCGACTCAGTTGGCCCGTGCATTAACTAAATCCAAGTGTCACTCCTCCTGTGACACACATTTGGAACAAAATGAGCAAAATACGGTTTAGCCTGATCTCAGCCCACCGGGCCCATATAGTTCCAATATTTGTTGGAGATGTAAAATGGAAATTGACATTTGATGGACATCTACTTTCATTGAACCATGTTGAAATATGATATAGGAGCTAACCTTCCTTGAACTGGGGCTGTGAGTTCATGGTCCATGGCCCATGCTCAAGTTATGGAACACTACAGTTACCAGAACAACTTTTTGTTCTGATGAGTAGAATCATTCCCTTCAGGCTTTTTGCAGTAAATATTGTGTTTTCAGAGAAAAGGCAGTGTTTACATTACAGCCTATGGATACCTCCACAGGCCACTCAGATGGCTACACCCTCTGCATGGCGACACTGAACATTGATTCAATGTATTTCTATGAGGATATGCTGATTGGCCAGGGCTTTGTTTGGCTTGTGCTGGCTCTACCCCTGATCTGCCCACTCAACAGTCTTCGCTAATCCAATGCTTTCCTATGTGAAAGCATTGTGATTGTCTCAGATCCCAACTTCTGATGTCAGATCAAGGGCACAAGCAGCAGCAGCAGCAGACTGCTATTAAGGTAAGATTTTAGGGCTAGATGGTGTTTTGACACCAGAGGGTCAGGAATATAATTTTTTTGTTCCTGACCATATAGTTTTCCTTTAAAGTTGAAACTTGGCAGCCCAGGAGCTGTGAGGTGTGTTTCTATCACAGAGTCTTCAAATGTAACATGATTTTCTATGAGATATTTGCCTGTATATAATGTGTCAAATTGACATCTTGTTCTAGACAAGCCGAGTTTGAACAAAGATTCATTTTGATTCGGAGTAGGCTCAGATAGGCCCTCTGCACATTCCCTTCCTTTCCCCTTCCCCTATGTTTGTGTTAAGCACTATTGATTTGATTTGCTAACTTGTGTTTTGGTTCTGTTCTGTTTTTATATTCTTACTATCTGTATTGATGGCATCACCAGTTCCGACCATTGTATTTGTACAGGTTATAGTATGTGTCGTACATATTGGGTTCAAATGCTGCTTTTATTGTTGCAGTACACACAAAATTATAGTCAATGTTTCGGTCCTAACCGTATTTTTTTCAACACTTCTTACAAACACAAAGAAACCATTTAAATATGTGAGTGGTGAAAGTGAAGCCAGTGATGTAATAGATGACTTGGTGAATACCAAGTATCCACACCTAAATTGTAACCCCTGGTATAAAGGTAAGTATTCACCTAGTAAGAGTGAAAAAAAATAGCATAAAAATATACATGTACAACTATTTACAAAGATGCAGCATATATCGGGAGGCTTGGGGAGAGAGAACTGTGTAAATGTATCCAATCGTATCAAGAAACATTGTGGCAAACAAAAGTATACATAATACTGAAGGATCGATAGCGACTTTGAACTACAGTGGGACCAGACGGCTCCATATTAATATTGTGGGGATTGGACTGAAAATGTCAGGTGGCATAGTTTAAAGCAAATGCAATTTGAAGAAAATACACAAATGCTACATAAATGAGGTCATCTGGACAGAAATGGATGCCATCCCAACTGAAATCCAGAGTGCAATAGTTAGGAATCTACAAATGTACTTCATTCCAATAAAAGCATTTAGCTACAGTAAGACCACCTTATTATTAGAAGAATAGTGTTGTCCAGTTATGGTTGTAGCAGTTTACGGAATGAGCAGCGGACCTTTGGAATATAGACCCTCAACAAGTAACTTTTTCAGGCTGATTTATATCAGATAGCAAAAAGCTTGGTCTTGGCATTTTTCCTACTTTTCACATTTTCATTTATCTGAATCATGAACATTATGTGAGATTTATATCTGCAAGTGATTTACTTAAGTAAATGACATGCGATTTAGATGCTACTGCAGTGTCCCTGCATAATAAGTCCCTTTTTCTTGATACATTGTGAGAAATAAGTGGAATTTTGCTTTGAGCACGGTGAAAGGTTTTTGCTTCCAATGACCATGACTTTTAATGTCATCCAGAATGTGGGGCACTTTCTCTACCGAGTACAATTAAAAAACACTGTTCTACAAATGTACAACATCTATGATCTCTACGCTATTTTTACAAGCTTTTTGCTCTTGAGATATGTTTGTGGCAGCTTCAATGCCTTTTTGTATTTAAGGAATTTGTCTCTTTTACATTAAAGATAAGAGGAAACTACACATGAAACATTTTTTGGTTAAATTTTTTAAGGATTTTGTACAGGTTAGAACTGTCCGGATGTACTCTGACAAGTTTAAAACGTTGCTTGGTGACTTTTTTTTTTCCATTCAGCAAGTCAATCCATTATGCAAATGTAAGATAAAAAAAATTAAGTTTGACTAATTTCAGCTGTTAAAATTCCCCTATGCTTCACAGTATTCATTAACACCCAAATTGAGCCAATGACGTCCTACTATTTTCAAGTAGATCTCACTGCTGAATTAGGATTTTCCTTGAAAATCGCTGTTAAAGAAGCTACAATTAAATGCCAGCATCCACAGTGATCCAAACTCACACTGCCCAGCTTGGCTTCGGTAGCTGAAAAAGTAGACCGCATGAACTGTGTGCTTGTTGCAGAGACAAGCTGCTCTCTCTCATACCAAATCCACTGTTACAGTGCTACAACTAGTCTGTCATGTCGGGCATACTCTGACTCTCCTCAACTGCCCTGGACACTTGGCTTATTCTGTTATTTTTTTATTATGATTATCATTTTTTTTATACTGAACGTAGTTTTTTGTTTTCAAGCCTGGACAGTTTGTTGTTTATCCTCTGTTGCCCAAGCCACCATACCACGGTACCAAGGAGTTTCCGGTTGTCTTCACACTAGTTTTCGTTAAAACATAAGCTAAAACAGGTATTTTTCCTGTGTTGTCGCGTGCAAATTGACCGAATTTCGTTCAAACTGAAAGTCGAGAGTTTGTCCATTTGTGTTCGGACAAAATTCGGGCATTACTTTCGCTTTGAAATTAGATTCCAAAGAATGACATTTCCAATCTTCCCCATTATTATTCACTGATAATGGGTGGGGCCTAGGGGGATCAATAGTCGTCGCTCCTCCTTTGGGGCCCGCTCTTTGACATTGGGTGGGGGGAACTAGCTGGGGGCATGTGAACCTGTTTTGGCTGCCGAATACAGCCGCCAAGTGGAAATGCATATATTTAGTTGAAATAACCAAATTCATCTTTTGTGATTTTAAGCTAATGAGTTAAAGTCTGTTATTTGCTAAATGATGAACTTGATAAGCAGTCCTATAGTTATGACTCATATAGGACATTGCACTCACTGCTCTCCTTGTTTTCAAGTGTTGTTGTCAAGGAAAAGAAGGAATTTCAAAAGTCAAATCTTAGAATAGGCATCTGTCATAAACACTGTAGTTTTCTTCGACAGAGTCGGCAAAATCCTTGGTGCAGGCTCAACAGGGCAAATGTGCATGCCTATTTAATAGCTGTGAAGATTACATTTTTAAGTCTTGTTCCTTAATAATATGCAGTTTGTACAGCTGATGATGGCCTGACATTTCAACTCCTTAAGTCTTTGCCCAGCTGGTTAAAGATTCTTAAAGGGATACTCTAAGCACCAAATCAACTTTTGCTGTAAATTCTCACTTTAGTGAATAATCCTGAGTGTGTTTAATTTAGAACTTTTCTCCTGCTCTGTTAACTGCTTGCTGCAGCCTCTTGTGTGCGATTTAAAATTCAACTATCAGAGAACAAGTTGATAACTTGTATAGCATTCTATGCACTACAATCTCTAAATCTTAATGTAGTAATAATATTGGTTTATAAACCATGTCCCTGCAGTCAGACAAATCTATTGGCTGTCAATTAGTCACTAGAGGCACTTCCTAGACAACACTTTTAATAATTTAAAGTCTATACGTGGGAATTGCTGAAAGGTTTGAATGCTTCTCATAGAGATGCAATGGATTCAATGCTTTGACCATAACAATGCCTCTCTATGATTTTTCCTGCATTTTTGGACCATAAAAAGTGAGTTTTACCTCCATTTTTTTTATTTATTTTTAAACATGAGACCCATCAATCTAAACAAATGTGTTCTTTTACGGAAGAAGCGGTATAAAGCAGATGTGTCCATATTTAAAATGCTTTAAAATCACAGAAAAGTTGAATTTGAACATTTTTTGTATTGAAGACTGACTTGAAGTGTTGATTTGTTAATGGAAAATTCTCAATTTGGGTAAAAGTGGTAATCTGAGTACCTCTGGGTTCTCTACTGAGTCTACTTCTATTTTAAATTGGTTATTTATGATCTTGCAGGGACATTGAAAGCCACACATCCTTTTTTGGAAAGGATGTGGAATTAAGTAAGGTAATATGGCCAGTACAGGGCATTACTTCTCTACAGGAAGATTTTGATAAGGTAAGGAAATAGTCAAGCATGTTGCAGACTGCAAATAAAGTTATGCATTTCAGCAACAATAAAATAAACTCAGACTTGTTGTTCTAACTAGGAAATGTTGCTTTAAAGAAATCCTTGAAGGGAAGGGCTTGGAAATTAATTTTTATAACAGATATGTTGGCAGTGTGTACAATATTAGTCAGTGGCTGCAAAGCCAGTAAAAAGTTATCTTAAACAACTGTACTTGTTTTTTTTTTTTTTTGTTTGTTTTTTTTAAATAGTTGTCCTGGCTGTATAGCTTCCTAGCTTCATGAAGATGTCCAGCACCAATGTCCCTCTGTGCTGGCTCAGGAAAGCCTTCACTCCTCCCCCGCCTATGTCAGTCGGCAGGGGAGACCTAATTTGCATGCGCGGCAATGGCCGCACTTGCATTAGGGTTTCCACGTAAAAAAGCATTATATAATGCTTTCCTATGGGTATTCGGTTGACACTGGAAGTCCTCATGCATGGTGTGTGAACATACAGCTTCAGTTAGCCAACCAAAAGTCACCTAACCATTCGGAAGTCCCTCTAGTGGCTGTCTGTTAGACAGCCACTAGAGGAGGAGTTAACCATGAAAAGTATTTTATTGCTGTTTCATTAAAAACTGCAATTATTACCTTTCCAGGGTTAAGGGACTTAAGACACTGCACTCAGACCACTTCAATGAGATGAAGTGGTCTAGGTGCCTATAGTGTCCTGTTATGGACATAGAAAAAATGCAATGGTTGTTTACAAAGTTGTTAATTTGGTCATAATTAAAAAAAAAAAAAAAACGTATTTGGAGTATGTTTGATTTGTACAGATAAATACAGGCCAGTATAAACAACTTTTTTGGGTCCTGTTCCTTAACAGAACTGTTTAAAGGATACAAATAAGAGATTTCACACAGGTCATCAATGACAGTGTACCTATTGGACTGTCAATTCCCCTTTTGTGTAAAGAACTGGACATTTGCATAATTTATTTAAAAATAAGGTTTATAAAAGTCTAGGTGTTATCAGTCAGTTTTCCTGTCCCTTTTTGTTGCCAGACTGATTTTCCTCTCTAGTCGTTTCTCTCACACCTCACCCCTCTGCCAGTCCTTACATTGGCTTCCTGTATGCTATAAGAGTCAATTCAAGGTACTAATTCACACCTATAAAGCACTGAACAACTCTAGCCCCTTTTATATCTCCTCACAGATCCATAGGTATGTCCCTTCTCTCCGCTCTGCCCGTGACCACCTCCTTCCGTTGTCCGCACCCGTACGGCCAACTCACGCTTACAGGACTTCTCGCGGGCGGCTCCCTTCCTATGGAATAGCCTGCCTACCGCCATCAGACTCTCCCCTAGTCTTGCATCTTTTAAGAAGTGCCTTAAAACCCACCTCTTTAGGAAGGCTTATGGCTTCCAAGACTAACCTCTACCTCACATACCGGTCTCTTGCTCTCTCCTAAAGGGCAGCTCACCTTATTTGACTGCAAACTCCTGTAAGCTTGATTGAGTAGATTCCTCTTCAACCTATTGTTCCCGTAAGTTTTTTTGTAATTGTCCTATTTATAGTTAAATCCCCCTCTTATAATATTGTAAAGCGCTATATAAATGGCAATAATAATAAAAAACAAATTTTGTAACATGTTTCCAGAGCAATATTCTAAAATTAATCTAGTGACAAAACTTGTGGCTTACAATTAAATTATACTTTCAGCAGCTA
The DNA here is from genome assembly GCA_933207985.1 of Pelobates cultripes. Lineage (NCBI taxonomy): Eukaryota > Metazoa > Chordata > Amphibia > Anura > Pelobatidae > Pelobates > Pelobates cultripes. The sequence continues at coordinate 77,011,017 of OW240916.1, read as the reverse complement.
TCCTCTTCTTCCCTATCAGAAGACTGGGAAGGATATGCCTGGAGCTATCCAATCACAGGCATATATATTACAGCTCAATGAGAAGTCTTTTAAAGGCAGGAGAACCCTTCAAGTGCCTGCCTCTTGAGTTTAGCTTAGCTTCATGGAGCCAGATTGTCAGGAAGAAACAACTCATGGCTGTGTGATTGACAGGTAGGAAGATGAAAGAGAATTTATTTACAAAAATGCAATTTCTGTTGAAACGGGCACTTTTTAAAAATGAAACAAAGCAGTCACACTGTTCACGCAGAAAGCACTTCAGCAAGCTGTAGTAATTTTATTTATTTGGAGTGTTTTAATCATGGTCAGAAATGTAATAACAGCAGTATTCTCCTGGGACATATCAACCTCTTATCTGTTTTATAAGTAGTGACGGAAATGCAGGTGTTGAGACACCTAATCTTATGCAAAATTCAAGTAACAAATTAAAATGTTGTGTTTTATATCCTCTGAATAACTTTTACTTTCTCATGTAGGTCTTTCACCACTTGTCCACTGCCTGAGTGCTCAAAGTGTTTGCTCTGTGCAGATATCAGTCAAATGTATCAGTAACAGGTTACCGGTTACTCCCACCAATCGCACCACGATAATTGGAGTAGGATGGGGACACTGATGGGGTTTCACCAGTAATGCAACCCACGTCAAAAGCGATGTCCATAGGGTGGGTGAAAGGTAGCATGACCCCTTGCTGACAAGCTGTATGTCTGGCTCTCAGCCTTCAGGTCCATGTAGGGAGGGCTACTGATGAGCTTTCTGCATGGTCCTTGTTTCCGTTTAACACAATAAGCGTTTCTAATGATGTTTTGCCTGAGGACAGTTCCCTGGTGTCTATAGATGCAGGACGGTGACAAGATTACAATATCAGGACTGTTGGGAGGGCTTGGTTACCTGATGATATGGTACAATATTACTCTATAAGTCTGCAGGACCTGTAGCAACGCGTGCCATACGTTTTTCTTTTTAAGTACAGTCCCTACTCTTAAATGCTTAACAGGTTGTCATGTACAGAGTTTGCTGTTCTCTGTGCTATATTTAGCAATTGCTAAAGTTAAAATGTAAATTTAACATCATGGGAAAAATCACAACTTTAACTGCTAGGGCAGGCCGTTCATTTTTAATTTTAAAGGACACTTGAGAATAGCCTGTATGAACGGTAATAGGAATGCTTACTAAGCTAAGCTGTATTATATTTAGTGTATATGTGTGTATATATATGTGTGTATATGTATGTATATATATATATATATATATATATATATATGTGTGTATATATATAAACAATAACATGCAGGTTTTTTTCCTGCCTAAATACACGCTGCAGACAGGATGAAAGACTAGCGAGTGAATGAATTATGGGAAGATTGTTAAAAATAGCACAAATAATGGTCTCCGGGGCAACCAAGGGAAAATAAACATCTCTGATAATGACGTATTTAAGCACGTATGAGGAATAACTATTGCTTCCTGCTCTATAATTGTATTAATTATGAAGGTGGATTGTGTTTAGAAAATGTTAATATCGCATTTGTTGCTGAATTAAATTTTAAATTGGTGATAACCTTTTACCAAATTGGCCCATTATAATACAATAAGTAACCAATTAATAAGCAAACATTTTTCTTACACTTGGTCAAATCAAGCATTTTGTGGCAGATATCTGCCAATCTGAATGGAATATAAAGACTATCTTAGAATTTGGGTGTCATGGAAGTTTTCAATGATCATCAGTTTTGAACATTTTGCAGTTTTAGTTTTTTATGTTTTCTAGTGGATTCATCTCAATACATACTATTCGTTCTGTCAAATAACTATCATTTTGCTTTTATCTGCTAACCAAGCCAGGAGATGGGTGCTGTTATCTTCAATGCTGTTTATAATTTGATGTTTTTTACCTAGCTTTATTTTCTTAAGATTCATACATTATTACTTTTCTTAATATTTGTAAGATGAATATATGTTAACAATAAGTAATCATTGAAAAATTATGCACTGGGGGGGGGGGGAGAGTGTATATAATTTATTTGTTTGTGCTCAAAAGTTTATATAGCCTGGAAATTGTGAAATTCTGGCATTGGTTTTGAAAATGACTGATCATGCAAAAAATATATATTTTATTAAAGGATAGTGATCATATAAAGCCATTTATTATCACATAATTGTTTGGCTCCTTTTTAAATCATAATTAAATCACCCAAATGGCGCTGATCCAAAGTTTACATACACTTGAATGCTTGGCCTTGTTACAGACACACAAGGTGACATACACAGGTTAAAATGGCAATTCAAGGTTAATTTCCCACACCTGTGGCTTTTTAAATTGCAATTAATATCTGTGTATAAATAGTCAATGAGTTTGTTAGCTCTCACGTTGATGCACTAAGCAGGCTAGATTCTGAGCCATGGGGAGCAGAAAAGAACTGTCAAAAGACCTACTCAACAAGGCAATGGAACTTTATAAATATGGAAAAGGATATAAAAAGATATCCAAAGCCTGAAAAAAAAATGACAGTCATTGTTCAATCACTTATTAGGAAGTGGAAAATCTCTTGATGCCAAGGTCAGGTAGACCAAGTAAGATTTCAGCCACAACTGCCAGAAGAATTGTTCGGGATGCAAAGAAAAACCCACAGGTAAACTCAGGAGAAATACAGGCTGCTCTGAAAAAGACAAAGTGGTTGTTTCAAGGAACACAATGCGACGATACTTGAACAAAAATGAGCTGCATGGTCGAGTTGCTAGAAAGAAGCATTTACTGCGGCAATGCCACAAAAAAGTACAGTTACAATATGCCCGACAAACACCTTGACACGCCTTACAGCTTGTGGCACACTGTAGTTTGGAGTGACGAGACCAAAATAGAGCTTTATGGTCCCATCCATGTTTGGAGAGGAGTCAACAAGGCATATAGTGAAAAGAATACAATTTCCACTGTGAAGCATGGTGGCTCACTGATGTTTTGAGGGAGTGTGAGCTCTACAGGCACGGGGAATCTTGTGAAAACTGATGGCAAGATGAATGCAGCATGTTGTCAGAAAATACTGGCAGACAATTTGCATTCTTCTGCACGAAGGCTGCGCATGGGACACTCTTGGACTTTCCAACATGACAAGGACCCCAAGCACAAGACCAAATTGACACTTCAGTGGTTACAGCAAAAAGAGGTGAAGGTTCTGGAGTGTTAATCACATTCTCCTGACCTTAAAGGACCACTATAGTTCCAGGAAAACATACTCGTTTCCTGGCACTATAGTGCCCTGAGGGTGCCCCCACCCTCAGGGTCCCTCTCCCACCATGCTCTGGGGGGAGGAAGGGGTTAAACTTACCTCTTTCTCCAGCCCCGGGCGGGGAGCTCTCCGCCTCAGGAGCTGCGCGCGCATTTAGCCAGTCCATAGGAAAGCATTCTCAATGCTTTCCTATGGACTCTGGCGTCTTCTCACTGTGAAAATCACAGTGAGAAGCGCAGAAGCCCTCTAGCGGCTGTCAATGAGACAGCCTCTAAGGGCTGGATTAACCCATTTATAAACATAGCAGTCAGAGTGCTCTGTGTCATTTTACACAGCGTAGGAAAGTTCTTTGGAAATTTCCCATGCTGTGTAATTTGACTCATAACACTCTGATTGGTGGATTGAAAGTAACCAATCAGAGAGTTATGAGTCAAATTACACAGCGTGGGAAAATTCCAAAGAACTTTCCCACGCTGTGTAAAATGACACAGAGCACTCTGATTGGTGGATTTCAAGCTAACCAATCAGAGTGCTGTGACAGGTAAATGTAGAGACTTGCCTGTCAGTCTCTTTATTTACCTGTCAGAGCACTCTGAATGGATGGCTTAAACCCACCAATCAGAGTGCTCTGAGCCTAATTGCAGGGCGGGGCAAGGCTTTATAAGCCTTCCCCCGCCCTGCAGAGCTCAGTCTGCGCGGAGCCCTCCATGGGTGAAGATGGATTTTTTTTTTATTTTTTTTTTATAACGTATTCTTTATTGTTTTCCAATAGTAAAGGGATACAGAAGGAAAGCGGGAGGGGGGGACAAAAAGGTTTAGTACATTTCGGCATACTTAACATCGTTATATTGCATATGTAACATACGAAGGGTTTGACACAGTACACTTTATATCTTGTTGTGTATGTTCACTGTGCGTGTCGAACGAGGGCGTCCGAGCACCATATGTGGGTTTCGGCTTATGGCGAGTTATTTTTAAGGGTATGTTGCTAGGCTAGTGTTTGCTCCCATTGTGTGTTAGTGTGTTGATTGCTCACTATGTCTCCTCGGTTGAGGAACGTCAATTCTAGTTACACGGTGATTTCATTTGTTTCAAGTGCGGAGGGAATCGTGATGTTCCGTATCTTAATGACCTGAACCCTGGGCGATACTTGTATATGGTAGCTATCTCGCATCACACGCTTGTGATGTTGTGTAGGGGTCAAGTGCGTGACGTCGTGTTTCCCTACAAGGCTCGTAGTCAAGGTTCGAGGTTGGGGTGAGGAAAAGAGATGAAAAGGATGGGGAACCTGGCTAGGGTAATGGTTGTGACCCTGGTGAAGTCCGTCTCTGTCGGGGACGTCTGAGGGCAGGGAATCATGTCCTGAGTCGTGTGCAGTCGTGTGGTGTGATGGTGCTACGTGTGAGTAGCGAGCAGGCTCTGCTGCTCTCAGTGGCAGAGGTTTAGTGTGTCTTAACTTATGTTAGCCTCTCTTCGCATTAGGCTATGGGGGTTGTGGAAGTGGCTTCTGTGTTGATAAGTTGGTTCGCCACATCTCGGCCATAGAGGGGCTCAGCTTCCCAATTTTCAGTTGGTTCCACATTTGGAGTTCATAGTCCACTGTTGTTGACAACAAAGTTGTAATTTCCTGCGTTGAGGGAAGATTAGAGGTCTTCCAGTTTCTAGCTATTAGAGTGGAGACTGTGCTCAATATGATATATATCATTTTTTTTGCTGGTTTGGGGATGATATCAGGGAGTGATCGTAGGAGAATTGTTTTGGGTTCGTGGGACAGGGTACATCCTGTAGTGTCTTGAATCATTCGTTCTGTCGTTTTCCAAAGTTCATTTACAGTGTGGCAGGTCCACCACACATGTAACATTGGGCCTCTGTGCGAGTTGCAACGCCAGCATATGTCCGACGTTTCAGGGTATATGATGTGCAGACGTGAGGGTACCATGTACCACCTATAAAGCAGTTTGCGTGATGTTTCGAAGTGGGCCGCACAGGAGGACAGACCTTTGTGCGCTGTGAAGATTTTCTTCCATTCTCGTGGGGAAATTGTTTCTTGGAGGTCTTCCTGCCAGTCGTTCATGAATTTCCATGTGTCTTCTGTTTTGAGGTTTGCTAGGCCGTCATAGCAGGTGGACAGCACTTTTTTCGGGGGTGCTGCTGACATGCATTGCCTTTCGAACTTCGTCGCCGTGGTACGTAATGTCTGACTTCTGTTGATGATCGAGTTGTTTAGCAGTAGAGCTTTTAATTGTAGGTATGAGAATGTGAAGTTCGATGGAAGTGTAAACTCGGTTTGGAGGTCTGGGAAGTGTTTCAGGCCTTCGGACGTGTAGAGGTGATACATATGTGTGATGCCTCTTTCTTCCCATTTGTGGTGTGGAAACGTGCCATTACAGTGATGCAGAGTTTTGATTGGGGCAGCTAGTGCCCATGGGTGGGCTGAGCATAACTTTTCTCTGCAGATGTCCCATGTGGAAAGCAAGAGTTTGGTGGTGGGCAACAAGTCCTTGGATCTTGGTCTTGCGTGTTTGGGAGTCCACAGCGTGGAAGACAGGTCATTGTTGGTGCAGAGCTGGCTAATGGATTTTTTATTTTATTTTATTTTTTATAAAGTGCGTCCGGCTATTATAGATTTTTATTTGGCTCTGCTTCACTGCCGTGTTCCTTCAGGCAGGCTTCCGATGCTCTGCCTGTACTGAGTGCCTCGAGGGGTCGAGGCACTCATTTAAAACAAATATATGTGTATATATATATTTATATATAATTTTTTTTTAATAAACCTTCTCTCCCTCCCCATGTACTTTCTGATTGACTGGTTACGTGGCCGCAATAGGTGTCAGGCAGTCCCCCTGCTGATGTGTAAAAAAAAAAAAAAAAAAAGGTAATTTAAAATATATATGATAATACTTGGAGTAAAATTACACACGTGTATGTGTATATAAATAATCTAAACGAACTGTAAAAATAATTTTAAACAAAAAATATATATCTAATTTTATTCTAACTGTATTTTGATATTCATATATATTTATATCAAAATTCACTTAGAATGAAATTATATATCTATGTATATACCCTTAACGAGCCCTGGACTTACCTGGACCGCCGATCACTAGTCAGGGGGACTGCCAGAGACCCCAGCAGTCCCCCTGCAGCAGCTCCGGTCACCCCGATCACATCGCCACAATAGGCGTCTAGGAACTGTCAGGTTGCTGAGAAGTAAAAAAAATATACATATATATGTATAATATATTTTATATAATATATTATAAAATAATTAAAGTATTTTATAATATATTATACATGTATAATGCATACATATGATTTCATTACAAGTGTACTTTGAGATATATACATATACACTTACAATGAAATCATTTAAAAAATATATATACATGTGAAGGGTTATTCAGGGATTCCTGACATATCAGTGTTACAATGTAACTTGCATTCATTTTGAAAAAAAAAAATGGTTTGGAAATAGCACAGTGCTGCTTGTACTTATTGCCCTATAACTTTCCAAGAACATGTTAACATTGGGCATTTATAAACTCAGGTCAAAATTTAGAAACTATTTAGCACAGGTGTTTTTTGGCGGTTTAGATGCATAGTAGATTTTGGGGGTCAAATTCTGAAAAAGTTTTTTTTTTTTTTTCATATTTTTATTTAAAAAAAATTATAGTAAATTATATAATATGATGAAAATAATAGTATCTTCAGAAAGACCATTTAATGGTGAGAAAAAATTTAAATGTGTGGATACAGTAAATGAGTAAGATGGGGAAAAAAAAACAGCAGAAATGTGAAAAGAGCCCTGGTTCTTAATGGTAAGAAATTGAAAACCAGTCTGGTCACTAAGGGAATAAAACACTGTATATTTGACTGACGTAACCCTTTAAAAAACCAGTCCTGTTCTTCCATTCAGCATTAAACCATTCACCATTATTATTGTAATGCTAAAGGAGAGTTGCCATTAGTCAATTTTCTGTCTGCATACAGTGTTTCCTTAAGCATTCTGAGTAAAAGGAGATTTAGGATACTCCATTACAGAACTTAGGATCTCATTATGACAAGCTTGGAGATTCCAGAGATTTGTTTAATCATTGTCTAATCCTGATAAGTTCACTAGTTGTTCTGGTAGGAGCCAAAAAAAATCCCAGGGGCATGTAAGTGTACAACCTTTCAAAAATTCAGTCTAATCCAGAGAGAGCAGCACAAGAGCTTCACTTTAATATCAGAGAATCTGACAAACAAATTCGGTGTGATGGTCAAGGAAGGGGGAAACTATGTGAAGGTTAAAAGATCAGTAAATCAGAACACAAAATGGATAATGCAAGCATTGATATGGATAGATTGGGAACTGGAGCAAAGTTGTTGGCGAAGGTTTAAAAGAGATAGTGACATTCAAAATATGACGTAACAGTCATGGTTTTAGGATTTTGTCATGCCATCCTGACTGGTTTTTTGGGGGTTGTGGTTAATCTTTGTTTATTGAAGCAGTAAGAGCATAATACAGAATGGGGAAAAAAGGAGTAATTGTAGCACAAACATATCACAGATGCAATTAAAAGTAACAGGTATATATATTCCCCTATGTGAGACTGCCCTATTTTAATGGAAGTGAGAGGAGACGCTTAGTTCAATAGTAGGCTAAGTTTAACTCAAGTACATGCAACTCCACTCCATCCAAGACACAGTGGCAGCCCAAAACGCCCATCTGGTAGCCATCCAGCGCTCCCTAGACAACAGGGGGAGAAGGAACAACTTAAAGGACCACTATAGGCACCCAGACCACTTCAGCTTAATGAAGTGGTCTGGGTGCCACGTCCAGCTAGGTTTAACCCTTTTTTCTATAAACATAGCAGTTTCAGATAAACTGCTATGTTTATATTAGGGTTAATCCAGCCTCTAGTGGCTGTCTCTTGACAGCCGCTAGAGGCGCTTGCATGCTTCTCACTGTGAAAATCACAGTGAGAAGACGCAAGTGTCCATAGGAATGCATTGTAAATGCTGCCGCGCATTCGCATTCAGCCGGAGAGGTGGAGGAGAAAAAATGGGTTAACCCTAGCTGGACCAGGCACCCAGACCACTTCATTAAGCTGAAGTGGTCTGGGTGCCTAGAGTGGTCCTTTAAGACTCTCCCCCCCCAAACAGACATTGTAGACTTTCTAACTCCCAGAATAACACTGACAGTCCCACAGAACTTGAGACAGTCCTTGATGCACCCATTACAGAGGAGGAATTTGTGAAGACGGTACAGACGATACCCTTAAATAAAAGCCCCGGACCAGACAGCTACACGTCCAAATACTATAGAACCTTCAAAGTATTGACTGACCCTTTTCTAAAAGGATTTAACCCACTCACTGACAATCATTTCCTGCCAGGGTCAGCTTTGGAAGCACACATCAAAATTCTTCCAAAGCATGGGAAAGAGCTCACTGCGTGCTGAAGTTACCGCCCAATATCCCTCATCAATGTGGATTTAAAAATATTTTTAGAAAAGTCCTAGCCACTAGACTGTGTCCCATACTAAACAACCTGATACACCCAGACCAATCGGGCCTTGTCCCTGAAAGAGAAGCAAAGCACAATACGACAAAACTACTCAACCTAATTCATCTATATAAAACGTACCCTAGTTAGAGCCTTCTCCTATCGGTCGATGCCGAAAAGGCTTTCGACCGGGTGGACTTGGAAAATTGGACACACTGGTTGGATGCCAAATATTCCAATCCTACCGCCAGGCTTAAAATTTATGGCCAATTATCAGACCCAGTGTCAATCACCAAAGGCACGAGGCAGGGATGCCCTCTATCTCCCCTATTCTTCATCCTCACGATGGAACCTTTCCTACAAGGTATCAGGGAGAATGGGGGCATCCAGGGATTCCATATTAAACCACAAGAATTTAAAATTGGAGCCTTTGCATATGATCTCCTCTTTACACTGACCTTCCCCAGCACATCCCTGGAGCCTCTCATGAAAGATATTGACCAATATCACAAGGTATCCAACTTCCAGGTCAACTTCTCAAAAAGTGAACTACTACCACTACGATTACAAGCTCATTCCCAAGCTACCTTGAAGGGACTTTTCCACTTTGCTTGGGCGCACTACCACATCACGTACCTGGTGGTGCGCCTCTCCAGAGATACGCAACAACTACACTGCTCAAAAAAATAATGGGAACACTTAAACAACACAATGTAACTCCAAGTCAATCACACTTGTGTGAAATCAAACTGTCCACTTAGGAAGCAACACTGAGTGACAATCAATTTCACATGCTGTTGAGCAAATGGGATAAACAGGTGGAAATTATAGGCAATTAGCAAGACACCCCCAATAGAGGAGTGGTTCTGCAGGTGGTGACCACAGACCACTTCTCAGTTCCTATGCTTCCTGGCTTATGTTTTGGTCACTTTTGAATGCTGGCGGTGCTTTCACTCTAGTGGTAGCATGAGACGGAGTCTACAACCCACACAAGTGGCTCAGGTAGTGCAGCTCATCCAGGATGGCACATTAATGCGAGCTGTGGCAAAAAGGTTTGCTGTGTCTGTCAGCGTAGTGTCCAGAGCATGGAGGCACTACCAGGAGACAGGCCTGTACATCAGGATACATGGAGGAGGCCGTAGGAGGGCAACAACCCAGCAGCAGGACCGCTACCTCCGCCTTTGTGCTAGGAGGAGCACTGCCAGAGCCCTGCAAAATGACCTCCAGCAGGCCACAAATGTGCATGTGTCTGCTCAAACGGTCAGAAACCGACTCCATGAGGGTGGTATGAGGGCTCGACGTCCACAGGTGGGGGTTGTGCTTACAGCCCAACACCATGCAGGATGTTTGGCATTTACCAGAGAACACCAAGATTGGCAAATTCGCCACTGGCGCCCTGTGCTCTTCACAGATGAAAGCAGGTTCACACTGAGCACATGTGACAGATGTGACAGTCTGGAGATGCCGTGGAGAACATCTGCTGCCTGCAACATCCTCCAGCATGACCGGTTTGGCAGTGGGTCAGTAATGGTGTGAGGTGGCATTTCTTTGGGGGACCGCACAGAAGTAGCCTGACTGCCATTAGGTACCGAGATGAGATCCTAAGACCCCTTGCGAGACCATATGCTAGTGCGGTTGGCCCTGGGTTCCTCCTAATGAAAGACAATGCTGGAGTGTGTCAGCAGTTTCTGCAAGACTAAGGCATTGATGCTATGGACTGGCCCGCCCGTTCCCCAGACCTGAATCCAATTGAGCACATCTGGTACATCATGTCTCGCTCCATCCACCAACCTCATGTTGCACCACAGACTGTCCAGGAGTTGGCAGATGCTTTAGTCCAGGTCTGGGAGGAGATCCCTCAGGAGACCATCCGCCACCTCATCAGGAGCATGCACAGGCGTTGTAGGGATGTCATACAGGCACGTGGAGGCCACACACACTACTGAGCCTCATTTTGACTTGTTTTAAGGACATTACATCAAAGCTGAATCAGCCTGTAGTGTGTTTTTTTCACTTTAATTTTAAGTGTGACTCCAAATTCAGACCTCCATGGGTTGAAAATCATGATTTCCATTTTTTTATTTTTGTGTGATTTTTGTTGTCAGCACATTCAGCTATGTAAAGAACAAAGTATTTCAGAAGAATAATTCATTCAGATCTAGGATGTTATTTTTGTGTTCCCTTTATTTTTTTGAGCAGTGTATTTAACTTAAACTTTACCCCACTACTCCAAATGATCTCTATAGACCTAACCACAATTTAGCTGGCTAGGGAGAATAAGCATTCTAAAAACGACCGTTTTCCCAAAGCTCCTCTACCTATTCCAAACCCTACCCATACATATAACCAAACCCTTTTTCTCCCAACTCAAGGAGATTTTCACCAAATTTGAATGGACTGACAAACACCCGAGAATTTCGTATGATATTCTAACGAGGGCCAAATCTCGTGGAGGACTCAGCCTGCCTAATATGTACCAATAATACCTTGCAATCACACTCACTAGAGTCTATGAATCGACTAATCCAAACCCTCGAACGCAATGGGTGCTGCTGAAAAAGCTATTTCTTCCGAGCCCCATTATACACAATCCCATGGCACCTCTCAGGGTTTACCTTTCTAGAGGCTAGCCACGTTCTTGCCCCCACTCTACGCATATGGAAGCACATAAGGGATTCGACCTGTCTCTCGACTAACTTCTCCACCCTGTACCCTCTGACTAGCAACCCCCTGTTTCTACCGGGACTACAAAACCATACCTATGACTTTGTCCCCAGACTTTCCACGTCACATTGTCTTAGACTGACATTGGTTTCAGATGAGACCCACATCAAACCCCTAGTCACACTGACCTCCTCTGATCCTCCCTCTGCCCTACAATCTTACCACCTTCACCAACGCTCACACTTCATCCGCACCACTGATAGGCTCTTAGCTGGAGGACGAGCTTTCACAACATTTGAAACTTATTGCGAAACGCTTATGCTGATATGCAAACAACTCTGTGATGTACAACCTGCTGCAGGACAAGGACAAATGTACACTACCACATTTCACACAACACTGGCTGCAAGAACTCAATATTTCCCTCCCTGACAACGACTGGGAAACCCTATTTCTCGCCACTCACAAGTCATCAATCTGCACTGCTATTCAGGAGAGTAATTACAAGTGAATCTCTAGCTGGCATTACTCCCCGACCAAATTACACAACATATTTCCCAACACGGTAGACGAATGCTAGAGCTGTCACCAACCTAATGGTACCACGGTCCATATATGGTGGCAATGCACAGAAATCCAGACATTCTGGAAAAAGTAGTGGACATGATCAAAGTGGCGACGGGGGTAAGCTTACCACACACACCTATGACCCTGCTGTTCCTGGTATGCCCTACCTGCCTAGTCCCACCAAATCCTTAATCCTCCACCTATTAACAGCAGCGAATCTCTTGATACCAGCTAAATGGAAAAACGCCAAACCCCTTCCCCCAGGGAGTAGATCCAGAAAGTTGAATCCGTCAGACTGCTGGAGGAGATCACTGCATCCCTATTTCTTAAATATCACCTATACCTAACTACTTGGAGTTCTTGGACAGTAACTCCAGGGCCCCCTAGCCTTCCCACACTCAACGTACCCTGGTCACACATCACAAGCCTAGCCAGACCTCACTCTCCCCAGCCTATCTCCCTCTTCAGAACAGACACTGTACCTCGATTAATACTCTACTGTTGAGTTATACTGTTACACTCCATGTTGGAGTTTTTAACTACTCAGGGGACGCCAGTGTTAGTCCTGGAATGTTTTTCCCCCTTAGTGGGGTATTGTCGACACCTGAAAGTAATGATTTCGCTAAAGGTCTAGACAACAATGATTTATCTTTTGTTACGATGGTATTATCATTAGACAACTATGCCATTCTAATGTTTGCAACCGATCTCACGACCCCTGTCAGTCGGGACTTTACCTCATCCATGTATGTCAATGCAAATCGCTATTGTTTAGATGTATAAGCTAATGTTCAGACTTGAAAATTAATAAAAACAAAAAAAATTTAAAATAAAAGTGACTATAGTAATGGATATTAAACTTCTACTAAACAGGCTGTGTAATCAGTAGCTTGTACCACTGAGGCTAGATGCACCAATAAGACCTTCATATAAAAAGAGAGTAAAATTCTGAAGCTATAATATGAAATAAAGAATTACAGCTGCTGTAAAAACCATAACTCCACATCTGGTAGGTATGTCAGCTCCCATGGAGAAGCATTAGAGTCAGCCAGTTCCTACACTGGGCTTAATGTGTGTATCCAAACTCAGTCCTAAGGCGGCTGTGCAGCAAAGACCCTGTGAGGCACCCGTCCAGCCCCAGGCCCCTCCAAGCTAGCACCACAATTCCACGGACTTGGTGTCTCTCCGAGGCCAAGTCCTTTCCCGATGGGGGTTTGCGGAAGAGTCTCTGTCGCTGCTTTCGTAGGTGCTGAGCAGTCCTTCGCAGATGTGGGTGGCGTACCGGGGTCAAACCTCAAATGGCTCCCCACCTAGGAGGGCAAACTGTAACGGTAGTGGTGAGTAAAATGGTAGCTATGCCCAGTTGGGGCCTCCCTGCCCTTCCTCCACCTCCTCTCTGAGCTCCCACAGCAGACTTAGATGCAGGTTCTCTCCAACTTCATCCAGAATAACTCAGATTGCCTCGAGTTTCTCTGACACTGAGAGACACACCAGAAGGGTCGATTATTTTTGGTGCCCAACTCCGCGTGTTTTGCAGGTGCGTGGCACTAGGCCCGATTTGGCTTCTCAGCAGAGATTCATCAAGGCAGTCGACTGGTATGGGTAAGTGGGTACAGTACTGACCCAGTGTGGACCGGGATAACCCCCACTGGCCCAAAGGGGGGGGGAAGATGACCCAGGCAGCAGTTAAGTCGATTATAAGGCGAGAGATCGGCCGTGTCCCTCGCCCTGGAGCATACAGCAGGCCGCAGGTATCTTGAGGACCCAGTAAGAGCTTGACAGAGCCGAGAGTGTCAGTCCAAGATGTGCTCAGGAGTCTGAAGTAGCTTATGCAGCAGGTATAATTTCAATAAGTACAGGATTTCTTGATTTATTTGTTAAAATCAAAAGCAAGTTGAGGAGCTCCCTCAGCCTGCATCCTGCCTGCTTGGCAGCCAGGCCCGCCCCCTGGTGTCTTTCTTTTGGGGGCACCGGGGAACTGTCCCATTTGTAGACACCCTTGTATTAAACTCGAATCAAAGAAGACAACAGATGGGTACTTTTAAAACAAGTGTTTCTAAACACCAACTTTTGTAACAACAAAATTTCAAATAGATTAACACCTTTTTTTGTTTGTTTCTACAGTAGATGATTTGTTTATTTGCACGTTGTGCTATTGTCTATCTGTCCCTGGCAACAGTAATAAGAATTTAAACCGTAGAATACTTGCAAGATTTAAACATTATTTCAAAGAAAGAGATTGACCTAGCACAAAAGCATTAAGGAAACTGTTTGGTTTATTAATGTTCTGGCAAAGACTGATTTTAGGACAGGATTTCCTTCACTTTTTATATTCTCATGGTAAAAGGCTAAGAACAAGCAGTTACTAAGAGACTGTGTACGACAGAGTCTCTGCCACCAGTCATAAACGGAAGCCCTTTGGGTTGATGCCAAACTTTGAATTTTAGTTTATTGCCTTTTACCGGTAGATGGAGAATAGACGGTGCTGTATAAATGTGTACAGGAAAACTGTCTGCTACAATGATTAATCTCTGCTATGTGGAAAAGAATTGTGCATACATGTATGTGAAGTTATGGTGACCGGAATTAACAGAATCCTTTTGTGTGTGTTTGTTTTTGTTGTGTTTTTTTGTTTTGTTTTGTTTTTTATATTCTTAATTTTGCATGGACAAATACAGGAGAGCATATACAAAATATAAGCATTCTCCAAAGTGTAATATGGAATTACAGCATTTTGGAAATAGACGTTTGTTTTGGTGATGGAAATAAGAAGTAGATAAAGTCTATTTGCCAGAACCCACCAAGAGCAAAAAAGAGGAGCCCAAGTTTAGAGGAGGGAAAGATGGAAGACTTCAAAAGAAAAGGGCTAGAGAGGTACTAACCCATTTAAAAGAAAAAGAATATGGTATTTTTAATTAATAAAAAAAGTTTTAACCTCCACCTAAATTTCAGTTTTGAGCAAAGGTTTTAAATTTGCTTCGACAAATACTTTTAACCCATTTCAAGCATTTTTAGATACCAACAAATTTGTCAGGAAGGCTACATTAAAAAGGTTTTATTGTAAACTAGTTATAATTTGTGTAAACTAGTCCGCTGCAATAGACCCTTCTCAAACTGACACTTCCACTTCACCACCCCAACCCAACGTACAATAATAACAAATTTAAACAAAAACTAAAATTTTTACCCTTTGAGTTTTAAGTCCAGTCCCATATTAAAAAACATAAATTCCAACACCACAATCTATCCCCACAAGAACAGATAGCCCTTAAAGGATTACAAAAAGACAACACTATCATCATAAAACCAGCTGATAAAGGGGGTGGTCTAATTATTCTTCCAAAAACATTGTGTATTAATGAATTATTAAGACCACTTAATGACCCTAAAGTTTACAAAAAACTAGCTTCAGATCCCATCCCATCCATTAAAGAACTCATAAAATTCTTATCTGAAGGTCTCGACTCTAATATTCTGAATAATAAGGAGTTCGACTATATAAACATATCACACCCAAAAATCTTTGTCATCTATTGTCTTACCTTTTAAGATTCATAAAAATCAAGATAACCCCCCAGGTACACCCATTGTCTCTGGGATAGATTCCATTTTGTCAAACGTATCTGAATATATAGATATTTTTCTACAGCCATCAGTTAAGTTTATGAAATCTTATCTTAAGGACTCTATGACTCTGCTTTGCTTTTTAACCAACTTTACTTGGCATTCTGATTCTATTTTAGTCACCTGTGACGTACAATTTTTGTATACTACTATCCCACACCACAAAGGTTGTGAACCAGTTTTTACCATTTTAAAGGAAGCGAAATCTATCCAGGAAGGCCAAATGAATTTTATTATACAAGGGATATTTATTATTTTAACCAACTACTACTTTTGGTTTCTAGGCTCTTTTTATAAGCAAAAACAAGGTACAGCTATGGGAACCAGATTTGCCCCTAGCTATACAAACCTTTTTATGGCAGAATGGGAATCAGAGGCCATATGGGGTGAACATGCCTGGCAGGGAAATCTGGTGATATATTTTAGATATATAGATGACCCCTTTTTTTAATCTGGAAAGGTTCAGAAAACTCTTACACAGTTTTTAAATCACTTTAATACCAACAGCCATGGTATAGTTTTAACTTCAGAATATAGTAGTAACTGTATTAACTTTTTTAGATTTAGAAATTTTTATCATAGATTACACTATTCACACAAAAACCTTTTCCAAAAAGGTCTGCACCAATACGGTAATTGAACAATGAAGTGAAGGCGCTGTCATTTTAAACCTTGGTTGAGTGGTATTTCCAAGAGCCAATTTCTGCACCTTCGCAGAAATTGCTCAAATAAAACAGATTTTAAAGAACAAGCCCAGATATTAAAAGAAAAATGTATTGACACAAACTATCCATCAGCCAAACTTAATAAAACTCTTGAAGTAGTTACCAATAAAGACAGAAGACCTTTCAGAATAGAAACCAAAAAATAAGACCTTCCCTTTATGCCAGTCATCTTCAATTTTAATAAAGCACAACTGTAAAAAGAATTATTAATAAACATTGGCACATTTTTAAAACAAGATGTTTTAAAAAAAAAAAAAAACTATATCCCAGATAAGCCAAGTATTGTTTTTAGAGGTGCTCTGAATTTTAAATCAATCTTCACCAAAAACTGCACTAAAGATTTTATAAACAAAAACTCCACATTTTTATCCTAATCTAAAGGTTTCTTTAAATGTAATAGCTGCATAGTATGCAAAAGTACTGACCACAATATTCAGTCTAAAACTACGCACTTTACATTCACTAACACTAAAAATACTTATCCTATAAAAGATCTCATATGTAGCAATACAAAGATTGTAATATATTTACTTGAGTGCCCTTGTGGCTTACAATACGTAGGCAGAAGCGTAGCTAGAAACCACGGGGACCCGGTGCGAAAATTGAGCTGGGGCCCCCCTCCTTGTACATAAACCCGTTACCCCCTCCCCTCACACATGCAAACAGATACACATGTAGACACACACAAACACTTACATACAGACATACATACACACACTCACGTACATACAGACACACATACCTTCCCCTGTGGTCCAGTTCTGGCTCAGGCTGATGGGAGTCAGTTCCCACACTGACTCCCTCTCTTTCCTCACCACGCTGTTAAAGCGCTGACTGGGTTCCCTGGAATTACATAGCATCGGGTGGCTCTAACTGCATGGGCCACCCGATGGGCCCCTTCAATGCAGCCCCGGCGGTTACACCACGCGGTCCGGGGCCGCATTACTCAGCTGGCGGGACCCGCGGTTGCAGGGGTCCACAGGGCGGCCGGGCTCCCTGGAGTGACGGGCCTGGTCGCAGCTGCGACCGTGGTAGTTACGTCAATGTATGTAGGCATGATTTCAACATTCCTAAAAACTAGATTGGCGGAGCATTGGGTCTTTCTTTTAAAAACCCTTACCCCAGAAGGTTTAAATGTAGACTTTGACCTTTTTAACGTTTTAAAACATTAAAATGAATATATATTTTTAGATTCTCATTTAATAGTTTTAATATACATTTTTTTACCTTTTCTTTTCATTTGTACCTCTTATGTATTACATGTATTTTTAACGTTTTAAAACATTAAAATGAATATATATTTTTAGATTCTCATTTAAAAGTTTTAATATAAATTTTTTTACCTTTTCTTTTCATTTATACCTCTTATGTATTACATGTATTTTCAATTATTGTACAAATCACTACTAATATGTACTGCATTGCCAGTAAATACCACTACACCACTCATGCACTTTCCCCTCCCAATAAGAAGGTAATAAGCTAAGCCTCCTTCCCTCGCTAGTATTATATTATTGGGGGCACCATAGAAAGATTCTTTAATATTAAATTAGTTTGTGTTTTTCTTTTTCTTATAATAATCCAGAATCTGTGACTATTTTCTCTTAATATTAGCCTTTTAGCCGACTACCATGACCCCTTTTCAATATAAACTTCCCCATTATCTTACAGTTCGATAAGCTGCACTAATACATTTCCCACCGGCCCACGGCCTTTATCCATGCCCCTTTTCTCACTAACCACTCCCTTCCTACAAAGCAGCTTGATCTGCTTCCTCCTATTCTTAATTCCACTTGGCTTGCGCCCCCTATGTCTCTCTTCATTTGCAATGTTTTATCATTGTTAACAGCCGATCCTGATGCTCGTGAAGCCACGCCCCCTTTACTCTAACTACATATCCCATACTGCACAGCGTTAAGTTCCGAGTCAAAAATGGCCGCCGATCACATGACCACTTTCAATCAAGTTTTAAACTAACATACCGCTTGTTTTAAAGCCAAATTTTACAAACAAGTTCCCTATACATTAACTTACTGTATGTATGCATTGTTTTGTATTTTGATTATATTATCATATAATATATATTTTCATTTGGGCGCCAAATTTGAAATTGGTTAATTACCAGTCCCCTATATAAACTCTACCTTACCAAGCATGTCTTTTTTACCTCCACTTGAGAAAACCTCTATAGGTGAAACGCGTTGTGGATATTTTAATATTATGTTTAATAATGGTACTTTGGCTACTCTTAACTACACTGATTGTGCCATTTTACTTTATCACTTTATCACTGAAAATTATACTCCTATTATATATTTTTATGCTGTGAGCACTCTTAGTTGTCTCCTCTTTTTACCCATTTATGGTCTACGAACGTCTGTATATTTACATCTCATCACGTATCCTGTAAGTTGGAATTGTATTGCTGTATGCCATTCATACTAGAGCTGGTTTATAGCTCTATTAAATGGAAGTAGGACTACATTAGACCCTGTTGCCTTTAGACCACTTTTGTATTGCACTTATTATCACCTTTTTCGGTTTCCCCATAATGATCCCTCAAGTTGCTTTCATCCGACTTCTACAGATTACATTCTCCCCATAAGACTGTTGGCTACCCCCCTGGCAAGACCTGCTCTAGGACTCTTTTTGGTATTATTTGTGTTTTGAATTTGACATCAATATTGGACTCTTTTCTTAGATATACTTCTAAATACCTACTTTTGTCTTTGGCGCAACCTTTCTAATTTTACCTTCTGTATTTGCCAGTAATGCACATTTTCTGATCAGAATCAATTGGGAGATAATTCTGAGGCAATAGTAATTTTTTTCCATTTTTGGGAACATGCACTAGACCTAGAAAATCAGTATCCAGCTTTCCATGATGTAAGTGAATGGGGTGTGAAGATGAGGGATCAAAGTGTCCTTAAACATTTTAAAACATGCAAGAGCTCGGGGTTTTATGGGCTAATTTGTGTCAGTATCAGCTCTATTTTATCCACCTTAACAGTACAGAACCTGATAATGCAAGGGTTTTTGAAGGTCCCAAAAATGTTTAAAACAAGTCCATATGAAGACCTGAAGGAAGAGTGATTATAAACAGCTGTGAAATGGAAAGGAAAAAAATGAATATTAAAGTGGTCCGTAGAAACATGGCTGAGTGCTAACCTTGGCTTTCAATTTCCATTCATGAAATGCCTTCCTATATCAAACAAAGGATTTGTCAACATCCATCACAATCAGATCCTATAAAGTTCTTTTATGTTTTCAGCCAAATAGACCTTTTTTCTCAAAGGTGGGCCTTTTAACCTCACTTTTTAGACTAAAAGCTTTATTGCCCACACTTCTGCATAGTCAGAGCAATCAATGCTACCTAGTTGAATGCTGTATAAAAATTAACCCAAAAAAAAAAACTAGTCTATGGCTGAAGTGCTTTAATAAGCAGAAAGAAAGGAATAAGCACAGGGGTCTGGATAGTGTGTTCTCCAAACATTGTCATTGTAAAGTAGAGGCAAAATAATTAATTTGTTTTGGCTTCCAGGTCATGGGGATAATAAGTTCCATGGGAAAAATCATTAAAACTCCTCCAACCCATAGGTAATATGAGTAAAGAGAATCCCAAAAGATTTTGTCTAAAGCACTAAGGGCATACGTACTATAAAGGAAACCTTGTTAGAGACCAACATAACCTATCTCCCTTCTCTGTGACTGGTTTAGTAAACTGTAAAAGACATGATTTAAATAAAGTATTACTACGCCATTCTTTTTCCAGAGTTAACTCCTGAAAAAGACACAGCCTATTCCTAACTCTATAATGTCTGAGTGCATCTTTAGATTAAGGTCCCTCCCTTTCACCTGTACCTTTTTTTCCAGCGCTGAGTCTCCCTCGGTGCTCTTGCCTGCTTCTACTTCCCTCAACCTCATCAGGCAGGCGTCGCTCATAGAAGAGCTTTTGAATCAAATGCTTTTCATTAAGGATAGGCCAATTATTCCAGGTGATATTGCCACCCATTAATGCTTAAGCTAATGCTTCATTAGCCCGAGCAGCACAGAGGGAACAGGCTGCCGGGTACTCTAATTTGGCATTAACCCATTTTGCCTTGTGTGAAATGTATTTTATCCCACAACAAACAGCACCACAAAGCATATATGAAGATGAATGAAGTTCTAAGACAGGCATAAATCTGACTTCATGGTAGGTTAAAGGGACACTATGGGCACCCACACCACTTCATCACATTGAAGTGGTCTGGGTGCAGTGTCCTTGTCCCCCTTAGCCCTGCAATGTAAAACATTGTTGGTTTAGAGAAACTGTAATGTTTTCATTCCAGGGTTAAGACTGCCTCTAGTGGGATTTCTTATTCCAGCACATCCCACAGATGTTCAATCCCATTGAGATTTGGAGGACAAGCCAACACCTTAATTATTTGTCATATTCCTCAAACCATTCCTGCAATTTTTGCAGTTTGTCTGGGTGGATTATACTGCTGAAAGAGGCAACTGCCATCAGGGAACACTATTATCCATGAAGAGGTGTATGTGGTCTGCTACAATCTCTTGGTATGTGCTATATGTCAAAGAAACATCCACGTTAATACCAAGACCAACGGTTTCCCAGCAGAACATTCTCCAGAGTATAACACTGCCTCTGCCGTCCTGCCTTCTTCCATTAGTGCGCACACCTTGCCATCTACCTTAAATAAAATGTGGTTCATTAGACCAGGCAACCTTCCTAGGTTGCTCAATGAGCCAGGTCTAGCATTAATGTCCCCATTGAAGGGGAGTGGTGGTGGATCATGGTCATCATGGGCACTCTGACTGGTCTGCAGTTATGCAGTCCCATATGCAGCAAAGTGCAGTGCACTGTGTGTTCTGACCAGGGCCAGTGCAAGGATTTTTGCCGCCCTAGGCAAACAAAAATTTGCCACCCACCATGTGATATCACAATGCCCCACCCATATGATCTGCCATATGAGCCAACGCCAGTGCTGCACACAGTGTCTTTTCTCTGAAGAGGCAGTGTGTTAACATTAAAAAGCCTGCAGTGACAGGCTATAGACACCAGAACCACTACATTAGGCTGTAGTGGTTCTGGTGACTATAGTGTCCCTTTAATGTGAGGTAAATTAGAGATTACTGCCTCTAATAATATACAGGATTGCCTACTTACCACCAGAAGACGACAAGAGGATGATGATGGGCTCAGGGTGCAGTCTGGCTCCACTGATCTGGTGTAGAACAGGTTCTCTGGAGGCTGTTTGTAACAGTGCTCACAAAAATCAACAAACAGGAAGCAGCTCCATTTTTTGGGGGGCCCCTTCCACAGCTCAAGGTCTGGGTCCCTAGGGCCATACCGTGAGTATGCCTACAAGGCATGCCCATATGTCCACCTACATGGCCCACCCATGAGTTCGCTCAAAGGGAGTGGAGTGAATGTGTGTGTGTGTGTGTGTGTGTGTGTGTGTGTAGGATGTGTTATGTGTTATTGTAGAGAATATTATGTGTGTGTGTTCTTATGGAATGTAGTGTATAGGGATACCAGTTTGTGTAAGGGATGTAATGTGTGTGTTTGTGTGTAAGGAATGCATTATTTGTTTCTGGGTGTGTGTAAGGGATGCATTGTGTGACTTTGTGTTTGCATGTGTAAGAGATGCAAGGTGTTTTTCTGTGTATGTAATGTAATGCAGTGTGTATCTGTAAGGCGTGCGTTGAGTGTGTGTAAGAGATGCATTGTGTTTCTGTGTGTGTGCATAAGGGATGCAATGTGTGTTTTTGTATGTAAGGGATGCATTGTGTGTGTGTAATGAATGCATTGTGTGTTTCTGTGTGTGAGTAGGATGTTTTGGTGTTTATGTGTGAATGTAGGTATGCATTGTGTTTCTGTGTGAGTGTAGGGTGTTTCTGTGTGTGAGTAGGGATGCATTGTATGTTTCTGTGCGTGTGTGTGCAAGGATGCATTGTGCATGTGTGTAGTGTGAAAGAGCGGGTTTGTGGGATAGGTTAGGGGCTGAGAGGGGAGCAGCGCTTTATTTTTATTTTATTTGTTAGTATATTTTTTGTGTATTACACCCCCCTTTAGTGTATATCTTACAAGCCCCTCTTTGTATGTCTCCTACATCCTCCCAAGCCCCTTTGTGTGTCTTACTCCCCCAAGCCCCTTTGTGTCTCACTCTTCCCAGCTCCTTTGTGTGTCTCTTTTCCACAGGCCTCTCTATGCTTCTCTTTCACACCTTCATCAGCCTCTCTGTGTGTCATACACTCCCCTCTCCCTATCCCTTAATAATCTTTCACTCCCCTTGTCCCTTAGTGGTCTCCTCTTCTCCCCATGTCCCTTAGAGGTCTCCCCTCTTGTCCCTTAGAACTCCCTCCTCCAATCCCTTAGTGTTCTCCTCTCCCCTCTTGTCCCTTAGTGTTCTCCCCTCTTGTCCCTTAGTGCTCTCCCCTCTTGTCCCTTAGTGCTCTCCCCTCCTTTCCCTTAGTGATCTCTCCTCCTCCACTGTCCCTTAGTGCTCCCCCTGTCCGTTAGTGCTCTCCTTCTGGCCCTTAGTGCTCTCCACTGCCCTCCTGTCCCTTAGTGATCTGAAACCGAAGCTCTTGTACCGCGGTGCGCACCGCCCTGCCACGCTACATTGAGTGACCGGTAGGAGGGAGCGCTGTGCCACTGTGTAGCCACACTACACTGAGTGACCGGTAGGAGGGAGCCACTCAAATCTGGTGCCCCCCAGGCAGGTGCGCCCTATGCGACTGCCTAAGTCACCTATAGGAAGAGCCGGCCCTGGTTCTGACACCTTTCTGTCATGACCAGCATTATACACTTTTAGCAATTTGAGCTGTGTGATTGACCCAGACGGGCTAGCCTTCACTCCCAACGTGCATCAATGAGCCTTCGACACCCATGACCCTGACGTCGGTTTACCTGTTGTTTTTCCTTGCACCACTTTTGGTAGGTACTAATCACTGTATACCGGGAACACCCCACAAGACTTGCTGTTTGGAGATGCTCTTACAATAATCCCAACAGACCCAATTATCACTGTTTGGCCCTTGTCAGTCACCTAGATCTTTTTGATTGCCCATTTTTCCTGCTTCCAACACACTGTCTATGTCCCGGCCCTTGACAGGTGCAATTGTAATGATATCAATGTTATTCACTTCACCTGCCAGTGGTTTTAATGTTATGGCTGATCAGTGTATATACTTGCTGTTCTGTTCCGTGTTTTGTTTTTTAAATGTATTCAATTAATGCACACGTTAGTTTTGGGACCAATTCTTCAACTGATTATTTAACTATTTGACCCATTATTTTATTGTAATAGGGGACAAAACAAAACTAAAAATGCCAGTTAAATTTACACTATAGTCACCAGAACAACTACAGCTTATTGTATTCGTTCTGGTGAGTAGAATCATTCCCTTCTGGCTTTTTGCAGAAAACACAAACATTTTTCAGAGAAAATGCAGTGTTTACATTACAGCCCAGTGATAACTCCACTGGTCACTCATTAGATGGCAACTAGATGCGCGGATGCTGCGGAATTTGTTGGCGCTATATAAATAATAACATAATAATAATGTCAGCCAGCAGGCAGATCAGGGGCAGAGCCAGCAGCTGCAGACATGAATACAAGTAGGATTTTACTATATTTAGGGAGGCCAGGGCAGGATATATGGTAGTTTTAACACTAGAGGGTCAAGAATACATGTTTGTGTTCCTTTAATTAAATGTTCATAGCAATTTGAAATAGTGTGCAGGTAACTTTTTTTTATATAGAAATGTATTACCTGTGTAATATAGCACCATAGTATGTAACATTCAAAAATATTTAGATCAAACCACTAAGATTAGGAGAACTTTTGTAGAAATGGGTAACCATGACTTGATAAACTCCCCGAAATATATGTAGTTTAAAAAGTATGTTAAATAATTACGTCTAGCTCCTTCAGATATTTTCAGCTTGTTATGCACACTGCTAGCACTCAATTTAATTTACATGCAATACCTAGCTTTTTTGTTTGCTATGTGATCCCTCTGTGTTTCATCTGTTTTGCAAGTACATCGTTCAATCATGGTGCTTGGTACTCGTCCACCCTAATGGACCACAAGGATACTTCACACCAATGCTTTTATTTTTAAGTACAAGAAATCCTTATTATACTGTCTTCTAAGCAATGCCAAGTCTTTGATCCCATCCCTCTGGAGGAGATTGCCCACATGTCCGGTCTTAGTACAATAAAAGTGATAAATAATTCTCCATGTGATCCTATGGTTTTATGTTTATTGAAGAGTTTGCTTAATAATCTATTGCAGGTAACCAAGGTCGAGCCTGGGGAGAAGAGTCTTCATTATATTTTGGCTTAAAATGTTAACTGTCTATTTTGCTAATTTTTCATCAACAGTAAGCCTGCTCCAGAACTGTTAATAGAATATTCCAGAAAAGTGGACTTCCTGAAAGGATTGTTAGAAGCTGAAAAGCTGGTAAGATATGAGATATATTTCCTACAATTGTCCATTCATGATGATTGTTTCTCAACTATTTCATATGTGGAGTGGTCATGGATATATATGTATATCCATGACCACTCCTGCACTCACCTAAACATGCATAAATGGGGTGCTGCTGGGGCCAATTTATACAATACACTATATATATATTATATAGACATAGCAGAAATGACCGCACTCCAAGGACTTTATTGAGATTTTCAAATAAAATTTAACTTTTATTCAATCCATTTAAAAAGTCAGCGTTTCAGCTCCCACATGGAGCTTTCATCAGGACAAAACATTATTTATATATAACTATGTGTATGTATACACACACACACGTATATATGTGTGTATTCACTAAGATTCATTGCAAAGTTACTCAACTGAAGTTCATTTGCAACAAAATTGCAGACAAAGTGTAATTTAATTTCCTGTTGTAATTTGGCTGTTTGTGAATACTAAAACCATCTTTATCAGGAAATTAAGCTGATTTCAACAGACCGCCAAGCTGCTGCCGAACAAAATGACAACTGCAGTTGAAATAACCAAATATGTATTTTGTGAATGGCTGAATGCGTTAAACAAGTGAACTGTGACAGCCAAACATTTGACTGCTGCTCGGCGTTTAGTCAGTAGACCCCTATTTCCTATCCGCACATAGGTTTCACCCTACCTATGGATTCTATCCATTTTCCTACAGGACCAAGGCTTCTTTCATTATGTCCCTAGGTCCCTCCAATCCCTATATTTTGCATTTGAGATAGGACTTTTTTGTTTAAAGACCTGTATTTTGAAGTGTTCAGGTTTATTTTTCATATAACTCAGAGGTGTGCAATTCCTATCGCCTTATGCCTAATACATATAGTTCCAGGTCCTAGGCAGGCAGGTTTTTTTTTTTTTTTCTTTCTTTATCCCTTTAGTCTTGCCACTTGTAATTTGCCCTACATGCCCCCTCACAAACCACCAGCAGGGAACATGTGGTGTGGACCTCTTGCACATGCAGATCACAATAATCAACTTTTAGATCCCAGCACTCACTAATTACTGCAACTGCAGGGATTCACAACCCACACTCTGACTCATCACTGAACGCCAGGACTGTAAAAAGCAATTACTGTTGTAATAATGCATCCCTGCTGCACCACCAAGGCTATAGAACCTCAACCGAACCACCAAGAATCGTAGTACTCCGTCCATGCAGGAAGGTAAGTAGGAGGGAAACATCCACACACTCATCCAGTCAGCACAAACACACACTATGTGCTCCAAAAACAAATTATTATATGACTTGTGAGCAAATAAATTTCCAAGTTAATTTCATACCAGTATACAAACATAGTGAATTAATTCCAAATATACACACCTATGTCCTGACCAGGCAGTCTGAAGCTTGTCTGAGTTTGTATTTTACAGCACATAAGTGCATCTTCAAGTTTGTAGGGCTTGTGACCAATGACTTCTAGATATCTGGTCACTTTTTAATTGATTCCCTTTCCAACTTCAAGATAATTAAGCCAGTGTGTGTGGGCTATATCTCCCTACAACTTTGAAATGAGACTTAGTCAAAATAAGATTAAATATATAATCATTAAAGCTGCCCTGACCCTTCAATGCAAGCTACATATATACTGCAGCCAAAACTAGCTCGCTAGTCAATCAGTGCAGAGGGTTATGTCGCACGGCTCTTTCTCCGTCAGCTGGAATCAAAATGCAGTGAAAAATGAACAATACCAGAGATAATGTTTAAATACTCTTAGTCAAAAATCCTTTCAGCCTTAAAGGGCCACTTCATCTCCATGAAGTAGTCTGGGTGCAGTGGTCTTGTTAAAGGGACACTATAGTCACCCAGACCACTTCAGCTCAATGAAGTGGTCTGGGTGCCAGGTCGTCAGGTTTTAACCCTTCACATGTTAACATAGCAGTTTCAGAGAAACTGCTATGTTTACATTGCAGGGTTAATCCAACCTCTAGTGGCTGTCTTCCTGACAGCCGCTAGAGGCGATTCTGCGATGCTAGAATGCGAAATTCGCATTCAGTGTGTAGTATGTCCATAGGAAAGCATTGAGAAATGCTTTTTTATGGACTGTTAGAATGCGCGCGGACGTTGGCGGGGGAAGAGAGGGGCCTCTGAGGGTGAGGGGGTTCTAAGGATGATAGTTTGTTTTCCTGTCACTATAGTGATCTTTTAATTTAACCCTGCAATGTAAAATATTACGTTTTTGGTTTTTTTGTGTTGTTTTAGAAACTGCAGTGTTTACATTGCAGGGTTAAATCCATCTCTAATGGGTGCCTTGTCTTCCTGACAGCCTCTAGAGCTGTGCTTCCTCCTCACTATATGAATCAAATGCTCCTGATTGGAGGAGTGCTTTGATTGGACAGGCTAGCCTAGTTGCAATCGAAGCAATTGATTGGAGAAGATGGCGGGTGATGTCAGCTTGGATGTTGACATCACCAGAGGCGAATGGGCAACTGCAGTAGAGGAGCAGTGGAAACAAAATGAGTAGTCTTTACTAAACTTTTTGTTTTAACGCAATAACAGTTGTTATTTTTCGACTATAGGTTCCATTTAAAACAGTGGTTCCCAACCCGTGTATAATACCGCTCCTCTGGGGGTACACAAAAAAAGTTCAGTACTGGCGGTATGAACTACAGCAGGGTCGATCCTGGACCACTGTCTCTATGCACTGAGTTTGATTGCTGCAGAGCGCTGTCACACTCAGCTTCCTCCTCGTGCCGCAGTCCCGTCCCTTGACGACCTCCTTGCCGACCTCAAGCATCGCATGGGAGGCTGGAACAGAGCATAGCGCACCTCGTGGCAGACAGGCAGGCTGAGGGAGAGTGAATCGTACCTCACCTCCTGCCAGGCTGTGGCAGAGAAGATCGTGCTTGACACACACTAATCTTTCTACGCCTGGTAAGATTCAAGATCCCCCACACTGTCACCCTCACTAGACACTACCCCCACCACACTGTCACCCTCTGTAAACATTGCCCCCCACCACAATGTCACCCTCTCGAAACACTGCCCTCCACCACACTCTTCCCCTCCTTATTCACTGCCCCCCACCACCCTGTAATCCTCATTAAACACTACCCCCACCACACTGTCACCCTTCCTAAACACTGCCCCCACCACACTGTCACCCGCTCTTAACACTGCCCCACCACACTGTCACCCTCCCTATACACTGCCACTCACCTCTCTGTCACCCTCTATAAACATTGCTTCCACCACACTGTCACCCTCCCTATACACTGCCCCCACCACACTGTCACCCTCCCTATACACCGCCCCACCACACTGTCACCCTCCTATACACTGCCTGTCACCACACTGCCCCCACCACACTGTCACCCCTCCCTATACCTGCCCCCCACCACACTGTCACCCTCCTATACACTGCCCCCACCACACACACTGTCACCACCCCCTGTGTACTGCCCCCCTCCACACTGTCACCCTCCCTATACACTGCCCCCCTCCACACTGTCACCCTCCTTATACACTGCCTCTCCACCACACTGTCGCCCTCTCCACCACACTGTCGCCCTCCCAATACACTTGCTCCCCCCACCACACTGTCACCCTCTCTAAACACTGGCTCCCACCACGCAATCACCCTCTCTAAACACTGGCTCCCACCACGCGATCACCCTCTCTAAACACTGGCTCCCACCACGCTATCACCCTCTCTAACCATTGGCCCTTACCACACTGTCACCCTCCCTAAACACTGACTCCACCACACTGTCACCCTCTCTTAATACTGCCCCCACAATACTGTCACCCTCTCTAAATACTGCCCCCCACCATACTGTCACTCTCCCTAAATACTGCCACCTCCACACTGTCACCCTCCCTAAACACTGCCCCACACCACACTGTCACCCTCAAAAAAAATTTGCACTTCTACACAATGCCATCCCCAATGTCAACCATCCCAAATACTGCCTCTCCCATACTGTCACCCTCCCACACACTGCCCATCCACACTGTCACCCTCCCCAAACTCTGCTCCCACACACACTGACACGTACAGAAACACTTTCTCCACACATACTACCCACTCCTCAAATACTGCCTCCACATACACTGTCACCCTTCCACACACTGCCCATCCGCTTTATCACCTTCCCAAACACAGTTGTCGTCGTCGTCCCCCCACTGTCACCCTCCCACACACTGCCCATCCACATTGCAAAGCTCCCACACTGCCCATCCACATTGTCACCACAAACATTGTCCCCCTCCACCCCCACCCTCATGATCACCCTCCATCCCAACACTGTCACTGTTAACAACTCGACCAGGCCCCTTCTTATCTGCAGGGAGTGTGCTGGAAGAAAGTGAGAGACAGTCACTTCCTCCCAGATGACACCTCGCAGGAAGAGAGGAGGACCGGCGGACTGGGAGAGTAGCAAGCTCCAACCAGCAAAACCCACCTATCTTTGTATGTTTGTCTGTACATCTATATGCGTGTCAGTGTATGTACCTGTATATGTGACACACACACTGATTCACATACTGACAGAGTCATGTGTCCGTAAGGGGTTAAAGGAACATTCCAAGTACCATTGTCACTAAAGCAGGCTGTAGTGGTTATGGCACCTGGAGTTCAGATGCCACGCAATGTCAGCTATCTGCTGGTCATACCTCCACATTATCATACCAACTCATACCAGGTATAAACTGTATTCATTAAGATCCATAATCTTGAAGGCAACACCAATCAATAGGCATGTGCATGGGAAAAAATTTTGGTTCGATTCGGCATTCCGAAATTCGCCACTTCGACACTTCGGTAATTTTGGGACTTAGGCAACTTCGGGATTTCGGAACGTCTCTTGCAGCCGCTTGGTAGATAACTCCCTAATTCCCACGGTATTAGGGAGTTATCTACCAAAAGGCTGAAAGACCTAAATTGGTCTTTCAGCCAAATTTACTAATACTAAGTAAAAATTACTTAGTATTAGTAAATTGTGCCCCTACTCGCTATACCGCGAGTAAGGGCATGTCTATTAAACAGTGAGTAGCCAGTGGCTGCTCACTGTTAAAAAAAAAAAAAAAAATTTAAAAAAAAAAAAATTTTTTTATTTTTTAAATGGGTCTCCCCTCCAGAGCCCCCACCCGCGCCGCGCGAGTCGGGGCTTTTAAACTGGCCCCCCCCAGGTCCCCACCCCTGAGCGGCGGGTGGGGGCCCTAAAGTAAAATAATGGGAGGAGGGGGCCTATTGTCCTCCCCTCCGGCCCCCACCCCTGAGAGGCGGGTGGGGGCCCTAAAGTAAAATAATGGGGGGGACCTGTTGTCGTCCCCCCGGGCCCCCACCCCTGAGCGGCGGGTGGGGGCCCTAAAGTAAAATAATGGGAGGAGGGGGCCTATTGTCCTCCCCTCCGGCCCCCACCCCTGAGAGGCGGGTGGGGGCCCTAAAGTAAAATAATGGGGGGGACCTGTTGTCGTCCCCCCGGGCCCCCACCCCTGAGCGGTGGGTGGGGCCCTAAATTAAAAAAACTCCCACGGGTGACTAGCGGTCCCCAAACACCTAGTCACCCCCACCCCCAAAAAATGTACCCCTACCTACCACCCTCACCCTAAAAATGAGGGGGGGACCATTTAACTAACTACCTGAAAAGAAAAATAAAACTTACCATTTGATGTTTTCTTTCTTTTAAAATCTTCTTTTCCCAGCCCCAAAAAAGGCCAAATAAAAATCCATAATAAGCGATGCACTTAAAAAATAAAAACGAGCGCAAAAAAAATAATCCCTCTTCACCCGGCGAGGGCTCCGGGCAGACTAAGCTCTGCAGGGCAGGGGAAGGCTTATAAAGCCTTGCCCCGCCCTGCAATTAGGCTCAGAGCACTCTGATTGGTGGGTTTAAGCCATCCAATCAGAGTGCTCTGACAGGTAAATGAAGAGACTGACAGCTAAGTCTCTACATTTACCTGTCACAGCACTCTGGTTGGTTTGAAATCCACCAATCAGAGTGCTCTGTGTCATTTTACACAGCGTGGAAAAGTTCTTTGGAGTTTTCCCACGCTGTGTAATTTGACTCATAACGCTCTGAGTGTTATGAGTCAAATGACACAGCGTGGGAAAATTCCAAAGAAGGACATTAGGTTCCCCCCCCCCCTAATTAGTATTTAGGGTCCCCAACCCACTGCTTAGGGGGGAGGACATTAGGTCCTCCCCCCTCATTCTAATTTAGGGCCCCCACCCACCACTCAGGGGTGGGGGCCAGGAGGGAGGACATTAGGTCCCCCTCCCAATTAGTATTTCAGGGCCCCCACCCACTGCTCAGGGGTGGGGGCCAGGGGGGAGGACAATAGGTCCCCCCTTATTTTACTTTACGGCGGATGGGGGCTGTGGGGGGCAATAGGTCCCCCCTTCAGGTTAGGGGGGGAGGGGGGACTTTTTCTTGTGTTTTTTTTACAGGCTGCTCACTGTATAATAGACATGCCCGTACTCGCGATATAGCGAGTAGGGGCATAATTTACTAATACTAAGTAATCTTTACTTAGTATTAGTAAATTTGTCTGAAAGACCAATTCAGGTCTTTCAGCCTTTTAGTAGATAGCTCCATAATACCGTGGGAATTAGGGAGTTATCTACTGATTCATTTCTGTCATTACACTGACTGGCCAAGTAACTTACATTTTATATGAATGTATGTTACTTGATTGTTGTAAGTGTTGCAAATGCTTACAGCTGAATCCTGGCTATGTTTGTATACTTTTTATTTAAAATTGTGTACAGTGTAACATTCTTCTTCTTCCACTGGGTAAGTATATTAG
This sequence comes from Pelobates cultripes, assembly GCA_933207985.1. NCBI lineage: Eukaryota > Metazoa > Chordata > Amphibia > Anura > Pelobatidae > Pelobates > Pelobates cultripes. The sequence continues at coordinate 76,979,406 of OW240916.1, read as the reverse complement.
TACTTAGGCAATACTGTGCTTTGGACATTCGGTATTTCGGAACTTCGGGACCTCGGTAATTCGGCACTTTGGCTATTCAGACATTCGGAATTGCCCGAAATTTGTCCGAATTCATATTCGGCCCGAAACGAATTGCACATGTCTATCAATCAATAAAACCCATGCCACTATCCACTATAGCATGATGCAGTTAGGCAAAATTATTCAACCTGTTGTACGTAAACCAACTGTGATCTAGGACCTCTTAAAGAGGTTCTTTGGGGGGCAGAATGAATATGAAATTAATTAGATTTGCCTTGAAAATAAATGTGTGTGCAAAATCTAAAATGTATGGGTTCCAGAACACCATTTCTTCACAAAAATCTAAATTTATAGAAGGGTAACTGATCAAGCAGCTGTGGTGGAGCTACAGGTCCCAAAATCATTAGCAAACCTCTTTTGAAAAAAATAAGTAAGTCTATCAGGTGGCAGAATATGAGTGTTTTAATTCCACAAATTTCATTTTAGCGAATGCTGATCCATAGAAAATTTGGTAACTGTTGTGGAAGGTACCAAATAATACACCTTCAAATTTGGAAACACTGTTTATATTTCATTTGACATCAAGTTACTGGAAAGTTCTGGGAATTGCACTTTTGTTGACCCCTTTGACACGCACATTTATATGTAACAATGCATAGTTATGTGGTTACAGTTATCAATCTGTCAGCATTGGATTCCATGACAAGGAACTCCCACTCCTCATCAGAAGAAATATATATATTTCAAACTCCTTTTTTTCTTAATTAGAAGAAGATGGTAATTTATAGTTCTGTGGAACTAAAGTTAGTTTGATTTTTTTTTTTTTGCCAGATATCAAATAAAAGGCAAGGTCTTCTCAGTATGTGAACTAGTGAAAGTTTATTTAGGAAGAGAATATTTCCTCTGACAAAGTAACTATTCAGGTCTTACATTTACAGAGGAACCCTAAACCGAAGGGGTACAAACCCTTAGGTTGACATGTGAGTTACCAGACTCTTTATGACATACTATGCCCACTGAGGATATGATGGGCTAACAATGGAATTAGGATGGAGATTACTCTCCAAAGAAATATAAAGCATCTTCCAGTGTTTAAAGGTACACTCCCAACTAAAATGTCAGCTCATTGCATCCTTGAGATGCAATGTAGTAGTTAAGCATTAGAAAAAATAACAGAGAAAATATCTGAATGTGAGAAATTCCTGGACATTAGTAACTTTTAATCATTATAGATCTCACATTCAAAAAGGATTACAGTGTCTAACATTACTTTTAATCATTACAGGCCTCAAATTCAAAGAGAATAAACAGTTTTAACATTATAGGGCACATGCAGCATGTTTACCAGGAGTAGATCTTACCACTAGACACACCGTCCTGCTATGAGTTAGGGAACATAGTTTGCATGCTTATCTGGAAGAATGGAGGAAAAATAATCACAGGTGACAGACATTCAGTTGGTTTCCACCCAAACAATTCAATATTTTTACCTAGAAACCTGAAAAATAGGCGGCCTGTTAAGAAAAAGCAGAGAGGACAAGCCAAATCCTAAAGTCCAAAAGTTAGGACTATGTGGGTACAGACGGGCATGAACCCCAGAATGTATATAGAGAAAAAAATTTACCTTGGAGAAATGAAGGGGATAGAGGGCACAAAGCCGTTCCTCCTAAACTCTCTCCAAAGGTATACCCACACTAGTATATGTAACTCGTGAGGCACAGAAAGGTAGTATAGTGTATGTATTAAAACAATCATTCTTAGTTTATACTTAATAGAGTCTATGGACTCGTGTGAGCTAAAAACAAAAAACGTGCAAGTGATTTAAAAAAGGTATAATCTCTGTAGCCTAATATAAGTTCATATGTCCCTGAATATTGCTGAATACGTAGGTAAGAGAGCAATTAAACAGGTAGATTGATAGTCAAGTGACTAACGTTTGGAACTAAGAGCAAATGGGAATAGTAGGTATATAGTTATAGTGTTCAATGGGTAAAGGGCTCCAAAATATAATACGAAGGGGAGCTAGGAATACTGCGAACTAATAGGTATATATACACCAAGAATATAGATATATATACATATAATATCTTCCATCCACAAGCATATAGGTATAGAGGTATACGTATAGGATCTGACCCCTCGGTATTAGCTGCTGGCTAATACCGAGGGGGTATCCAATGCCACAAGTGGGCTTTAGGCAGACTAATTCCAAGCGAGTCCTAGTGTCACCTCTCTCACTTATGTGGTCCCACAATGGCAGCCACACTTTGTGTAGATACTCGGAGGGAGGTTTGTTGCGCTCAGGCGCTTCATCCACCTTTGTCTTGCTTTGAGGGGGAGCCAGTGGCACCTTCCATGAGGTCCTCCTTCTTCCCTTAGCGTGAATATGGACCCCAGGACGCCTCATCCGTCGAGAAGCTTTCCTGTTACTTGGGTAACTCAATGGGCGCCCGGTCATACCAGAGCAGGATTGTTGCACCGCAACTTCTACCGCGTTGTCTGGCTTAGAAGGTAAGGTGTGGAAGGGTGGTCTGCGATATATGCCAGAAAGCTTGGCAGCCCTGGTCAAATTAAGAGTTGAAGCGCTCTCTCCACCGCTGGATCTCCGGACCCTCCTGAAACTGCGGAGGTTGCGGCGCGGCGGCCATTTTAGGCGTGTTGTGTGGTCTGCTGCTCAGCAAGAGATGTTCTGGCTGCAGGTGATTGAGGTTCCCCAGTGGGGACCGGGATATCCCTCATCGATCCAAAGGGGAGGGAAGCGGGACATCAGGAGGGCTGCTGTTCAGTGCAGACCCGTGTCGGGAGATCAGCCGCCTTCCAAGCTATGCCTCATCATCAGACTGCAGTATTTCTTGTCAGAATTGTATGGAGCGTATGTCCACAGACTTTTACTCGGTTCAGCTGATAACCACTGTCGTGACAAGCTGCTCATATCCCGATCTTGGATAGTAGTAGCCTAATATATGCTCAGCCGTGCCTGGGCTCTCAGAAGACACGTCCGGCCATCTTGGCTTCCAGGCCCCTCCCCATCTTTTTCATTATTTATTTATTTATTTTTTTACGTCCTGTATTGGATTATATAATTCTATAGCATTACATTACCATTGTTTTATTTGTTTAGTTAAAGACATTTTTATTTGCAACACACAAAAAAAAATTCATGTGACACCTGCAGGTTGCAGTTCACGTAATTACCATTGCAAAGGAATTTTGTGGTAACAATTACCTTGTAACTCTCAACCGTTCTCCTCTAGTAAGGACTCTATCTTTTATAAATCTGATAAATTCCCACTTAACCCCTTAAGGACACATGACATGTGTGACATGTCATGATTCCCTTTTATTCCAGAAGTTTGGTCCTTAAGGGGTTAAAATCTTAAGAGCATTGTAATAAAAAGTGGGTTGGATTTTGCATTAAAGGGTTATTTCAAGCACCATGACCACTTCACTGATTTGGAGTCTTTATAAAATGATGCAAACACCGAAATGGTTAAAGGAACACTATATGGTCAGGAACACAAACCTGTATTCCTGATCCTATAATGTTAACACCACCATCTAGCCTCCACTTGCTCCCCTAAATATAGAAAACTATTTCCTTTATTCAAATCTGCTGCTGGCTCTGTCTTTGATCTACCTGCTTGGCTGACATCATCAGAAGTGTTGATCTGAGCCAATCACAATGCTTTCACATAGGAAAACATTGGATTGGCTGAGACTTTCAAGGAGGCAGATCAGGGGCAGAGCCAGCACAAGCCAAACACAGCACTGGCTAATCAGCATCTCCTCATAGAAATGCATTGAATCAATGCATTTCTTTGAGGAAAGTTCAGTGTCTCCATGCAGAGGGTGGAGACACTGAATGGCAGTCACACTGTGCAGTACTGCCCCAGGAAGCACCTCTAGTAGCCATATGAGGAGTGACCAGTGGAAGTATCCCTAGCCTGTAATGTAAACACTGCATTTTCTCTGAAAACACATTGTTTACTGCAAAAACCCTGAAGGGACTGATTATACTCACCAGAACAAATGCAATAAGCTGTAGTTGTTCTGGTGACTGTAGTATCCCTTTAACCCCTTAACGCCGTTACAGCATTCTATGCCGTCCCGCATTAAATGGGCTTTAAAGTGGTTGCGGCGGCATAGAATGCCGTAACGGCTTTGAGCCCTGGAGCCGCTGGGATACTTACCTTCCCGGCGCTCCGCTTCGGGAGGACTGCCTGACAGCCAGGCAGCCCTCCCATGCCAAATATGGCCCCCTATAGCTGGCTGTGGATCTGCCAGCAGGGGGACTGTCTGAGCTCTCAGACAGTCCCCCTGCTGGTGGGAGATGTAAAAAATTTTTTATTAAACATATTAAAATAAAATAAAAGTGTTTATTTATTTATATATATATATATATATATATATATATATATATATATATATATATATATATATATATATATGTGTATGTATATATATATATATATATGTATATATATATATATATAAAAACGTGATACGTAATGTATTTTAATGTATAAAAAATATAAGTACATATATTAGTATTAAAATACACTTAGAATGACGTTACATATATATTATATATGATGCATCTATATATATTTTGTTTATATATATATATATACGTATAATTACCATAGTAAATAAATACAATATTTTTTACAAAATTTAAATAAATTATATATACATATGTAATCTCATTCTAACTGTATTTTGTTATTAATACATATATATTGGTAACAAAATACACTTAGAATGACATTCTATATATATCTATCTATATATAAAATACAAATAACTGCAAATATTTATATATAGATAAATATATATAATTACATAAATAACTACATAAGTATACATGTAGAATTTAAATACATATATATATATAAAGATTCTACGTGTATGCTTAAGTAATATTTTAACATAATTATGTGATTTCATTAATTAAAATTTGATTGACGTGCCTGACAACCCAGGCAGCAAGTGCAGAGAATTAAATTTGCACACGCTATATTTAACCCTGTAACTTTCCAAGACACCATAAAACCTGTACATGGGTGGTACTGTTTTACTCAGGAGACTTCGCTGAACACAAATATAAGTGTTTCAGAATGATACATTGTATTACAACGATGATATATTTAGTAAAAGTGACTTTTTTGCATTTTTCTTACACACGAACGGCACTTTTACTGACGATATTGTTGTAATATGTTTTACTGTTTTGAAACACTTACAGGGAGTGCAGAATTATTAGGCAAGTTGTATTTTTGAGGATTAATTTTATTATTGAACAACAACCATGTTCTCAATGAACCCAAAAAACTCATTAATATCAAGCTGAATATTTTTGGAAGTAGTTTTTAGTTTGTTTTTAGTTATAGCTATGTTAGGGGGATATCTGTGTGTGCAGGTGACTATTACTGTGCATAATTATTAGGCAACTTAACAAAAAACAAATATATACCCATTTCAATTATTTATTATTACCAGTGAAACCAATATAACATCTCAACATTCACAAATATACATTTCTGACATTCAAAAACAAAACAAAAACAAATCAGTGACCAATATAGCCACCTTTCTTTGCAAGGACACTCAAAAGCCTGCCATCCATGGATTCTGTCAGTGTTTTGATCTGTTCACCATCAACATTGCGTGCAGCAGCAACCACAGCCTCCCAGACACTGTTCAGAGAGGTGTACTGTTTTCCCTCCTTGTAAATCTCACATTTGATGATGGACCACAGGTTCTCAATGGGGTTCAGATCAGGTGAACAAGGAGGCCATGTCATTAGATTTTCTTCTTTTATACCCTTTCTTGCCAGCCACGCTGTGGAGTACTTGGACGCGTGTGATGGAGCATTGTCCTGCATGAAAATCATGTTTTTCTTGAAGGATGCAGACTTCTTCCTGTACCACTGCTTGAAGAAGGTGTCTTCCAGGAACTGGCAGTAGGACTGGGAGTTGAGCTTGACTCCATCCTCAACCCGAAAAGGCCCCACAAGCTCATCTTTGATGATACCAGCCCAAACCAGTACTCCACCTCCACCTTGCTGGCGTCTGAGTCGGACTGGAGCTCTCTGCCCTTTACCAATCCAGCCACGGGCCCATCCATCTGGCCCATCAAGACTCACTCTCATTTCATCAGTCCATAAAACCTTAGAAAAATCAGTCTTGAGATATTTCTTGGCCCAGTCTTGACGTTTCAGCTTGTGTGTCTTGTTCAGTGGTGGTCGTCTTTCAGCCTTTCTTACCTTGGCCATGTCTCTGAGTATTGCACACCTTGTGCTTTTGGGCACTCCAGTGATGTTGCAGCTCTGAAATATGGCCAAACTGGTGGCAAGTGGCATCGTGGCAGCTGCACGCTTGACTTTTCTCAGTTCATGGGCAGTTATTTTGCGCCTTGGTTTTTCCACACGCTTCTTGCGACCCTGTTGACTATTTTGAATGAAACGCTTGATTGTTCGATGATCACGCTTCAGAAGCTTTGCAATTTTAAGAGTGCTGCATCCCTCTGCAAGATATCTCACTATTTTTGACTTTTCTGAGCCTGTCAAGTCCTTCTTTTGACCCATTTTGCCAAAGGAAAGGAAGTTGCCTAATAATTATGCACACCTGATATAGGGTGTTGATGTCATTAGACCACACCCCTTCTCATTACAGAGATGCACATCACCTAATATGCTTAATTGGTAGTAGGCTTTCGAGCCTATACAGCTTGGAGTAAGACAACATGCATAAAGAGGATGATGTGGTCAACATACTAATTTGCCTAATAATTCTGCACTCCCTGTATGTTTGTGTTCAGTGAAGTCTCCCAAGTATAACAGTACCCCCTATGTACAGGTTTTATGGTGTTTTGGAAAGTTAGAGAGTCAAATATAAGGCTTGCATTTCATTTTTGTCACATTGAAATTTGTCAGATTGGTTACGTTGCATTTGAGACAGTATGGTAGCCCAGTTTGTGACTAAGTGGCTACTATAAAAGACTGGACATACCCCACTTGCAATACCTTGGGTTGTCTACTTTTGCAAATGGTATGCCATCATGGGGGTAAATCTCATTCCTGGGCTACCACACGGTCTCAAAGGCAACATAACCAACCTGGTGAATTTCAATTTGAAAAAACTGAAAAATGGGATGTGCTATGTTTGACCCTTTAACTTTCCAAAACACTGTAAAAACTGTTAATGGGGGGTACTGTTGTACTTGTGAGACTTTGCTGAATCCAAATATGTGTTTTTTGCAGTTAAAGCTAACTGTATTATGACATTTACAACTAAAATGTCTACAAATTTTTTTTTAAATCTTAATTTCTCACAGTTTTTTTCAGTTTTATTCATAATAAATTATGTTTCAAATATGAATAGTTCATGAAAAATTAAAGCCCAGTTTCTCCTGAACAAAATGATATATAAGAAGTGTGGGTGCACTTAATATGAATGAGGTGAATTACGGTTGAACAGACATAGTGCAAATACCAGTTTTTGTTTACATTTTGTTTTGATCAGAACGTGTACTATTGACTCCGTCCTGAAGGGGTTAATGATGCTGATGGAGGTGTAACTCCACTCCCAGCTGCATCATTAGCCAGCCCAGAACTATAGTTCCGGGCTTTCTAATATCAATTCTGTGTACAGCGTTTCTTTAATTGGCTGATAGCTCCCAGCTGATGCTCTCAGCCAATGAATTGCCAGCGAATCAGCATCCAGCTTATGCATTTGTGTTTTGAGGTGATTCGCCGTCCTGTGAGACCCATCACTACCGCTAAAGCTTAGTTCCATCCAAAGGAAAAAAAATGAGTCTCCTAAATATGAAAACCTTCCTTCACACAGGATGAAATCCTGTATCATTCTCCAACATACTTCATCTTCTAGTCTGTATATTCTAAGCATATCCATTTTCAAAAGAGTTCTGTCAGCGTCCGTATTCTCAGTATGTGTAAAAGATGTCTACTATAGAAATAGGATAAGTGAAAGAATACACTTGACAATATTCTGGTAAATCACCATAAAAAACTGAAAAGTGATATAAAGGCTCTGTGAAGCCAAAACATGGCATTGCATGTTTCAATTATTGTGTCTGGGATTTTATTTTTCTTTATATTACAGACATGTACCTGCCTTGTATAGTTTTGCTAATATTTCTATATTTCAGGCCTTGATACTCTTGTCATCATAAATATCTCGTGCTGTCCTATTAAACTCCCTGTGGATCCCCCACCTGAATCCCCATTCCTCCCTCCTCCTTTGTTTGATTTTATTGTATATTCTTATTTATCAATTTACTTTGCCCTTTCTCTTTTAGAGAAAGAGAGAGCCACTAATGCTCAGTGTATTTTTCTTATTTTCCTATTCTGTTTTGTCTGCCTGTTTAGGGGTTGAGATCTTTACCTTCTTTTCTTTTCCTCCCCTCCTCCTTTTCTGGCCCTCGACTCACTTAGTCTGGACCTTAACTATGCCTGATTTGATTATTGCGTGATTCAGAGGGGAGGAAAGTAATCATGATGGTATTTATTAGGTTATCATTTCCATTTTGCATATCCATGTATCTCAGTCTTCACCAGAATACCCCTTTCCATTCTTGCTTGCCATATGACTTGTGCTATTAATTCTAGAGTGTGTGGAATTATCCCTGTTTTCCAGTTTCATGCTAGAAGTAATTTAGCTTCTGTGTTTTTGATATTTAAAATCAATATTTTTTTTTGTCGTTTTTGGCCAATGCAAGTTTAGCAGAACCACTTCTGGCTTAAAGACTAATTTTATTTCCGTTATTTGATATATTACCTTGATTACATCTTTCCAGACTGTATTTATGGGGTATGCACTGCCACCAACTATGGATTAGATTGCCTTTATTAATATTAAATTTCCAGCATCTGTCTGATGACTCTGGGACATTTTTATTTAAACGTTTCGGTGTTAATACCATCTGTTTGAGAGTTTTAATTATGTTTCCGTGAGATTTAACCAATGTACATATTTAATTTAACTAGAGAGCTTATTCACTCTTGTTCTATATGTATTTGTAGTTCTTTTTCCCATTTGTTAATAAGTTCTATCGGTTTATTGTGTCTTCATCTGTATATAACTTTAGCACATTTTGCCATTAGGTCTTTATAGTTCTTTAATTCGAGTAGATGAGTAGCACCCCAAACCTCCATCTTGCCTTGATCTAGCCTAAACTTTAATTTTAACTCTTGCATTCTTGCACCCCATACAAATTTAAAGGATCACTATAGGGTCAGGAATTCAAACATGTATTCCTGACCCTATAGTGTTAAAACCACCATCTAGCCCCCCTAGGCCCCTCATGCCTCCATAAATATAGCAAAATCTTACTGTATTCAAGACAGAAGCTGTAGATCTGCATGCTGTTTGCCTCAAAAAAAAAAAAAACAAGCAGTCTGCTAACATCAGAAGTGGTAGCCTGATCCAATCACAATGCTTCCCCATAGAATTGGCTGAGACTGACAAGGAGGCAGATCAGGGGCAGAGCCAGCATTATTCAAACACAGCCCTGGCCAATCAGCATCTCCTCATAGAGATGAATTGAATCAATGAATCTCTATGAGGAAAGTTCAGTGTCTGCATGCAGAGGGAGGTGGTACTGAATGTTTGGATGCATTTTAGGCAGCCATGACGCAGGAAGGATCTCTAAAAGCCATCTGAGGAGTGGCCAGTGAAGTTATCACTAGGCTGTAATGTAAACACTGCATTTTCTCTGAAAAGACGGTGTTTACAGAAAAAAGCCTGAAGGTAATGATTCTACTCACCAGAACAAATTCAATAAGCTGTAGTTGTTCTGGTCACTAAAGTATCCCTTTAACTAATATGAATAGCTTATTATTTATTTCACATATTAGAATAGTGTAACGTCCTTCTGGATCTAAGTCTTGATATTTAATGATTAGGAAGACATTTTTTGCAAACCTAAACGCTACGCTTCTTTATAATAGTAGGGTATCTTGTTGAGTTAATTATGTTTTGATTAGATCTTATCCAGTGGGTTTCTTGCAGGGCACAAATTTGAACCTGATTTTTTTTTTATCAGGAAGTCCACAATTATAGACCTTTTACATGGTGTGTTGATCTCCTGGGCATTTATTGATATCAACTTAAATTTTATTTTCTTATCTGTTCTCAAGGCTCTCTCCATGAGTTTCCAAAGTTTTATAAAAAAGTTTTTTTTAAAAATCATTATTTGTGATTACAAATGGATATTGCGATATATATTTGCGATTGGAAAAGATATATAGAAATAAGTAAATAAATAAGTAATACATTTATTTTTTTTTATTTTTTTTTAATATAAAAACAGAAAACCACCCAAACACGCATTAATGTTCCTAATGTGTATAGAAATAGGGATAGGTGGGGGACCACACACTTTCAGCTTATTATTGAGTCTATTTTTATAAACTGTTTTTACTGATTATTATTTTACATTTTCATTTTACAAAACTTGTGTTATTTTTAAATCTATCACTCTTTCTCTTAGCCCTTTCTTTCTTTCCTCCTTGTGTAGGTGTGTGCCCTTTTGTGTATTTATACGTTCCTTTTGTTTAATGTAATTTTTTTAGTGTACATTACGTCATTTCATTCTAATTAGTGTAAACTTAAAAGGAAGATAATTGTCCTTCATGTTGTGTTACTTATCTTGTTAAGTGTCTGTTTAATCAATCTAAAATAGTCTACATTTCTCTACTTTTATTTGTTTCCCCTAGATTCTTGGTTATAAATTTTATATCTCCCTAATATCCCCTTGTGTTATTAACTGCAAAAAGAAAATAAATCTAATTTCTCTTATTTCTTGTTTGATTCTTTTTTCATCTTTCCTTGTTAAAAGGTTGTCACTTGTGCCATTTTTCTTTTTTCTTTTCTCTCCTCTTTAGTATTTGGGACCTCCTCCCTGTTGACTAGTGGTTGGAGCTGTTGCCAATTTTATTTTTGCTTCACCAGCTTTTTAGGTCTTCTGCATAAATAATGGTGGTGGTCTTTCCTTCGTGAGATATGATAATTCTCGTTGGGAATCCCCATCAAGAATTAATATGGTTCTGTCTCAGAATTAGTGTACGGTCAGAGAAGGTCTTCCGTTTTTGTTTGGTTGGCCATGACAGACCCTGGAATATTTTCAATGTTTCGTGTTCTGCTGCGCATTTATTGCTTCTTATGGCTCTCAAAATTTGCGACTTAATTTCGGAAGAGGCGCAACATATCAATACATCTCTTGGAAGATATTCTGGGACGCCCCTGGGTTTGTTCACTCTGTGGCACCTTTCCATTATGGGAATTCTGGGGTCCCATTCCACCTTCAAATGCTTAAAGAATTCCTCTATGTATGGTTTCAATTTTTTTAGATTTATTTGTTCTGATACTCCTCTAATTCTTAAGTTGTTCCGTCTTGACCAGTCCTCTAGGTCTATCAGTTTGTTCTCCACATCAGCCATCTTTTTTTCCAGCGCCAGATGTTCTTCTTTTTGGACTTTTTCCTTTTGTTCCAACCCATTTAGTTATTCTTCTATTCCTTGAAAACGTTGATTGAGAGTCAACATTTCTTTCTTTATGTCTAGAGTATTAGCTTGGATTTCTTCTCTCAAATGTACAAATTGTGTATCTAAGTGTCTGAGTAAGTAGTCCTATTCATTTCTTCTTTCTCTTGACCCTTGAGTTTCTTCTGATTGTCCTTTATTGGTGCCTTCCTCTGATGGGATATTGGAGAGAAGAGATTCCTCCAGGTTTGTTTTATTGCTTTATAGGTTTGGTGAAAAGAAGGAAATACGTTTTTCTGTTTTATTTTCAGGCTTTTTTTCTTTTTTTTTATGTGCTTGTAATTTTGTCTTTTTTGTAGCCATTTATATTTAAATTTTTATGTTAGTTTTACGCCTTTTTTTTTTCTGAAGGTTCTATGCTTTTTAGGCTAGTGTTATCTTTGCTTTTAAAACAGTATTCTTTTTATCTTGCGTTTCTTGCTCCCCAACTTCTTCTCTTCCTCGAGTTCACTCCCACCTTCACCTTTCTATCCTGGTAAACAATTGTTTTATTATTTTTCTCTTTTTTTCCCCCTTCTTTATTACTTTCTCCCTTTCCTCTTCCCTGTCCTTCCTTTTCTGTTGCGCAGAAAAATACGCTAAATAACAGGAGTAGGGGAGAAGTGCAAGTGGTGTTACAGCAAGAAAATATTTTTTAAATCCAGAAAATACCTAAAAGGAAAAGCACTAGAAGTTGTCGAAGCCTCTGGGCAATTACCCCCTAACACACACAGACCTTTTTAGTAGTCTGTTTCACGCTATTGGGAGATATGAACTTTATTTAAATAATCTTTAAATCATGTATTTCCTCCTGTAGGCAGATTTCTATATTATCCCTAGTTCGTCTCTTCTTAGGGGTCCACTAATTTTCATGAGACCCAATGTTTATGCAAACCCCTGCATAGTAAATGTATAATGTAAATAAACAGACAGATTAGGATTAGTAGCAACAGGCACTTAACTTGTGTTTTCTGTTGCTGTTTTTTTTCCTTTTCGGCTCCCTTGTGTTTATCCATTGGGGTATCTGGCTGGCTGTAGAGCTATCCGTGGAGAAGGTAGCTCCCTACATCCCCCTACTTCTCCGTTTTTGTGTGGCACCCCGAATGACACTCGAGGTAGGTTGGTTTGTCTCCTCCGCTTTAGTCGGCTCCCTCGATCGCTCCATCAGCTGCGTTCCACGAGGACGCAGCAACGCACACTACGTCATCTCGCTCCGCCTCCCACCCGAGCAGTTGAATTGTGCCTGGGGTTTTATCCAGTTTTGTGTCCCGTCTTCCTTTTGTTTTTCTAAGTTATATCATATGCTGGAATTGAAATAATATGAAAATATAAAGTAAAAATACTCCATCCTATTCTGGGCTGTTAATGTTTTTATTTTTGTTCTTAACTCACAAGCCCCTGACAAGAAAGGTTTCATAGTATTGTTTATCACTAGTTTATATTTTAGTTTAGTTTATCACACTCGGCAGTATTTTCGCTCATCACATGAGTGGAATTGCTCAAAAAGCAGGGTTCATGCTCAACATTGACAGAAGCGAGAAGGGTTTTCACAAATCACTGCACTTAATAGAACCTTTGAAAAGGGAGGCAGGGTTCATCTCTTCACCATAATCTTTGCCAAAAAGCAAAGTTGTTTTGGTATTTTGGTGACACTTTTTTGAGGGGGCAGTAAATCAAAAGCTTAATATAAGGAAAAATAATTTACAAAATAGTTAATCATGTTTCTCCTCTTGCTGCAAATGGTAGACATTTGTTCAAAGGGGAAAATAAATGTAATACTTTTGTTTTCCTGACCGTATTGTCATGATATTGTAGGGTTTTCTGGATTTATCCTGATTTTCCTGACCAATCTCTTTTAAGAGGTTTAATAATGTATGTGTACTTTGACAGCTGTACAGGTATCAATGTAAAACTGTAGGTTCCCGACTGTAGCCATAGCTCTTTAGTCTCATGATAACATTACTTGCAGCTGTCTAACTGCTTTTCTGAAACCTCCCTATAGCAGTATGTATCCCTCAGTAGAGTATTTGTTTATATGAGACAGCTGTGCTGCACTTGGAGACCACACAGTATATCTCAGCAAAGGGGAACAACACTTTACATGATTTGGCAAACAAGCACAGATAATATCATGAAAACAAGGCTGTTTTGTGCCTGCTCTACATTAAACAAGATTTAAAGTCATTGTTTTATGTTTGATAATGTTTCATTAACAATTATTGTGTAATGGCTTTTATTCAAATCAAGATTTTTAATTAAAATATGGGTTGGTTAAGCATATCTTGTCCATTCTGACTATAAGCTCATTTAGTAATTAGCCTTTCACCTGTAAAAGACTAACTGGGTTTTTCAAACTAGAATTCAAAGTTCATTTCAAATCCAGGTCAATATAGCCAAACTGTAAATATTATCTAAGTCAGCTATGCCTTCAGTGCAGCTACTTGGACCTTACATTTAAAATGTTCTTTGAATTCTCACTTTAGTGAATAAAGTGACTGATTATTTGTGCAAAGCTGACGTAAAGTTGCACTCAGACAACAGTCATAGCAGCAATGCTTAATATTTTGTGTTTGTGTGTGTGTGTGTGTATGTATATGTATATGTGTGTGTGTGTGTATATATATATATATATGTATGTGTATATATATATATATATATGTATTTTCCATATATACTTATTTACAACTGATTCTTTTATTTTCATCCATTCGCTATGCTACATGTATCCCATAGGGGGAGATGTGTTTAACCAGACTGTTCATACTACACTATGGTCCACACCATGGCTACATAAATAGAAATTCATTGAATTGGTATTACTATGTTGTAAGGAATACCCTCTGTTTGAATGTTAATGGTATGAGTATGGTATGTTAGCTGTCAGGAGTACTGACTCCCACCCCGCACATGGCTAGTCCCTTACAGCTTTTGCATCTGCCAGTAAAATATAGTCCTAATTGTTGGCCTATCCCCCTTTCTAGTGTATTAGTTATATAGACATTTAAGACATCTTCAAATGCAGTTAATCCCTGTTACTGGTTTTGCTATATCCCAGCGTGTCAGTTGCTATAGCAATGAATGGGGTTGCATGCTGCCGATTGAGGTGGGCACACTGAAGGGTGAGTATATTTGCTTTTGTTACAAGGTATAAATGCATATTGTTCACTTTATAGCATTGCTCTGATGAAAGTTTCATGAAGCTGAAACTTTGACTCTTATGATTATATAGATGCATGCACACATGTTTATATAATTTATTTTCATTTTTGAGTAAAAAACACTTATCCTTTTTACACAGTCTTCATCCACTGAAAAAGCTCTGGCCAATCAGTTCCTGGCTCCAGGACGCACACCCACAATTAATAAAGAACGGACCCCTGTAACCAAGACTGTTCATCTGCAGACCCAAGCACGCTGCACTGGAGAGATGAGGGATGAGCTGCTTGGCAAGGTGAGTTAGTGTGGGCCACAGCAGCCACTTACTGACAATTGCTTGGTGAGGTCTTTATGGGTAATAAAATGTATTTCTGCGTCTACATATTTAGCATTCTAGCTTTACCCAATACTTTTTCAATTGATCCATCAGTTTAGATCCTTATAACACCACTCCCTCACAGTCCTGCTTGTCCTGAGAAACACTAGTTATAGAGCTGAGTTGTATCGGAGGTAAGGCAACTAGGGAGTGCTAGACATATATGTTACAGGTAGTGAGTGCAACTGAGGTTATATAATAGACATTGTAAACTCAACATAGTAACAAGTAGGTCTTTATGTCTTTGGTAGCTACAAATTTGAGTTGCACACATTGTTAAAAGAGTTACCACTGGGATTAGGCATCGACAATAGTGCACTGTAATCCTCATGAGGAGGAAGAAAGTAGAATATAAGACAACAGGGGGGTGGCTGCATTCCGATGGAATTGTGACTGGCTGCACTAACCAAGCCCGGAGAGCGGCCACCAGTCCCTACTGCAGACAGGTAGCCCATTAGGCCTCAGCATCTCTGTTTCCAAACAAGATTAGTTTGGAACTATACTGTTCGAGCCCGTAGATCACTGCAAGAATAAGCTGCAGCGTGAAACAGATTTGTTCAGCAGGCTCAACAATTCTGTGCATATTCGTTACACAGTCGGTCATTCATTGACTGAGAGCACTCAGCGACTTTTTAAACCAGTGAATGACCAGCAGGATTGACATCTGGGTCTGCAGCTCTGCAAAAGTCTGGTGCGCGTCACCCAGTATCAGAGATGGTTTCACGTACTGTGTGCATCCAGGTAAGATGGAAACTATGCCAGTTCATCATCTTGCAGCCGCTTAGTAGATAACTCCCTAATACCCACGGTATTAGGGAGCTGTCTACCAAAAGGCTGAAAGACCTAAATTGGTCACCCCCCCACCCAAAACAAAAATTAATAAACCCGTACCTGCCCCCCTCACCCTAAAAATAGTGAGGGGGGAATAAAATAAGTACCTGTAAAAAACTAAAATCCATCTTCACCCATGGAGGGCACGGCGCAGAGTGAGCTTCCGTAGGGCGGAGAAAGGCTTCTGAAGCCTTCCCACGCCCTGCAATTAGGCTCAGAACGCTCTGGTTGGTTGGTTTAAGCCAACCAATGAGAGTGCCCTGACAGGTAAATGAAGAGACTGACCGGTAAGTCTCTACATTTACCTGTCACATCACTGAGTGATTTGCTTGAAATCCAACCAATCAGAATGCTCTGAGTCATTTTACACAGCGTGGGAAAATTCCAAAGAACTTAAACCAACCAACCAGAGCTTTCTGAGCCTAATTGCAGGTATGGGTTTATTAATTTTTGTTTTGGGTGGGAGGTGTAACATTTTAATCTAGAGCCCCAACCCGCCGCTCAGTGGTGGGGGCCGGGGGGAGGGACAATAGGTTGTGTGTCCCCCCCCCCTGCCCCCCCCCCCCCACAGCGAATTTAGGGCCGCCATGATGCTCAGGGGTGGGGGCCAGTGGGGAGGTGTTTCCCGTACCCCCCTCATTCTCATTTAGATCCCCCACCTGCTGCTCAGGGGGGGGAGGACAATAGGTTCCCCTCCCTCATGCTCATTTAGGGCCCCCACCTGCTGCTCAGGGGGGAGGACAATAGGTCCCCCCTCAATGTTATTTTGGGCCCCCAGCCGCTGCTCAGGGGTTGGGGCCCTGGGGGAGGACAATAGGTGTCAGTCCCCCGTCCTCCCTCATTGTTATTTAGGGCCTCCACCCAGCGCTCAGGGGTGGGGGCCGGGGGAAGGCGCTAGGTACCCCCTTCAGAATAGCCCCCACTCACGCGGCACAGCTGCAGGTTGCTCACTGTTTAGTAGGCATGCCCCTACTCGTGGTATTTACTTGGTATTAGTACATTTGGCTGAAATACCAATGTAGGTCTTTCAGCCTTGTAGTAGATTGCTCCCTAATACCGTGGGAATTAGGGAGTTATCTACTAAGCGGCTGCAAGATGCAGCCGTGGCACGAATCAGATCAGAATTTCACTAATTTATGAATGAATGAAATTCTGATCCGAACAAAGTCCCGAATTGCGTTCTAACACGAATGGAGAAACTGTTCTCATTCTGTTAGGACTCAATTCGGTAGTTTTGCCGGCGTTCTGTCTAAATGACAGGACGTTCGGGACAAGTGAAAGAAGGCTTAGCGGGAACACGGAGGAAAGGTGAGAATTATGGGAAAATTGCTCTGACCACCGGAAATGAAGCACACTTTGCTCCTCCACTGGTCAGAGATGGTCAGGCATAGGAATCCTCCATAAGACAAATAGTCCCTATTTTGTCTTATGTTTTAAAGAAAACTAGAGCAGACCGGAAGAAATGAAGAACAGATTCTGAGAGAGGGAGAGAAGAGGAATCGATTAAAGAAAGGTAAGTTTTTTTCTGTTCACCAACTTCATTTAACAAACATTGATGCTTAAAGGTCCACTATAGACACACAGACCACTTCAGCTCAATGAAGTGGTCTGGGTGCCAGGTCCATCTAGGGTTAACCCTGCAGCTGAAAACATAGCCGTTTCAGATAAAGGCCACAAGTGGCTGTCTCGTTGACAGGCGCTTCCGCGCTTCTCACTGTGAAAATCACAGTGAGAAGACACTGCCGTCCATAGGAAAGCATTGAGTAATGCTTTCCTATGAACTGATTGAATGCGCTTGCGGAAGAGGGAGGAGAGTCCCCAGCGCCAAGGGAGCCCGGCGCTGGAGAAAGGTAAGAGATTAACCCCTTCAGCCCCCTAGAGCCCAGCGGGAGTGGGACCCTGAGGGTGGGGGGGACCTAAAGATCCTATAGTGCCAGGAAAACGAGTTTGTTTTGCTGGCACTATAGTGGTCCTTTAACCCCTTAAATCCGGAGGGCGTACTATTACAGGCTGTCACTGCGATCAGTATTTACCGTGTGTCAGCCGATTTCAAATGGCTGCTTTCCCCTGTGCAGATTGCGGTCGGGGGACTTACCTGGCCCCCCAGGCAGTCCCCCTAGGTTCAGTGACCACCATCTGCACTGTCTGATCGCAGTGCACTCTGATCGCAGTGACAGCCTGTCACTGCGATCAGTGTTACATGTGTCAGCCTAATGGCTGATACATGTAACAGGCGCCATGATCCCCCTGCAGATTGGTAGGGGGAGTGCTTGTACCACCCAGGAACTCCCCCCTGTGGTCAATTACCCAATCTGCAGCCAGTGATCAGTGACAGCCAGTCACTGTGATCACTATTACTATGTGTCAGCCAATGACCTCAGATCACATGTTGACACATTGCCTCTGCCCCTCTCCTCACCTCACTTCGATCTGAGAAAGAGAGAGGCAGAGACATCGTTGGTTTTTCAGCTCCTGTGAAAAGAAAAGGTTTTATTACTTTATAAAAGTTTGAAAAAAATATATTTAATTTAATCGTTTCAGTGCTGATCACAGCTTATTACTGTCATCAGCCTGACTAGGGCACTTTTGTACTTTATTTTAAAAAAATTCTCATTTTTTTGACACTTTGTGTCAGTTGCAGAAACCGAAATCTCCATTACCCTTTCCCTGCTGCCGTGATCACTGTACTGTACAGTATACAGTGTGTATGTGTATATATATATATATATATATATATATATATATATATGTGTGTGTGTATATATATATATATATATATATATATATATATATATATATATACACACACTATATCAGTGATCACTGTGATCAGAGGGCTCTCTGATCAGGCTGACATTTTTTTTTTTTTTAGGGTTATTTTTTTCATAACTTTAAAAATAACCCTTTCAGTACTGATCGCAGGTGCCTATACCGTGATCAGTACATTTATTTTATTAATATTATCAGTAAAAGTACAGTTTTTATGTGAAAAATGCAACAACAAAAAAACACAAACACTAATTTGGCTAGGGTTTGTGCCCAAGTGGCTACTACAAAAGACTGGGCATATCCCATTTTGAATACCCTGGGATGTCTACTTTTTCAAATGGTATGCCATGATGGCGGTAAATTTCATTTTGTGGCTGCCATACGGTCTCAAAGGCGGCCTTGTCACAGAAAACTCATCTGACAAATTTCAATGTGAAAAAGCATAAATTGATAAGCCATATATATGACCCTGTAACTTTCAAAAAACCCATAAAACCTATACATGGGGGATACCGTGGCGCTCATGAGACATCACTGAACAGAACTAGGAGTGTTTCAGGGCAGTAAACTATATACTGACAATATTATCATCAATAAAAATAAAATTTTTATTTGAAAAATGAAAAAAAACAAAAACGAACACTAACTTTGGCTAGGGTTTGTGCCCAAGTGGCTACTACAAAAAGACTGAGCATAGCCCATTTTGAATACCCTGGGATGTCTACTTTTTCAAATGGTATGCCATGATGGGGGGTAATTTTTATTTTTTGGCTACCATACGGTCTCAAATGCAACCTAGGCCCAGCAAACCAATCTGTCAAATTTATATGTAAAAAAAAATAATGGACAAGCCGTATATTCGACCCTGTAACTTTCCAAAACCCTGTAAAACCTATACATGAGGGTTACTGTTTTACTCGTGAGACATTTCTGAATACAAATATGTATGTTTTATTGCAGTAAAACCGAACAGTATTGTGACATTAACAGTTAAATTGACATTCAGAAATTGAAACATTTCATAATATTTATTTTTTTTTACTTTTTTTGATTTTATTCATATAAAATGGAGTTCCATATATGAATGTTTGATATGGAATGAAAGCCCTGTTTCCCCTGAACAAATTGATATATAATAAGTGTGGGTGCACTTAGTATTAGAGAGTTAAATTATGGTTGAACAGACTTAGAGCCAAATTCTGTGGTTTGTTTACATTTTGTTTTGATCACAACTTGTAAATTTGGCTCAGTCCTTAAGGGGTTAAGGAAATAAAAAGAATATGTATGCTATATAATGTTATCATTGTAGTTAAAACTATTTAAATTGTTCTCTAAATATGAGTGATTAACCTATTCAACATTATCTATGTATTTCTAATGGTATATAACAAAAGCTGTTTTATCTATTAAGCTTATCTGAAATTGTATTATACTAAATGAAATCTTCAGCCGGTTGCAAATATTAAAATTAGAACAATAAGCAAGAATGAGTAAATTTAAAAACCATTCTTTAAATTGACTATTAAATAAAGTCTGGCCTGTATCTTAATTGCAGGGTGTGGTTGTACTTATGTGGCATCAGATTTTAATGGTGAAAACATTAGGTTTTACCAATGTCTACTCTATACAGAGATTTCAAAAGAAATGTTCATGAGTGAGCTTTTAAAAAAAAAAATTGACATATGCAGATGCCTTGGGACTTCTGGAAAATTCCATCATAGAATGTTTACAAAACCAAGATATTAAGCATTAAGCCTTTATATTGACCAGCCACTTTTGATATCACTGACACCTTCATGAATGATGCTCATTAAATCCATATGGTATCTTATACATATTCAGTTGAGAATTTGTGGAAGACATCTGTTGTCTTGCTCGTTCTACCATAGGCATGCTTTGTGTTTGAAATTGTATTTAAAAATAATCTTCTAATTCTTATTTAAACAAGGTCAAACTATAAGATAAGGCCAGGGACTAATGAAAGTATTTAGAAAATTGGGCAGACTAGATGGGCCGAATGGTGTCTTATCTGCCGTCACATTCTAGGTTTCTATGTTTCAAATGTGCAGCCGAAAAAAAAAAAGCAAACTTATTTTATTTGATAGAATGGTTTGGTGATAACACCACAAATAAAGAATTAGGATGTAAAAGCCACAAGACAGCCTTGGGACAATGTCTAGTCCTTGAAGTGTCTGAGCAGAGACTAAATGGTGGGGATGATTTGGATACATTTACTATACCTTATCAATCCTAAGAGGAGTCATGATTAAAAACATAGTGAACAAATGAGCTTCTAAATGGGAAAACATGCTTACTTGAACTACCCCTAAAAAATTTAATATTTTACATCAGAATTCTTTCTGGTACCTCTCTAATGAATTTTCCTTGCAGTAAACTTAAATTTGCCATCATGTGAAAATATTCAAACTACGTTTTGTCCAAAATGTTTTAACTTTGGTAAGATAATTGACAAGTGTTGGCCTGGTAAACCTTTATTACTTTCTTGTTTATTCTGTAGCATCATCAAGGTTCCCGTAGTTCCCAGCATCAGAGACGATTTGTTTTCCAGTTTGTTGAGAAAGCTCAACACATAGCTTTGTAGTTCCCAATCTTGTTACTTTGTTGTGGGGGTCAATACTTGGAACTGGAATTGGGACATGTTGTAAATAGTAAATTCAGAAATTCCTGACAATTCCAAGATGATTGGGGATGATTCATACACACACACACTGCAATCATTATATACACACGCTGTAAATAAATATGCAATTAAAATTTTATTTAGAAATTTACCAGTAGCTGCTGCATTTCCCACCCTAGTCTTATACTCGAGTCAATAAGTCTTCCCAGTTTTTGGGGGTAAAATTAGGGGTCTCGACTTATATTCGGGTCGACTTATACTCGAGTATATACGGTAAATGCTTACACATAAGATGTTGCTAGTAGATGAATATCACAGACAGAGCCTATCTTAGTTTTTTTTTTTTTAATATTATTATTTATATTTTTAAATTATTTATTTTTGCAGGCATTTACAACATGCTTGAATAGCCACGACAACTATAACTAGCCCAGTGGCAACAGAATATAACATCAGCATGGCTTATACGATAGCAGCACAATTTTTATATTTAAAGAGTAGATTGCAGATTAACATAAGAGAGTGAAAGTGTGAAGAGAATTATTTCTGCTTTGAGAGGAAGATTAGTGTTGGCCTAAGTTTATTAGAGCTAGAATGAACGCTCAGATAGAGGCATGCTGTGCATTTGCATGGCACGTGTAGTGATATCTAGCGGGAACCATGCCCCCTAAGGGAGAAGACCAGTATGCCGTTGACATAGAGGTGCATGGAAACTACATTTATAGGCCATGTGGGGGCTTGTAAGGCAGTGTAGGAGGAACGGGCTAACACATAGCCTAGGCCGCTGTAGGCAACAAAAATTAGCAGATAGTACTGACGGGGTATTTAATGCGGTATATTGAATGCTCCCTATTACTAACCAAGTTGTGAGGTGGTCGGAAAGGAGCTGGGGGGGTAGGTGGTGAAGTGGAGCCAGTATATCCATGTTTTGCCCGTTTTCGGCAGAGGTAATCCGCCGGGTAACGGTCCTGCTGTAAGCGTGCAGGAAACCCAGCGTTGTGCATGATCTAAGATCTGTGTAACTGGGGGTAAAACCCAATTTAACTAAATATGAAAAGGAAGTAAAACAGGAATAAACAATAGTCTGAAGTTCATTTGGTCTTCGTCCCTGATGCGCTCCTGGAAGCTCCAACAAATGGACGATGTTCGCTGGGTCCCAAGCTGTAGTGGTCGAAGGGGTCGTTAGGCCCATATTCCCCAGGACAGTGTCCATCTCTGTGAAATCTGCCACTTTATATTCAGTAGCCTGATGCTGTATGAAGAGTACATGTGAATGTGTCACCCCCTTGGCTGCTAATGTTGCTGTTAGCATTCGAAGGGACTTTCTACATTGTAGGGTGGTGGGTGATAGGTCAGAGAGATACGTTAAGTCCATGTCTTCGAAGCAGTAGGGATTCTTCCCTCTGATGGCACTCATGAAGGCAGCCATTTCTTGCCCATTTTGAAATTTGACCAGGAGGTCGCCTGTTGCGGATCTTGCGAGTTGTGATTGCTTGGGCAGGCGGAAGATGCCATCTAGATGCATCCCCTTAGCTTGCTTAGGGGTTGGAGGGCAGCAAAGAGCCTTCTCGGGAGATGGGGCAGCTCTGCTGGGGTTACGATGTTAGAGAGGCTTCTAATTTTAACGTGCTTCCACCTCCATTTGTCCTCCATAGCTGCTAGTTGGTGGGTGAGTGTAGTGTGAGCTCAGGTAAGGTCCCTGGCCTGTTTCTGGAGCTCTGACATCTTTGCTGCTTGGGTTTGTGTGATTTGCTCCACGGTTGTGAGGCGATGGGTAAATCCCTTAACATCCTGCCTTACCAGGTAGATCTCAGTGGAGACCGACTGGCGTAGGTCTGAGAGGAGAGCGGTAACTATCTCCGTGGTGACTGGGAGACCCGCCGTTGTCTATGTAGGTTTGGGAGGCCCTTGACATCCCAGATTCTCAGGGGAATTTCGTCCTAACAGTCAGAGTATTCCTCCCAGTCGGGCGCCATGCGGCCTCCGCAGCAAATCGCCTATATCCGCTGGATATCATGGCCGATCCGGGCGCTTTTTTTTAAATTTCTTTTCGTTTTTCTCCCCATCGGTGAAGGGGTTTTTGCAGGCTGTCAGTAATGTGGTAAGTTGCCTTGTGGGGCTGATTTTGGGCTGTTTGGAGCTTTGATTGTCGGAGAGCAGTAAATATGCAATCGTTCATGCCGAGAGCTGGCCCGACAGAGCCTATATTAACAAGAGAAAATGCAACACATTAAGTATACTGGAAATCAACCTGGATATGTGAATAATCAATGGTTTGTTTTATCACATTGTCTTTGGTTCTATTTTCACATGAAGGGTGTTATTTTGTTTTTTAATACTCATTATATTCCCTTAAATGCTTCTTTTTATAATGAATCATTGTCCATTTCCCAAAGTTAGTTTTTGGCATTACCTGTTTCCTGTAGAATCGTAAATTCAGCTAAGCAATTCCTGAGAATCATCCAATTTTGGCATGCATCATCTTTACTTTTTACTTTTACTAAATGTATTCTTCTTACACTCAAAACCCATGGGGGTTATATCTGCTGTAAGCTAATAGTAAAATAGACTATACAAAAAAAGAAAATAGTTCTCTAAAATATTAAAGGGACAATATAGTCACCAGAACTATAGCTTAATGTAGTTGTGCTGGTGAGTATAAACATTGCCTTCAGGCATTTTTATGCAAACACTTTTCAGAGAGATTGTTTACATTGCCCCCAGGGACACTTCCAAGTGGCCACTCCTTAGATGGCCATTAGAGGTGCTTCCTGTGACAGTGCTGCACAGGAGGCAGCACTGCTGTTCAGCATCTCCACGCACTGCATGGGGACGCTGAATTTTCCTCCTAGCGATGCATTGATTCAATGCATTTCTATGAGGAGGTGCTGATTGGCCAAAATGGTGTTTGGCCCCGCCCCCTTGCTGATTTTAGCCATTTGGCTAAAAATAGGCAATTCCGATGATGTCACCAAGGGGACGGGGCCAGTGCCTGCAGACGCACACGGTGCTGGAAATAAGGAGAGTTTTAATTGCTTTTAAAGAGGCTAAGAGGGGAAAGCCACCTAAATGGTGGGTTTAGCACTATAGGGTCAGGAAAACATGTTTGTGTTCCTGACCCTATAGTGTTCCTTGAACAAGAGACTTCCCAAAATGTCTGTCTGTTTTCTGTGACCTTTTTTATTTTCTTATAAAAAATAGGAATTCTGTTGTTTATTATGAACACACAATACATGATTCTTTCACATGGCCAAGAATATACACATTGCAGGCATTTGCAGTCACAAAAAAAGACTAAAGTGAAACCCATTCTGTTATGCTGTTGATCAAAAAGAAGGCATAAAAAACAAATTTAGCTATTTCCTATTATGCCACAGAAAGAGAGAAAAATCCTTCTTGACTCCATAATAATCATATTTCTCCTTGTCACGGTAGTATACCCCAACACGCAAGATTAGTCCAACGTGAGACAAGATAACAAGATACGTCTTACCTGGCCTTAGAATGGCCGGACTCGACGTGGACAGGAAAAGACAGAGTCAAGAACGAGCCGAGGTCAAGGGAACAAAGAGACAGCGTAAACAAGGACTGGTACACAGGAAACTGCGAACAAGACAAAGCAGGGATAAAGAGAAAAACGGAGTCAGATACAAAGCCAAGGTCAAGCACGAAAAAACCACTACTACACGAAGCAAGCACTAAAGGGAACAGAATCGGAAACCACGATAGGGCAGGAAGCTAAAGGAAAGGGGAGTATAAATACCTATTAGTTTAATTTGATTGGCCCCTGTCATATCCTCGCCCCCAAAACGTGAGTGTATGGGGAATGTGGAATGACATGGGCCAATGGGAGACCTTTTTGATTTTAGGCTCCCACTGTCCCTTTAAAAGCGCGCCTGATACGTGCGGCGCGCTCCCAGTGCCAGACGAGTCACGTGGCTGCTTCTCGCGGTCAGTGCACTCCTTCCTGATCTTCCCGTCGGACGAGCCGCTCGTGCAGTTGCAGGACCGTGTGCGGCGGGGAAAGAGGACCTCGCCCGCCCCTGGAGAGGGTCAGTACCGCTACACTCCTTATATCAGCAACCTATTCTCATACATATCAATTATATTCTTGAATATTCTGTTTTTGCAAAAAGCATCCAAGCCTTTTTATTTATGTATTTATTTAAATATCTATACATTATTATAGATATATAGACGTGTCCTTCAAGTTCAGCCTTTCTCACATCTGTATTTGCTGTTGATGTAAAAGAAGACAAAAAAACCTGCAAAAAAAGCCAGCCTCTGCACTCTTCCTAGTGCTAGAATATCCTTCTTTAGAACAGCTCGGCATATTCAAGGTGTGGTTTTATTGATTTATAAAGAGTTCAAATTATATTTTTATCCAGAGATGTTAAGTTCACAGCTCTATAATTTCCAGGCAAAGATTTTCAACCCTTTTTAAATCAAGCAACCTTTCTCCAATCCTCTCGTACAATTATTGAAAGAACAAAATCTTGAAAGATTAAAAACAGAATTTCACTTATTTCCACACTTAGATCCTAAAGTACTAGTGGGTGAATACCATAAGGACCTGGTGCTTTATTTACTTTTACTTTCCTTAGTTGTTGCAGCACCTTGTCTTCAGTTAACCATTCACAGTTTTCTGCAAGTTGTTTTGCAGTAATCCTTTGCATATCTCTTGCCTTTGCTTCCTCCTTAATATATACTGAGGAAATATAATTTTTTTAAAAATGTCTGCGTTTTCCTGGCTTTCGTTTACTATCACAGCCATCTCTGACTACACTTCAATTTTCTTTTTAGAATTTATGTACTTAAAAGAAAATAGGTTTGATTTTGCTTTCTTTGGCTATCATTTTCTTGTTTTCCAATTTAGTCAATCTAATTGCCTTTTTTGCACATATTATTGGCTTCCTTATATCTTATATTCGATGCGTCGGACTTAAATGCCCTTTTCTTCTTTTTATTTACTTACTTTATTTTCCCACTAAGCCACATTAGTTGTTACGTTCATATTTATTACCCAACAGTATATATACTGAAAAACGTGCATTTCTAATAATTGTTTCAAGATACTCTATTTATCCATAGTGTTTTTTCACAAGAGTTAATATCAGTCTTATTGAATTTTTTTTATTTTATTTTTTAAACAGTAGATAGATATCCCACAAGGGTGTAAAGGGGTCCTGAAAGGGGATAACCCTCAAATATTGTAGACAAAAGAACACATAAATGTCCAATTTGGATTAAAGTCCAGCAAACTTTAATTTCAATAAAGTGTGTAACCATTCATTTTAATTTTATATTTACAAGGGATTCTTTTTGTGTTTGCTGTACTTTAATCCCAATTGGACATTTATGTGTTCTTTTGTCTATAGTTTTTTTTAGAAAATGATGTTTTAGTACATTTCATGAGGATTTGCTTTCTATAGTTTTTCAAAATATTGTGATCGCTATTGGGGTGAATTTGTGTGTATTGTGTGTTTTTGTATACTGTCGTAAAAGTTTAGTTAAAGATACACAGACACCCATGCAAATACACTAGCACACATACAGATACATACACTGATACACATGCAGATACACTGACGCTTATGCAAATCCACACACACACATACAGATAAACTTACACACCTGCAGATACACACACATACTATGACACACAGATGCACAGGATGACACACATACAAATACAAACACTGAGACACTTACAGATACACGGGTAGATAAACCGGTAGACACAAACAGAAAAACATGAATAAAGTCGTATTTAAAGTTAATAGCACTAACTGTACTGGTTTTCTTAAGTTAACTGAAACCTTCATTGATAGATTTTTATGAATGGAATGAGTCATGAATTTTTATTAATGGAACTAGTCAGATGAAAGCAAACATTACATATCCCAAATGTTCAGCAACATATATAAGGTGCTATGTCATACTTCTGTTTTGGCTCCAAACATCTATATATATCAAATTCTTATCTCCCCCCCCCCCCATGTCTTTACTCTGTTTGCTCTCTGTTTAGTTTCAAATTATTGTTCTTTCTGTGGCATGTGATTTTTATGTTTCCTGTGGCAAATGTGTGACAATTCACAGTTATCACTTTGATATTGTGTATCACCGTACTAATATTCTCTCTGTACTTAGCTCCCTAGGATGCTTTGTGTCACAGCAAACAGTGATCACCCGTGGTGCTACATGACCGCTGTAATCTGACAGCAGGGAGCTGAACTTTCTGCTTGCTCACACTGTTTGTGAACATAAAAGAAAAACACAGAGAGCATGTCATTTATTATTTTCTTGAAGGGATATTATAAGCTCCAACACAACTTTGGCATTCTCATTGCTCAATCCTCTGCCATTAATTAATTTAATCACTTACATTTCTCTTTATGGAGCCCTAGCCACACCTTCCCTAGTTGTGAATGACACAGCAAACAGGAAAAAAAAGTTGTTTAACCTTTAACCAGATTTTACAGCACAGTGTTTTTACTTCAGAAATTCTTATATTCAGTTCTGTTAATTGAACTTTAATCACACCTACTCATAGGTTCTAGCAGGTTATTAACAGAGCAGGAGGTAGGAAATTCTAAATTAAACAGACAATGCAATAAAGTAAGTTTAAACATTAGATCACTCTTTATAGGGACTGTGTAGGTCACATGCAGAGAATTGATACTTCATTGGCATGATCTATACACCAAAATGACTTAATTAAGCTAACGTTGTATTGTTGCATAGAGTGGCCCTTTAAGAAAGAATCATAAAGCTTGGTAATATAACATTTATCTGACTTTAATTATTATTATTTTTTATCTTTCTACAGACACCTCTCTCCCCTAATGGTAAGATTGCTTATTTTTTATGCATACGAAAAATGTATACTGTTAAAGCATGACTAAAATGAACGGTGTCATCTATGTCACTCAAACTTCTCTTTTTGGGACAGCTTTTAGTGACACATGTGGAGAAGCATTTGTTATAGGGAAATATAATGATGTTGAGTGGTTCTGGATGCATCATAAACCAAAGGACCTAACATTGTCTGGGTAATTCACTAAAAACTGGATGGACAAAACGGTGAAAATGGCTGAATTCTGACTGAAACTTAATTTTTATATTAAAGCCAAATTAAAGACTAGAACAATTCAGATTACTAAAATACGACTAAAACTAAAATGCCTTTTTAGTTAAAAGACTATGATTAAAACTAAATTGAAATTTGACGCCAAAATTAACACTGCACAGAGGGGCTGTGGACGGGGCAAAATACACAGACCAGGGCTTGGGAGAGAGACACCTAGAAGGGCTGTGAGAACACCAAGAGTCACAGGCTGGGGAAGGGACAAAAGAGACAGAGGCTTTAACTAAACCCATTAAATTTTAGTTGTGTCGACTGAAATCTACTGGAGATTGTCTATTAAAATCCACTGGAGATTTAGTCGACGAAAACTAAAGCAACTTAGATAATTGTAATAAGAGTTAAACAAAAATGGCTTTTTAGTCAAAAGACTATGACTAAAACTAAATTAAAATTTGTTGCCAAAATTAACACTGGACCATATTCAAGCTCATTCAGAACCTTGTCTGCAAAATCCGGACATTGTCTGAATTTTGCATTCTGAATGGTCCCTATACAACAGCAAATGGTTTAGTCTGTTCAGTAAAGGGCCATTTGCTCTTTAGTGAATAGCCCTGTGTGTTATCTCTCTCAACCATTTCCTCCAGCATACCTGTAGTGGGAGGAGGATAGAATCAATGGCAAGAGACATTGACGGTTATATACATATTAGGGTGAAGCCCTATGTAGATACCTAAACCTAACAGTGAAACTCATATTATGGGAAAATAAAAGCCATCATGGGTTTCTGTAGACCTCATAATAAATTACACTATTTTCTCTCAAGTCCAGAGATGGTATTATTTTCCACTAATAATTATTTCAGCAGTGTATTTATTTTTAACAAGGGTTTATAGGATTGGGTTACCTGGTTTGTCAATGAGGTTGGATATACACTTGGTGAGCTTTGAGTAGTGAGCATAATTTGGGCCTGTTGGATAGACACAGACAACAGCTGATTTTTTTTTTTAATTTAGCCCCTCTCTATTTATTGATATACTTGGAGAGGAGAGAGTCCTTGCAACACAGCCCTTCTCCAAGCATATCCATTTCAGGAAAGATGCTGAATTAATAGTGGCCGCTGCTGCCCAGGAGTGTAACTCAGCGACTAATTTTGTTTACTTGTATGTCCTAGTGCCATGCTAGGTCTAGGTAGTCCACACTGTGCTTTGCTGTGAATTCATGATAGCTGCAAGTAGAGGCCGCTGTTTTGGAGTGGGAATTTCATAAGTCCCGTTGCAGTTATATTAGACCTAACCGTAAGATATTGTGTTGTATAGAAGATTCGTAACAATGAAGCGAGGATTAGGTGTAAAATTGATGGATTTTGTGATGCACGGTGTCAGTAATATGGTACAATATGTCAAAAGTACACAATTTTACACAATTTTAAGATTAAAGATAATTATGAAATCAAATGGAAATACAATCCACTGTTCAGTGAATTGTAAGTTCTAGTAAAGTTGACTAACAGGGATTTAAAGAAAAACATTGTGTACCCAAGTGGTATGCAATATTATGTGCAAATGTTAGAAAATTCCTCAGCGTGTAGGATTGCAGCAAGGATAATTAATTTAGCCGAGTAGGGAAGTGACACTAAAATTTTATCTGATTACTTTATGATTTACCTGTTTTGATAAGCACACTGAACTAGTGGTTCAGTAAAAGCCTTGGTATTGGAGTTCTAAAGGTGGGAAATTAGAAATAGTCTATGTCTCAGCCATTCTTTTCTAAAGTGACCGAGATCCATTTGGTCTGGGCAAAGGGCACATTTCCTGCACTATTAAATTCTATGGCTGTCAGTTTGAATGGTAAACCATATCAGTGCAGCGGAGAAGACGTTAACAGGTTAAAGGCAAATGTGTTTTTGTTTTTAATTTTGTTTTTCTCATTTGTAGCTTCCTCAGAGCGTAGAAGAGCTGAGTACCCAATGTTCTGTATTTAATTTGTGGAGGAGAAATCAAATTTAATTTGACATTAAATGTTGTTAGAAGAGGGTGAGATTGTGATATATCATTCTGCTTTCTCTTACAGACTCAGGTGATTTCTATCCAAGGAAAAGGAAGTGAGTAGAATTTATATCAAACATTTGCTGCAAATAATGGTAACTATTCCCTGCACAACAATGGTATATCATTGATCTTTCGTATGGCAGCTAACCAAGTGTTTCCTGCAACCCGCTCTAAATATCTACCGCCTAGAAATGAGACTCACAGTACACAATTAAATAAGATTATTCTGAAGAACGGCATGTTTCAGATATAAGTATTTAGTGTATTTTCATATAATAATGTGTTTTCTATATTTACAGCTTTTGAGAAGTGTATTTATATATACACACACATATATATATATATATATATATATATATATATATCTTGGCACTCTGCTTGCTGTGATTAAATTTCCAGTTTGCCTCCGTCCCATCTCGCATTAGATATTTTGTGTGTGTGTGTGTACGTACGTGTGAGCGAGCACTCTATACTCTAGGAGCATACTATGATTGAACTTTTTGGACCCTCAGGGCAACAAAAGTGAATACATCTGTCATGCCAAAAGCATGAGTTGGTGTTTGATGTGTGTTTATATATGTTAAGAGTTGTTTTTTTGTAAACCTTGGGATGACATTTATTGTGGTCTTTCATCTTGCACCAGGCCTAGACCATAAAACATCTAGATAGCCATCACCAGAGCTGGACACAAGGAATTTCATAGAGTGGGCAATAGACTGCCAGACCAGCCCCCTCTGATCCCCCCCCCAGGGGTCTGCCCACTGAGAAACAACTAGTTTAGATATATGAGGGTGTTGGACTATCCAGGGAAGTCAGTTATTCATTTTTCTTTTTGTCAGTAACTTCTAGGAGACCTATACCATCTAAGACTCCCACAAGAATTCTATATGGGGTAAATATATGTAAGGAATTTCTTGTGTTTTCTCCTATTTTATTTTATGTACTGTTTTGCAATTTGTTTTCTGTATGTCATTTATTTCTGTATTTTGTACTCAGCACTGTGAATCCTTTTTGTCAGATTAAATGTTTACTTAATCAGCTTGTGTCTCTGTTCTCTATGAGCTTCACTCTCCAGAGGAAAGCTCAGGTAAACACGTTACCAAAAAGGGTTAACTATATATGTTTTATCAGTAAAAGTAGAACTGTGATACTATAATTCTCCTGTGTGTGGGGTAACCTAAGACGCCCGGGTTTAAAAGTCTTGGTGGTGGCAGTAAAGTGTACTAAGGGAGTTAGTGTAGAAGGGATTGCAGGGGTTAATTGAGTGGTTGCTGGGACTAGCAACAGGTAACCAGGGGTCTGGTGTCATTAACCCTGTCACTTCCACACTCTCCCCACTGTCTCGGCTGGGCCTATAGCCCACGCTCGTGACAAACTGGCGGCAGCTAGTGGGATATATTTAGAGATTTTTAGTGCTTGCTAGATTTTACCTGTAAAGGGGGTCTTAGCACTAAAAGAAATTGCATACTTGTTTTTGTGTAATTTCCAAAGACCAAGCTCAGTGCTGATTTAAAATACATACAAAGTGCAAAACAGTTCTCCCCTCCCATCTTTTGTTTTTCTTTCTCTATCCTATTTGTGAATATGGAGGCCTATCGCAAACAATCAAAAGAGGCCTTGGAATTGTTGTGCCAAGAAAAGAATTTACCAACTTTTGGCAAAAATAAGGCACAACTTATTGCTGACCTTGTGGAGGCTGACAGCCATATTTTCCAGCCAGAGACGGACACTGAAAGGGTTACCAAGCTCCCTACTACTGCAGGAGTGTTGCTTACTGAAATGCCTGGTGGTTGTACCCCTCAAAACATTAAGGACATTAGCTCAACTGATGGCTGCAAATCCTCAGGAGGCCCTGCATGTGATGATCCAACAGCAGGCTGCAGAAAGGGAATCTGCAGAGAGGCTAGCCGAAAGGGAGGCACAAAGGAGACATGAGCTGGAACTTGCTAAACTGCAATTTACCCTTCAGTCCTCACTGAACAGCAATGCATCAGAGTCCAGCACACGTAGGCTCCGTAAGGATGATTTTCCTTCCCTCGAAGAAGGGACAGATTTGGATGTATTTTTAAAAAGTTTTGAGAAAGTATGCAGGCAGCATCAACTACCCTCAGACCAGTGGGGCAGATATTTAACTCCACAACTGAAAGGGAAAGCCTTGGATGTGTTTGTGTCCCTTCCCCCAGAGACTGATAACAACTATGAGGCAATCAAATCTGCATTGCAAAAAACTTTTAACCTTACTCCTGAGTCTTACAGGAAAAAGTTTAGGAGTATGCAGCAATGCCCATCATCCAGCTGCATTCTATATATTGCACAATTAGAAACCACGTTCCGGCAATGGGTAACAGGAGTACAAGCTACTACCTATGAAGCCCTTAATGACTTAATGGTCCTGGAGCAGTTCTTGCAGACCCGGAGCCCTAATGTACGAGAGTGGATTTTGGAAAGAAAGCCAAAAAATGCTAGGGCTGCTGCAGAACTGGCAGATGACTATGCCGACATCCATGCACCCACATCCAGGCGTGGACTGGTGTCAGCTGCTACTTCGACCTGGAGAGAAGCTACAGTTCAATCACCACCTGTAAGATCTGCAGTGAGAACTTCACCGCCGACTGCCAGCGTAGCCGGGGCTATGTCAAGTGAGTCAGATGCCCGCCGTTGTTTTCGATGCAACCAGATTGGTCATCTGAGCAGGACTTGCCCCACTAGGAATATGCCCTCACCAGCCCGTGGAGGGGCACCATCAGTTTTGCTTGTGGGTGGGCCTGTGGGAAAACGAGAGGATAACCTGCAGAGTGTAATTGTGGTTGACAGAGTGACCATGGGACTGAGAGATTCTGGAGCTTCCTTCACCCTGGTGCGACCTGAAGTGGTGAATATGGAGGACATAATCCCTGGAAGAACCATGTCCATCAAAGGAATTGGGGGTGTACGCCCCGCTGTGCCCTTGGCACGTGTGTACCTTGATTGGGGTGCGGGCAAAGGTTTGCGGGAAGTGGGGATTTCAGAGGATATCCCTGTTAATGTTCTGTTGGGGAATGATTTGGGCAGGATGCTCTGTCACTATGCTCCAGCGGACACTGTTTGTGAGCCAGAAGGGCTGACTGCTCCACCTAAGGTATTGTGTGAAACTTTGGGAGACATTGTGAAGTGTGATTGCTGGGAGGGAGAGCAGGGTGTGGATAAATATCTACCTGTAACTGAACCAGTGATGTCTACCAAATGTGAGATAGGGGTGAGTAGTGATGTGCCTGTATTAAAATACTGTGAGGCTGGGATGTCAGGGAGTAAAGTAAGGGAGAGGAGGAAGGTGAGAGCCAGGGTAACAAGTCAGCAGTGGTAACAAGTCAGCAGTGGGTCACGGCTGCAGAGTCTGAGGGGCTATGTGAGATTGCGAGAGGATGGCCTGCCTTGGAGAAGAAATTATGTGAGTGTGTGCAAAATTCTGTATCTGATCAACGGGGGTCAAATGTGTCCTGTGAAAATGTATGGGAAAAGCCTTCCAGCGAGAGGGGGCTGAATGAATATATGTGCCAATATGTGCCTGAAGCAGATGTATGTGATGCGGTGGGTGAAAATGTGAAGGGACAGCAAGGCTATGAGGGAGGGCAGAGGGTGTGTGAGCTTTACTCTTCGGCAGGCTTAGCCAGTTTCCAAAGTTCGGTATGTGTGATGACCTGGAGTGAAAGTGAGGGGCACGGACAGACTCAGCCTGTGGGTCCAGGAAGGATGGCTGCAGTGAAACATACTGTTGGAGGAACCAGGAACCTTGTCGGTTTATCACAACTCACGCATACACCTAAGCAACTTTCTGATTGTGACCCAAAGGTTCAGAGTCTGATAGTGCAACAAGCCCAGCAGACAGACCGCAAAATGAAAGAGATGATGGGTGTTGATACAGCACATCTATCCTGGGAGTATTCTCTGTTTGCTTTTTTGTGGGCTTACCGGGGAGTGCTGCAGAAATCCATTGGTTTCTTCCCCTTACAGCTACTACATGAGCGCAGTGGGTGTGGTTTAGGGGATGTTACCAGAGATCAATGGGGAATTGAAACAGGCAAATCAGGCATGTTTGAGGATGTAGCTGTGGTATGGACTGATCACAACCTGCTGCAGGTGACAGGTAACAATGATAAACTGCTCCATTGGAGCCCTATCCTCCAACAGTATAATTTCACTGCCCAGCACAAAAAGGGCAGCTTGCATGGAAATGCAGATGGCCTGTCTCGGCAACTAGAGGGTTAATGGTAGACAGATAAATCAGCCTGTGTGTGCATTTTTCTGTCCACCATCTTAAGGGGGAGGTGTCATGCCAAAAGCATGAGTTGGTGTTTGATGTGTGTTTATATATGTTAAGAGTTGTTTTTTTGTAAACCTTGGGATGACATTTATTGTGGTCTTTGATCTTGCACCAGGCCTAGACCATAAAACATCTAGATAGCCATCACCAGAGCTGGACACAAGGAATTTCATAGAGTGGGCAATAGACTGCCAGACCAGCCCCCTCTGATCCCCCCCCAGGGGTCTGCCCACTGAGAAACAACTAGTTTAGATATATGAGGGTGTTGGACTATCCAGGGAAGTCAGTTATTCATTTTTCTTTTGTCAGTAACTTCTAGGAGACCTATACCATCTAAGACTCCCACAAGAATTCTATATAGGGTAAATATATGTAAGGAATTTCTTGTGTTTTCTCCTATTTTATTTTATGTACTGTTTTGCAATTTGTTATCTGTATGTCATTTATTTCTGTATTTTGTACTCAGCACTGTGAATCCTTTTTGTCAGATTAAATGTTTACTTAATCAGCTTGTGTCTCTGTTCTCTATGAGCTTCACTCTCCAGAGGAAAGCTCAGGTAAACACGTTACCAAAAAGGGTTAACTATATATGTTTTATCAGTAAAAGTAGAACTGTGATACTAAAATTCTCCTGTGTGTGGGGTAACCTAAAACGCCCGGGTTTAAAAGTCTTGGTGGTGGCAGTAAAGTGTACTAAGGGAGTTAGTGTAGAAGGGATTGCAGGGGTTAATTGAGTGGTTGCTGGGACTAGCAACAGGTAACCAGGGGTCTGGTGTCATTAATCCTGTCACTTCCACACTCTCCCCACTGTCTCGGCTGGGCCTATAGCCCACGCACGTGACAACATCCCTAATTGGAAATGTCCAAATTGGGCCAATTAGCCATTTTCCCTCCCTGGTGTCATATGACTCATTAATATTGCATGGTCTCAGGTGTGAATGGGGAGCAGGTGTGTTAAATTTGGTGGTATCGCTCTCACTCTCTCTTGTACTGGTCACTGGAAGTTCACATTTGAAAAAAAGAATAGTTGCTCTACATAAAGATGGCCTAGGCCAGTGATGGCGAACCTTTTTGAGCCCGATTGCCCAAACCGCAATACATGCCAACTTTTTTTCCCTCAAAGTGCCAACACGGCAATTAAACCTGAATACTGAGATTTAAGTTTAGAAAAAACAACTCGTACAGTTGTCCGAACTAGTTAACATCTTTTGTTTTAAAAGACACAACAGAGAGTTCAATTATACAAATTTTAAATAATGATATTAATAGATAAAATTAAGCTTATATTTATTATCTCCAACAAATGCAATGCATACACACAGCTGAAAAAAAATTCACACACCGACTGCTTAATACATACATACACACACACTGCTAAATACACACACACTGCTGAATACATACACACAGTCAGCTGAAAACACACACACAGACTGCTGAATACACACACATATACTGCATTGAGGGGTGCTTGTGTTTGTGTGTGGGAGGGGTGGGGGTGGTGTGTGTGGGGGGTGGGGTGGTGTGTGTGGGGGGGGAGGGGTGCTCTGTTGGGGGGGTTTAAGATACATTAAAAAGTTTTGTTTTTTTTAAAAGCATTTTGAATCAGTATTCTCCCCCCCCCCCCTGCCCAAGGGGAGGGGGGGAACACAGCCATCCATGTAGGACAGGAGCCTGCAGCTCTCCTGTCCTCCTGCGCGATGATGTGTGGAGTGTTCGAAGTGGAAGAGGACTCCAGTGGCAACCTATGACACTCTGGTGAACTCCATGCCCATGAGGGTTAAGGCAGTGCTGGAAAATAATGGTGACTCCACAGAATATTGACACTTTCGGCCCAATTTGGACATTTCCACTTAGGGGTGTACTCTCTTTTATTGCCAACGGTTTAGACATTAATGGCTGTGTGTTGAATTATTTGGGGGGACAGCAAATGTACACTGTTATACAGGCTGTACACTTATTACTTTACAGTGTAGCAGAGTGTCATTTCTTCAGTGTTGTCTCATGAAAAGATATAATAAAATATTTACAAAAATGTGAGGGGTGTACTCCCTATTGTGAGATACTGTATACAGCATTTCAGAATGTTTGTAAGCAATAGGCACCAAGATACTTTCGAGTGGCAGAACGCGAGCTTCTTCCACTTACATTCTCCTCACAATAGACAGTCAGATCTGCAGCAGGCTCACAGCAGGGCTTTATGTGTACAAATTCCATCCTGTGTGAACCAACTTTAATGTGACTGTACAGCGTGAGAAAGCCATGAGGTGCAGAGATCTGAACAGCTCCCTACCTCGCTTACAGAATGGATAGAGGCACTGGAGCATTGTCAAGAGGCAGCAGTAAGGGGGATATAAACAAACACCAATGCTGTTTACATTGACTCTTGCTGCTTGAAGACACGCCGGTACTATGGCAGATCATGCAATACCAACAACCGCAAGAGTTCCTCCCCCCTCCCAATCCCCGGGTGAGGAAAAACACAGGCTGTGTCAGGGAGCAGGGGAGGCCACTAACCCTTATTATACTTATTCAGGCAGCTGGTGTTGCAGAAGGAACAACACTGTGATATACTCCTATCACTGCCAACCATCCCCCCTATACCACTCCAATACAGCCACTGTGAAACACCTTATCTCTGCAAGCCATTCCCCATACCAGGACACAGCTGGCAATCCACTTATCACCCCCAATACAGACACTATATGCCACCCTTCTCACCCCCAATACACACACTATAATAACCCCAATCACTGTAAGCTATCCTCATATCCCCCATACCAGCACACAGTTGGCACCCCACTCTCACCAGACACAATCTGATATCCACCTATCACTGCCAGCCATCCCCCCAACACACAGCTGACACTCCAGGATATAAATAAGGTGTACCCCCAACTACAATCCCATGATGCACTGGGCTTCCAAGGCATGATGAGCGTTGTAGTTGGAGATGTAGCTATTTCCCAGCTTTGCCATGAAGTTTACCAGCTGTACCCCTACAACAACGCAGGGGTCAAACCCAGTGACAGAGGACCCATACTCCCTGCCAACTCACAGACAGTCCTGGCTGAGTGTGGGCTGAGCATGCACTTTCTTTTTTTTTTTCACATCTGCGGAGTACCACAGTGGTTTCTTGAATTTTTTGCTTTTACTGACAAGCCTAATGCAATTTTCTGTTGCCTTCAGCAGTGCAACTTTTAAATAATCCCATTTCTCTTGGACTCCATTTAAACTGCTCCAGTCTGATAATGACTCATTTATACATATTCTAATTTTATAAAAGTCTGTTTTACTTAAGTCTAAACGTTTTGTTTTTGTGTGGTGTGACTCAGTCACGGTTCTTATATTAAACCACACTGACTGATGATCACTGGATCCTAAACTTTCACTCTCAGTAATATCTGATACCAAATCTCAATTTGTTAACACTAAATCTACGACTTGTTTTAAAGACGATACCAGCTATTTTGGTTTTCCAGTTCACAACAGGAAGATTAAAGTCACCCATGATGATAACGTCCCCCTTCATTGTCATTTTAGCTATTTCATCTAACTTCTATTTGTCCTGGGGGCCTATAAATCACACCTTTCTCAAGTTACTGTGTGATTACCAAATTCTAATGTAACCCAAACGGACTCTATGTTCGCCTCACTAACTTTTATTAGGCTAGATTTTATGCTATCCTTCACATACAAGGCCACTCCTCCCCTTTCTTGCCTTCCCTGTCTTTTCTATATAAAGCATACCCTGGTATTGCTATGTCCCAGTCATTTTTCTCATTATACCATGTCTCTGTAACAGTGACCAAATCTACATTATCAGTAGCCATTATTGCCACAAGTTAATGGATTTTATTCCCTAAACTGCGAGCATTTGTAGACATGACTCTAAGCTTATCATTTTTTAACACACTTGCTACAGGCACCATCTGCCCTTTTTTGGGGGGGCAATTGGATTGATGTATCATCACAACCCTTATATAACTCCTAAAAGCACCACCCACTTGGAATGTTTAACACCAGGGTAGGCCTTTGCTTATTTGCAAATAGCTAATTAACCAACAATCAATAGCAAACACCTAGCTAATCAAATCAAATGGCATACCGATTACCAACAAGAAATCAAACCTTGTGCAATCAGTAACCTTTTCCTATAGATGAATCTTACCTGTAACAGTAAAAAAGAAAACTCTTAGCAAAATCTTAGTTGAAGATTCTGTAAAACTCTCCAGAATATCTCCAACCACATACTTAGAAGCAGCACTTAGATGTAGCAACCAAGCTAGAGGTGGACCTGCTCAAAAGAACTAGAACGTCTAGAGGAAGTGGTGTGTAGTAACGTAAAAGGAACAAGAGGGCAGTTGGTACACCTTCCAGTTTAACTATACTGTTATAATTTTCAGAAACTAAAATGTACAGGTGTGCATTTTAGTTACTGAAACTTAGAATAAAGCTGGAATCAGGGCTAGACAGGCAGTTGGATAATATTTTAAGTGGGATCTTGAAGTTTCTATAATGAAAGAAATTCATTTGGAAGTTGAAATATTTAAACTGAGAGAGTGGATATTGTTTTTTTTTTTTTTTGGTTAAGGGACTATAAACCAGTGCAAGCGGTGACATTAAAACTTTCAGAATTTTGCAAAAAGCAAAGTTCAGAGTTATAAGTAAAGTGAACAGTCAAATACTGTTTACACAGTTTAGGGGCTGAGATAGGTACTTCTTGATAGAGAGAATCTGGTAATTGGGGTACACTTTGAGTTGTGCAGCTGACATTTTATCCTAAATTATTATGAGAGTCAATTGAATGTATGATGGTGGGTGGGTTTTCTGAGAAGCCTAAACTGAGTATTATGAACTGTATGGGATTAAATGTAGGCATATTTGAGACATGAACTGTGGGCTGCCATAATCAAATCAGGAAACATTGTGTATATGAACTTTTGTCCCATCTTGTGCTAGACTGAGGCAAATGTTCACTGTACCTTAATGTTAAAGGCATCAGATTGAGTCTTGAGCACAAATGAAGCATAAAAAATTATAGCAAAACATGCAGTTATGGAATAGCTAATAGATGCCTTTCGTTTTTTTGTTTTTTATATTATTTAACTTAATAATCCAGTCCCTTGTGTAAACTAAGAGCCACAACTCTTGCTTAATTGAACTTAATTAATGTGTTACTTTTATTACTGTAGATACCATTGGGTACCAAAGCCTTAAATATGCCACTGTCTACCATTACACTTAGATCCTTGAAGTTCCAATAACTTCTTAGAATATCCTGCAAAGCTAACACTGTCTGTTTCACAGGGGTTCTACATCTGATGACAAGCAGTCGGCAGCAGAACTTGATGCTGTACTTAAACACCATCACAATATGCAGGAGAAACTGGCTGAAGAGATGCTACGACTGACCCAGAACCTTAAAAATAATACGCTGGCAGCACAAAGTGTAATAAAGCAGGACAACCAGGTACTAAATCCCGGAGGTTCACTTGACTCTCTTGCATATCCTACTTTGCCCTTTACTCTCTTGATTTTTGTTTTATTTGTTTGTTTCACCTTTTCTCTTTCCATCCAGACACTGTCCCAGTCAATGAAGCTTGCTGACCAAAACTTTGAAAAGCTGAAAACTGAATCAGACCGACTAGAACAGCATGCCAAGAAATCCGTTAACTGGCTTCTCTGGATCATGCTTATTTTTGTCTGCTTTACTTTTATTAGCATGATTCTCTTTATCAGAATATTTCCCAAGCTTCGATGACACCTCTTGGTCCATCTGTTTGTCTAGTATACGCAACTACAATATTGCCTAATTGTGCATAACACAGTACTCCAAAAACAGACATACAAAAACTATCTCATGGTGGGAATTAGTGACATTATATGTGCCAGAATAATGATCAGAAAAGCTACATGGAATAGGTCTTATAAAAGACTCATTGAATCCTTGTGCTTTTAACACTCACACACACCAGGTTTTTTGTTTGTTTGTTTTTTTATAGAAGTACCTGACATGGCTTTTAGTTTTGATTTATTTATAAACGTATAATTTTGGAAATGATTGGAAGTTTGTCTAGAAGTTCAGAAGGTAAAAAACAAATGTAGCACCGTTTATATTGTTATAGAATATGTTATTAATGTATAATCCTTGCATTTCTGGACTTATATTTGGAAATTTATTATAAAGAATGCTACATGGTAGCCAAATTATTTTCCATGTTCTACTCTAAAGCAGGGATAGTGAAGAAGTGCGCATATACTTAGGCACCCAGACCACTTCAGCTCAATGAAGTGGTCTGGGTGCCAGGTCCATCTTGGGTTAACACTTTCTGCTGTAAACATAGCAGTTTCAGAGAAATGGGTTAATCCAGCTTCTAGTGGCTGTCTCATTGACAGCCGTTAGAGGCACTTCCGCGCTTCTCACTGTGATTTTCACAGTGAGAAGGCGCCAGCGTCCATAGGAAAGCATTGAGAATGCTTTCCTATCGACTGGCTGAATGCGCGCGCGTGGCGGCTCATGACGCGCATGTGCATTCAACCGATAACTGGAAAGGAGGCGGAGAAAAGGTAAGTGTTTAACCCCTTCCTCACCCTAGAGCCCGGCAGGAGG
Organism: Pelobates cultripes; assembly: GCA_933207985.1. NCBI lineage: Eukaryota > Metazoa > Chordata > Amphibia > Anura > Pelobatidae > Pelobates > Pelobates cultripes. The sequence goes on along the minus strand of OW240916.1, from coordinate 76,938,022 downwards.
GGGACCCTAAGGGTGGGGGTACCTAGAGACCCTATAGTGCCAGGAAAACGAGTATGTTTTCCTGGCACTATAGTGGTCCTTTAATTAACTAGAGCTCCCCTGGTCCTCCATAATCCTTATGGTTCTCTAAATGTCAACTTCAACACAAAATATTGAAATGCATTTCAAGTTATATTTATATATCTGAGCATTTTCCCCACAAGCAAACCTTATTATTCCATCGGCCAAGCCACGTGCTCTCCAATAACCTCTTTGTTAGTGGAGTGGATGATCATTTTCTGATACATGGATTAGTAAAATGCACTCAAACCCACAAGGCATGACCCTTTTCCCAAATGACTGCAAACTACTGTAAAGGGAGATGATAAAAATATAAAAACTATAAACTACACTACTTGCAATGTCTGTTTCCCAATACAAACTGCAACCAAAACAGGAAATACAGTAGCTTCTGTGTAAAAATGCAGGATACATTACACTCATTAAACTTGTGTGTAAACTCAACACCCATATGCTGTTACCTCTTAGAAAAAAATGCTTAACAATTAGGTATTCAGATATGTATTTTTCTCTCTTTGTCAAGATTTGCTTAAACAAATATTTTATCTTTTCTTTCTAAGCATTGTTAGTTACTTTAGACCCACATAAACTAAGGCTGCAAAGGAACATAGTGATATATGGCAAGGAAATCATGAGCAACACATTAGACCATGGCATCTCACTGACAAGGGTAATCTATACCATATTTTTCCATGTATAAGATGCACCCATGTATAAGATGAACCCTATTTTTGTGGCCCAAAAATTAAGAAATCAATATTTTAAACATCAAATAGAACAACTTTGATATTTTAGAGGTGACTTCTGATTATAATGCCTCCCCAGTGCTACAGTACTCTGTGAAGTTAATGGCTCAATAGTGCATGATCGGAGACTACAGCTTCCACAATACAGCAGGTGGTGTAAGGGGATGCTGTGACATCACAGTAGTATGCCCTCTGCTACTTGATCTCCATTTCCTCCCCCATAAATATAAATCGGAAAGCAAGACCTACCTGAAATAGAGGAAACCTTAAAGGAGCACTATAGTGCCATGAAAACAAACTTGTTTTCCTGGCACTATAGGGTCATTAGGTCCCCACCACCCTCAAAGCCCCTCTCCCACTGTGCTGAATGAGTTAAAACCCCTTAAGCCACTTACCTTTCTCCGGTGGGGAACTCTCCTCCCTCTGCCGACTTCAGCTCTGAATGTGCATGCGCCGCAAGAGCCACGCACCCCCACATTCAAACCCCCATTGGAAAGCATTACTCAATGCTTTCCTATGGACGTCCAGCGCTTTCCTGGTGAGTTGCAAAGTCGTTCAAAAACCCGGACCAAGTTGAGTCATCTCATGCCGAAAACAGTTCCATAACATTTATGGCCATAGGCGTGCGCAGCCTATTGCATTAGGGTGTGCACCCTAAAGCACAAACACGCCGCGTGTATATGTATGTGTGTGTGTGTATATATATTTATATATATATATATATACACATAAATACACTGCTGTGTGTGTGTGTTCTGTGTGAGGATGGTTTGAGGGTGCTGTTTGTGTGTGTGTGTGTAAGGGTGCTGTTTGTGTGTGTGTGTAAGGGTGCTGTTTGTGTGTGTGTGTAAGGGTCCTGTTTGTGTGTGTGTGTGTGTGTGTGTGTGTAAGGGTCCTGTTAGTGTGCTGTGTGTATGTGTGAGGGTGCTGTTTGTGTGTGTGCTGTATCTGTGTGTGTGGGTGGAGGTGGGGGTACATTACTTAATATCCCCCCTCCTTTATTACCTTATGTAGGGAGGGGGGATCCTTTCTGCCTTCCCTGGTGTTCCAGATGAGGTGGGGGCAGATCAGGTAATATCCCCCCTCCCTTGTTACCTTATGTAGGGAGGTGGGATTCTTGTTCCTGCTGCCATCCTTCCCTGGTGGTCCAGTGGTGAGTGAACTCGAGCCTGCAGGGCTAGAGTTCACTCTCGCGATATCTGAGCGTTGCCACGGCAATGCTCAGATCTCGCGAGAGGAACCTGGCGGAGCTGCTGGCAAGAGCTCCCCAGGTCCTCTCCTGCCTCCCTCACTGCTTGTGGGTCGGTGAGGGGAGGCCCCTGCCGGTCTCACTCCATAGGCGTGCCGCGGGGATTAGGGTGTGCCCACCGTGCACACACCTATGTTCATGGCTAAGTACCATTGAGGTGACCGGGGACACACAAAGTCCTCATGCCGTATATAGTTCCATAACGATCGCGGCTATGTACCACTGAGGACAATTTGTGGGTTTCTTCATGCGAACAGCCGCCATTGAGCTAGTGTTTGCTTCCATTTGAATGAATGGAAAGTGCCGAACCAGGGGGACCCAGGGAAAGCTGCTTATGGCAGCTGGGGAGGTTATCTCCCGAACAAGGTCTCTGACCTGGACCATAGTCAGTGGGCTGGAGGCCAGCTTCCACACTCCTCCAGAAGTTTGTGGCAAACATCCATGGTAAAGAGCGTTTGTCACAGTGGTTATGGTGTCAGTCATTAGATGTCATTGACCGGTTGTCTGACATGTCTATTTCAGAATAATTTGACTCTTAGCATGCTCTGTCGCTAGTTGGAAGTGCACACTTGTCTTAACTTTCTAAAGAAGACCCAGTTTAGAAAGTAGGCCTAAACTTGCCATTTTTATCAATGAAAACTATTTTGAAATTATAATATTTAAATCTTTGATGAGTGTGCTTGATAGCGGAGGTATAAAATTACTCTATCTACATATCTAACATGGACTGGTAGACTGGCTGCCATTAAAATGATCATAGTCCCTGAATTTCAATATTTGTTCTGCACTCTACCCATCCACCTCCCGACCGCATACCTTAAGGAGGCACAACAGTTACTTAACCAATTTACCTGGGAACATAAGATACCAAGAGTGAAAGCACATATCCTATATCAAAAAACAGCTGAAGGAGGGATGAATGCACGAAATGTCCGCGTGTACTACCAGGCAGCTATTCTGAACTGCATGATACCAATCCATACCCATAAGGGGCTAGGGGGCTCTTTGGGGACCCTTAGATGAGCATTACACTAGCTCGAGCCCAGACCAGAACGTATTAATTTATTTTGGCACTATCAGAGGGATCCCTGAGCCCACTCCGATCTCAACATTAGGGGGGTTTTTATGTGGACCGGACAGTGCTAGATATAGACTTTCAGTTATATATATTTATATATATTTATTTCTTCTGAGTTTGTTTGGATGCACACGAACAGTGAATACTATACACTGTTAAATGTAACTAAAGGTCTATCCTTTTTTTGTTTCTGGCAAGATTTTGTTACATTTATTTTCGATACAGGCATCCCTGTGCTACCTCTATATAACTTTTTGTGACTTAATCATTGTCATATACAGTTATTTTGTATCTTTAGGACACAACTCACCCTGTATACTTTATTTCATTGTAAAAACCGTTGGTTTTTGCATAGTATTAGGAGAAGGATCCTGAAAACTTTTGAACAGGACTTCTTTTTGATTATATAGGCACATCTAGCGTGAGTTGTTTTTTTTCCCTACAGGATTTTAACCCTTAGGGGTCATTGTTAATAATATACTTTGTTCTATTTTCTCTCAAAATTTATAGCATATACTATTTTTAACTATACTATTAAAAGCTATATTTTAATTTAGGGGCACTCCTTGTCTTCCCCTTCTTGTTTTCACTACTGTGGTAGTCTCGGGTTAACCCCTAATTGAGTGCATCCCCTTGCTTCCAGTTTCTTTTCTAATTATTCTTCAATCCATACCCACAGCTCACCACCTCAATGGGTGGCTTTAGAAAATTATGTACTACACCCTTGTGTCCCTGATCTGGTCACCTAAACATTGCAGACCTAAGAACGCAAATACATTGCCAACCACAGCCACGACACTCCACGTCTGGGACCAGAACAAACAAATATGCTGTTCACAGAACCCACACTCCAAAGCCATGGCAGTATCCGCCCTAACTTCAATGATTCCAGACTTCAATTATAAAATCTGGGTACGGCTTCATACATCAGCTATACCAGGACACCCACCTTTTAACATTCCCGGAGATGCAGTGCCGGTATGGCCTCCCATCCATAGCCCACTTCTCACACAGACAAATCCACTCATGGTTGACGAAACAGCACAGGGAAAAAAGTGACAATGTAAATGAACTTCGGCTGACGAGCTTTGAAAGAATTCTTCTCAAATTGACACCAGCGCATAAAACCTTCTCAACTCTATATGCCAATATATTACAATATAACCTCACACTCAGGTATCCCATTGTCATGGCATGGGGAAAAGATTTTGGGCAAACCATGCCTGCCACAACGTGGAGGGAGATATTTCTCACTCTTAAAAAACTCACACTCCGCGCCAACCATACTGAATTATCCAGAAAAATCCTATACAGGTGGTACTTAGTACCCACACGCCTTAAGCGAATATACCCCGACGCCTCTGATAGATGCTGGCGATGCACCTCTGGAGCCGGATGTATGATCCACATCTGGTGGACATGCCCAATACTCCTTACTTGGCAACGATAACCGCGCTGATCCACGACAGCACAGGTGTTAATTTGCCAAAAACTCCCGACACCAGATCAACATAGCGGCCCTAGCTCTGATCAGCAGATCATGGAAAAAACGGAGGCGCCAACCATACAGCAATGTAGACAGCTTATAGACGCGACCCGATTCTATGAATTAGCAAGCAGAACAGCTCTCTCCACCAGGGCAATCTTTTGGAGTAGGGCTTGGCAGGCTGCAGTCCCCCCTCTCCCCCTGTCATATCTAAGGACACTGTTTGAAGTCTCGACAGCCGAGTTCATCATAGATACCACAAAATATGTAATAATAATGTACACAAATGTGAGCTATCCTAGGGGGTAGCTCACCCGGGTAAACAAGGTCACACCAAGATACTCGACCCTCTTCCAAGAGAGGCACAAAAGCACCCCTTCCACGCTTCTGATAGGACCCCTTATCGACCAAGATAGTTACTGGATAACTTCAGCTTCAGCTCTCTATTCTACTTCCCCCCCCCCCCCCCCCCGATCCCAAGTTGGAAAAAAAATAAAAACAAACTCTGTTCAAGTGGACTACTGTGTTGAATATGTATGTAACTGCATAACTGAAACATTTCTCTTCTGTATACATATACAACTGCATAATCTGCGAACTTTGTAACACCAATGACCACTGTGAACTTGAAAACTGCTTAGTTAAAAAAAAAAAAAAATTACTCTATCTCTACTCACGTGAGAAGGTACCCAATACAGCAAGGTAAGTGTCAAACTATTAAAGGTTTTGAATTACTACCAGTGGATGGAACCTGAGGACTCCTTGTACATTACTTCTAATCATCCTAAATGATGGGGAACAGCAGTGATAAGAGTATAGTCAGAGAACAGGACAAAATCTGGAAATTAGAAGATCATAAAGTCACTAATGCCAACCAAAGTCTGAGAACCCAAAATGGATAATCTTGAATTACTGGTTAAAAAATAATTATATTCAGGGACACACTAAAGGGCTATGGGAAACCTGAAGGTAAAGAGCATGTTGCTGAACTACAACTGCTGATTTGTTCTACAATGTAATTACAGGACCCACCATTGTGACATGCTAAAAGAACTAAACTGGCTGTCACTGGAATCCAGACACACCTTTCATCTTTCCAGCCTTGTGTTTAAGAGCTTTTCTGGGAAGCTCCCAACCTACCTGTGCAGAATGATCTCCCTGGCTGTTCCCACCTCCTATAACCTCCGATCTAGTACAGCACTTTATTTACCTCAATACAAAAAGAAAGCAGCCCAATCCTCCTTTTCCTACAGAGCACTGCAATTATGGAATGACCTCCCACATACTTTCAAATCTTCCCCAAGCCTAAAGTCCTTTAAGAGATCCCTCTCTCCATACCTCAAAACAGAATGCACGTGTCATGGTTGATTATATATTTCCTACCTGTTCTGTGTTAAATTTTGTATATATTGTGTATTAATATTGTTTTTATATTTTATTGTATCAATGCAATGTTTTGTGGACCCAGGACATACTTGAAAACGAGAGAAATCTCAATGTATCTTTCCTGGTAAAATATTTTATAAATAAAAATAAAATAAATAATTCTATAAAACATTGAAACACTGGCAAGGGAAAAGCTTGTTCTATCTGTCACCAGTGTGCAGTGAGCGCTGACAATATATGTAATTTTTGATATGATTGACGTTACGTAGCCTAGAACTCCAGGCTACGTAGGTCAGGTGTGCCAGGGTTGTAACCAGCGCCCTCGACCAGTCTCTGGATGTGCAACATTTCCAACAGAATAAATAAATGTGTCCCCCCAATCCCTCAAAACAGGTCTGGTCGCTGTGGACCAACTGCCTATCTGAAAAGGATGGTAATGTGCTGATTTTTTTATTTTTTTTATTCTTTATTTCTTTTATTTTGATAATAACAAATTCTGTTGTTAAAGCATATTGACACATATTTAGAGGAAACCACGATAGCATGATGGACAAGCCCTGTTAATAGCTTGTGTAAGTTGCCAACATACCAATCCATATGTTAAGTATAGATTTGAATAAGCATGAGAGAGAAGCAAAGTGGGAAAATTTGAAAATTGGGAAAAGAAAGACTGAAGATAAGAGAATCTTGGGAGCGGAGTCCAGTGAGAAGCTTGGAGGTGTCGTAGTGGAGGTGGCCAGACCTTAAGAGGACATAGTACAAGAGCCCATAGTAGTCACCTTAGGCGGGTTCATTGACTAAACCTAGGTAACATCTTAAACTCAGTATTGGGACCCCTTATATTATTCACTAGCTTATGGTATGCAATAAGAAGATCGGTAAGGGTCCATACCTCAAGCAATACATGCCTCCTAGAGCATAGTCATTGCTCACCCAGTGGCCGACCTAGGTGCCATCTCTCCTACGGCCTATGTGTGGTGGGATCCGAAAGTATCCTCCCATATTTCCCAGGCCCCCAAAGGTTATGATGTCTACTGGAGCTCATAAAAGCTATTTTCTAATGCATGCCGTTAAGGGACACATGTCATATCACCTCTTCCCTCTTTGGAACAGTAGTAGATTTCCATTCCTGGCTGATGATAGGTTTGCTGCCATGAGGATGTGGAAAACTACCAGGCTCTGTTGTTTGGCAAGAGTGTCCCACTGAACAGTAGGAAGAATTCAGACAATATTCTTGGAGATGATGTCAGCCACTATGATCCAAAATAGCCTAATCACTGAACACTCACACCAAATGTGTACCATAGTGCCCTTTTTGGTACCGCATCTCCAGCATTTATGTGAGTAGTGACTGAACATGTGGGCCTGTCTAACAGGTACCAAGTAACACCTAGGTGAGATCTTCCTAATGAGCTCTAGGTGATATATGCAGCAGGTGTATTTCCTATGTATTATGAATGCTTTTCCCATTGTTTTCAAATGATGACAAGGCCTAGGTCCCTTTCCCACTCTTTAGTGTGTTTTGATAATGGAGACTTCATATCAAATAATAGTGTGTCATAGCAAACAGATATTCCCCTCTTTTTGGGGGTCAGATTCACACACATATTTTCTATAATGGACAACTTTGAGGTCTTGATAAGCAAAGAAGGCAAATATGCCTGCTGAATCCCTTGCAGAAGAGTGTGCATCTAGAGGTAAGCTAAGAATAAAGAGGGTGGAGCACGTCAGCAGTTTGCAATTGTGAGAAGGGTACTAAGTCATTACCCGTCCAAACTTAATACAAATGTGTCAGTTCCCCTCCCCCCCCAACCTCTACTGTCAAATGAGGGAATGAGACATTTAAAACATGTGAAGTCGCACACCACAGGAGAGAACAGGGGCAAGGGTATCGGTAGAGATGAGGGGACCGGTGGTCCGCCGCTGGGGTGCCTCTTTGGGGGCACTCGGCGGGGAAGCCGATGAAGCTGAGGACAGGTCGGGATACTCTCTATAGAACAGCCTTGGGCCCCTGGACTTCCCTTCCAGGGGCTCACCCACCAATCAGGGGAAAAAATATTCACAGGTCTACGACCTATACGGGGTCCATCATACTCAAAGGTGCCAACACCTGTCTTTCTAGCGCAACAGCTTTACTTTTCTTTCTTCTCTTCAATTCTCTCTCCTCTTCTTTTTTTTTAATTTTATTTTTTATATTCTTTATTTTTGTTTTGCGAGCTTTACATCTTGCTTGATTAGCCACGACAGCCATAACAAGCCCAACTGTAACATTATATAACATCAGTATGGCATTTATAAATACTGCACATTTTTAAATGGTAAGTATTGAACATAGAATAAAACATCTGCTTGTTAAATTATAAAGAGATTTGTTTCCATATAGACAGTGGTGTTATCGAGGGCACAGGTACAGTGAGGGATACTATAGGCATGTATGAGAAGGTCTAGTGTGAGTTAGTATTATGCTATTAGTAGCAGCTTTTACAAGACCTGCTCCCTTAGGGGAAGGCCGGTATACCTGTGCTATAGGGGTGCAGGGAAACAGCAGTAATTAGCCGTCTGGGGGGCGGTAAGCAGTGTATGTAGTAGGGGCTAAGATATGGCCTAATTTAATGTAGGCTTTCAAAAAGGAACAGAGGGTACTGATGTGGTGCCTATGCAGCGTGTAAAACAGCTCCTCATCATTAAGCTAAAATATGCTATGAGCAGCTTGGAGCTGGGGGGGTTAATTGGTATAGTGGAGCCAACTTCCCGGGTTTTTCCCGGTGTCTATAATGGATGACCGTGGGCCCTCCAAACAAGAACAGAAAAGAGAACAAAAACATAAAAAAAGGTGGTGGTTCATGTGGTTTTCTTCCCAGATGCACCCCTGAGATATGGGACAATATTGGTTGGGTCCTAAGCTGTTTTAGTCGGGGGGGTTGTAAGGCCCAGTTTCGCCATTACAGTGTCCATCTCTGCTATGTCCATTACTCGGTGTTCCGTGCCCTGATGCGCACGGGGCCGCTCCCCAGCGATATGTCACCCCTCTGGCCGCAAGTGATGTTGTCAATGGTCGAAGAGATTTTTGTCATTGCAGGGTAGTGTGAGACAGGCCTGTGAAAAATTTTAAGTCCACGCCCTCAAAGCTGAAGGGATTCTTCCCCTTGATGGCACTCATGAGTTCTGCTTTGTCTTGCCCATTTTGGGCAGGAGGTCGCCTGTTGCGGAGCCTGTGAGTTGTGGTGGTTTGGGTAGGCGAAACATGCCATCTAGCTGTATCCCCTTTGCTTGCCTGACGGGCAGCTTAGTTGCAAAGAGCCTGCGGAGGAGATGGGGCAGCTCAGCTGTGGTCACAGTGTCAGAGGGGCCTCGGATTTTAATGTTCTTCCTTCTGCGTTTATCCTCCATGGCTGCTAGTTGGTGGGACAGTGTAGCGTGAGCCGTGGTAAGTTCTCTCACCTGCGTCTGGAGGTCTGTCACTTGAGCTTGGGTAAGCTGCTCCACCGTGGTGAGGCGAGCGGTAAACTCTCTGACATTGTCCCTTACCTTTACCATCGTATCTCTGTGGTGACCAGGTTACCCGCTGTCGGTTGCACAGGCTTAGCCGGCCCTCGATATCCCAGATTCTCCGGCCAGTGCAGGGGGATGTCGTCTGAACTGTCGGAGTAGTCCTCGATGTTGGCCGCCATCTTAGGTCCTGCTGCGCCATGCGGTTTCCTCAATAGATCACCTATATCAGCAGATTGCCGGGGCCGACGCAGCTTTTTAGTTTTTTTTTTCCCCATCAGTGTTGGGGTGTCGCCGGGCTTCTTGCTGTGTGGTTAACAGCCGTTTTGGGCAGAATTTGGGTCTTTAAGGGTTCACATCGTTGGAGAGCCGTGGGTATGCGACTGATCAGGTTGAGCGCTGGCTCCTACTCTTCTAATGTTAATGTTATGTTTGAAATATAAAATAAACTGTATTGAACAGTGGCAATCAAAGGAGAGCTCTAGGGCACAATTTCTGCCCCTCCACTCTTTCCAACACCCCAATGCCTTAGATACAACTTGTACCAACAATTATGCTGTACCAATCGAGTGTTGCCCTACATGTAATGTTATACTATATGACCAGCTGTCCTTACAAAATAAAGAATTTTAATAAAAACATGTGAGGGGGTATCTAAAGATACTGGACTCCATGTATAGAATTTTAATTTGTGTTTATCCCAGATTTTAAGTATAATTTTTGTGATGGGTAGCATGTCTAGGGTAGTTGGCCTCAAGGGTGTAGGCAACCACAGTAGAGATTGGACAACCTAGGCAATGGTCCAGTATGACTCAATATTGACCCATTGGGGTGGTAGAGTGAAATCATGAGCTGCTATTGCATGATTAAGCAATTGAGCATAATAGCATAGTTGCAGATCAGGGCTGCCCAGACCACCATCTAGAATCTTCCTGGCAGCGGTGCTTTTAGGAATGCAGGCTTTGTACCTATGAATCGGTATATGTTAAGTTGTAGGATTGGTAGGAATGTTATGGGGAGTTTAATTTGTAAGGAGCGGAACAAGAATTGGAGTTTTGGGAGTATCATCATCTTGATTGCCACTTTTCGGCCTAGCCAGATTAAAAAATGTATCTTTCCACTTGCCTATATGTGATTGGATGTCTTTGGCCAGTCTAATGTAGTTTGTTCTAAAAATATTGTTTAGGTTTTTAGTTAGCCTTGCCCCTAGATACACTATATAGTCTCAATATAGTCACAATATAGTCTTCCCCCAGTCATACTGAAACCTTTTTTAAATCACCTGCTTCTCTAGGCGAATGGGCATAGCTTGTGTCTTGGCCATGTTCAGTTTGTAATGAGAGTATTTACTGTACTCCTGCAGAGTACTAGTAAGCGTGGAGAGTGAGGTAAGCGGTCGTGTAATAGTTAATAGGATGTAGTCTGCAAATAAGCCTAATTTGTGACCGGGGCTATAAACATGGCTCCGTTTTCTTCTCTCCAAATTTGTTAGGCTGTCAGGTCCAGGGAATTTGTTAGTGGGAAGGATATCTATGGGGGAGATGATAGATGTGCTTGTTTTTTTAAAGAGAATTCTTGACATGACGGTTTAGTTACTGATTCTCATACAGCCTTTCTGATATCAGCCTTGAAAGATTTTACAACATGTCTTACGTCACAGATCCCTAAAGCACTTCAACTTGCTGAACTGCTTTATGTGTAAAGAGTGTACATCTTTTTTTATTTTACAAAAAGTGCAGATTTTAATAGACATAGGCATATTTTTACATATGTATAATAGGAATACAGCCAGACCTACAGGGAACACAAATAACATAATTTTTTGTGTAATAACCACGTGTATCACCCCAAATTGAGGTAGCTGATGTACTCACAAACATAAAAAAGAAAAGAGCCTGGATCAAATAAGTCGCAGACTCCAGATCTATTAGCAAATATTTTAGTTTTAAATGGAGGCTTGGTTTTGCAAGGATTTTTCTGTATACAATTTTAACAGACTTAAATGGTATGCATATTTTAAACAAAATATTATTTAAATTTAAATAGTATATCATAGACATGTAACACTGTTTTCAGATATATAGAGGATACTATGTATGACGAGAATAGGTCAGTTGTCTTGGATCTTTGATTTAGTTCAAAGTACAATATGAGCCTGGATTCTGAGCGTCTTTTGGATACCTGGATATGATGCTAAAAAGTAACCTTTCAGCTAAAGCCCTTCTCAAGCTGAACGTTACTTTTTGCATTACAATAAAACTGCCTTCAATTAATTTATGCCCAGTATTCTTTCTTAATATATTGCTGAATGAGCAGCGTTGGCTCTGGTAGCACATGGATGGTCCTTTCTTTTATGTGCCTTTTTTTTTTGTTCTTCTGTAGTATCCTTAATGTGATGCTCTCACATAATAGTGCCTTCCAATGTATGCCAGTCAGATTTTTAGTTATATGACTGAATGGAGGTCCACTTTCCTTGTTATTGTGGTCACACAGGGAAACATACTAAGGGTGCAGGGTAAGAGGTGATGTGTATTTGTGGTTGATTACTTTCTTGGGGTTTCCAGTTCATTCAGTTAGTGCACATGAGGGAATTAAGAGGGTGAGGGATATAGAGTATTCATGAATTTTAAGGTTTTCTCTAATAGAAGTGACCAATGCGAGGTTTTATCAAACGGGAGATAAAGAGCATCCGTGTTGAGATCCATAAAATATGTGAAAGGTACAGGAAAGGAAGCCTGAATGCAAAAGAGATGATGAGGGATTAGTGACTGTACATGGCTAAAATGGCTGTGATGAAGGGTGTGAGGAGTCCAAACATGCAGGACCAATGCACCTTTTCAAACGCTTTTTGCATTGAGGGAGAGCAAAAGACTTGGAATTTTGGATACATCTGCAAGCTGGTTGATGCCCAGACACAAAGACTGATTGGATAGTTGGACGATACAGGAAAGGGAGAAGAGGTACCAGTCTGTTTGCTAGGGCTTTCACACAAATGTTGGTGTCTAAAGTTGGGCCGAAGTTTTAGCACACTGTAGATTGTTTGGCTTGTTTTGGCAAGGTGATGATGTATGCATGCATAACCTCTCCTGGGGAAATTGAAGCTGATGCAATATGTTTTAAAAAATCATTAAGATGAGGTAGAAATATGGTTATGAAAGTTTGATAATATATTCCAGTTAAACCATCAGGAACTGGACTTTTGAGGTTAGGAAGGGTACTTATTGCCTTTTTCCACCTTCTCTGCAGAAATTTATGTCATGAGTGTAAGGGCTTGATCATGTGTTATGTGCAGTAAATTAATTTTGTCTAGGGAATAATTATTAACAAACTTAGATATTTGTACTGTTCCTGGGTCCATCCATAGATTACATTGTGAGACATAAAATGAAGCAAATTCATCTGCAATTCTGAAAGCTTTAAGAATCTCCTGGCCTGTCTGAGAGTGAATAAAGCATAAGAGCAGCTGCAGTTTTGTCTCTGTTTCCATGCCGACATTCTCCCTTGCTTGTTATAGTAAGCATAGAATATTTTTTTCAGTCTACAGAGTTGTTCTGTTTTGTATAGTTGTATTATTTGTGTTGCTTGTTTAACCCCTTAAGGACCAAACTTCTGGAATAAAAGGGAATCATGACATGTCACACGTCATGTGTCCTTAAGGGGTTAAAGGACCACTCTAGGCACCCAGACCACTTCAGCTTAATGAAGTGGTCTGAGTACCAGGTCCCTCTAAGGTTAACCCATTTTTTAATAAACATAGCAGTTTCTGAGAAACTGCTATGTTTATAAATGGGTTAATCCATCCTCCAAATCCTCTAGTGGTTGTCTCATTGCCCGGCGCTGGAAAAAAGGTGAGTTTTACCCCTTTCCTCTCCCCAGAGCCAGGCAGGAGGGAGACCCTGAGGGTGGGGGCACCCTCAGGGCACTATAGTGCCAGGAAAATGAGTATGTTTTCCTGGCACTATAGTGATCCTTTAAGCTGAGTGATGGTATAGGCAGTCAATTGTGTCAACTTTGCCTCATCTATAGTAGCTAATTCCTGTTCTAGGTAAGTGAGTCTTTGTTCTCTAAGCTTACATCTTAAAGTTGCTGTGACAAACTCCTCTTTTCAAGTGAGTTTGCCACGAGTTCTTGGAGGGGACTACTTGCCAGCCTTTCACCCTGTGACTATTGCCCCTGCAATAGAACTGAATAATAGACTTTAAACAGGCTCTGCAATTGGGACTATATGGTTCGTTTACCAAACAACCGCACGAACAGAGACCACCCTGGAGCTTGTTAAAACCTATTAACAACTTGGAACGTTTCTCACCGCAGTAGTATTGGCGTTTAAATTCCTATACAGACACCTGGTAGTGAGAGTGTTTAAGCGTAAGTGCCTCAGGGGAGTGGAGTGTACAGTTAGGAGCGAAGTGCCGAGGAGTACTTTGGTTAGTTCACCCGATCGGCTCTCTCCCGGGTGTGTGGTTTTAGTGGAGGCAAGCGTGTATCGCGCTTACATCGAGCTAGGAGGGCATTTGCATGGTGGGCGAGGATTTGGCTCATGAGCCCAGTATGTATATTGCGTTAACCTATGCATGCGGATTTATGGCCCCTGACCAAAGGGGTTGCAGGGGGAGGGGGGCTTGCCACTTACTGTGGTCTTTGTGTCCGCCGTCTAGTCGGCGTGTTTGTGTGAAGCCTGGACCTTATGGAGCCCAGGTAGGTAAGCGTATGTTGCGTGTGGAGTTAAACAAATAAGGACATTTGTTGAGGTGCTGTAGTAAAAGTCCCATCTGTGTTTTTCATTTTGGGTTGTCCGTCTCCTGCTGGTTCGCTGTTCTAGGGACGAATGGTGTTATGGAGGCCGGGTCCCATCTTGCCCTCTGCATTCACGAGGCGGCCGGTGTGTCTTGTGGCGATAGTTCCAGGGTCTCCAGGAAGGATGCCGATTCTGACATGGACTGCAAAGCATGCAAAGTATGTACTGTCCCATCTTGAGTCACCGCTAGTGAGCCATTCCACCCCCAGCGGTAGCTCAGTCCCGCAGCTCGCAACAGTGACGTGACCGGAGTGTACGATTTGCAGTGCAATAGTGTGGACCTTGTCAAATCTTGGAAGAAGGCCAGGGTCGAGTTTTTGAAGGTGAACGGCATTTTGCCTTTCAGCGCTAACAATATTTGCATCTTGTCAGGTAGGGAGATGCAGCGGAGCATGACGTCTCTCCCCGTGTTGGTCCGGAGATGAGCAGGGTTCGGGATGTCTATTGCCATCTTCTTGGCCACTGTGTGTGACAGGATTGTGGCCAGCATTCTCCTGATGTAATGGAGTAATTCCTCCGCCGTAATCGTTGCAGGGATACCCCTGATTTTGATGTGGATACGCCTCTGGCGATCTTCCATATTAGAAAGCTTGAGTGTCATAGATTGTTGCGGCGTTTGTAGCGTTTTTATAGAGTCCGCCATCGTGTTGAGCTAGGACTGTACGTCCGTTAAGGCTGTTTCATTAGTTCTGACCCTCTCCGACACTGCCCTTACTTCTGTTTTAAGAATGGCCGAATCGTCCGCCAGCATTTTATGGATTTCGGCAAGCATTAGTTTTAAGTCCTTCTTGTTGGTCGGTGCAGTGTCGTCGGCTGATTCTGGAGCTTCGACCGTAGGTGTTGGTGAGTATTGCGGGCTCTTGGGCTCGTGTTGTTGCAGCGTCGGACCCTGCTCCGTGTCTGGGTGTCCATTAGCGGTAGCAGGCTTAGATTGAGCCGGCCGCTGGAGCATGGCTCCTATGTCTGTGCCCTCCGCTGGGGTGTGCGGTTTTTGGGAGTGCCTGCCCATGCCCAGGATGTTGGTTGGCAGGGCAGATGGAGCTAGGGTGTGGGGTGTTGTAGCACTGGTGGTTGCGATGCCTCCTAGGAAACTCTCAAGGTCTTGCAGCATGTGATAGGCCCCAGTATTTCCGTCGTGCTGTCTTCAGTGGTTGAAAGAAAGGCATCGATCGATGCTCCCTGCCCTTCTGGTACCGGTCGTGCTGGTGTGGTGTTTGGATCGGGTTCGGTTCTGCTGATATCTGCAGGATTATATTTTGTTTTAGGGAGCTTAAAGAAATGGCATCTGGTCAGGTTGCTTGGTAAGCCCCGCCCCCAGGCAGCGGTGTTTGGGCATGAATCTCATGGAACTGAAATTGGATACAGAAACTCCCAAACACTGCTGAACTTCCATCATCGCCTGTGTTCATTTCTATTCAGCTTAGAAGGGCACTGTTCGGTGAGATCATTTGTCTAGATGAAGGGAACAAGCTCCAGGGTAAGACTATTGACTCCATTCGGTAGTTTGTTTGTTTGCAAACTACCCAACTAGACCGACTGCAAGCCCTGATTCTCTGGGACTGTTTTGGGCAGGAAACCATGCGTGCGGGCAGTCAAAAAGAGACTCCCAGGAATTTCCTGAACCCCTGCTCTGATCTGGGTGATTTTTGGATATGTTGTTCACCCAGATCAGGGCTATCAGTGGATGTGTTATGTGTTATGGGGATATGTTGTATTTTGGGGTACTTATTGGACTTTATAAAAATATGTTTTTTCTGTCTAGGGATAATTAAGTTATTGTATTATCTACCTTAATTGTATCACAGGCAGAGGGATTGTGTGCTGTATGTGGGAATATTGTTTACTGTTACATTGTTTTGATTGGCTTGTATACTTTGTGTCCTGTGCCCAACAAGGTCCACCTGGGATGTCAACTTTGTTGGGAAACTTGTATAAAACGCAGTGTGCCTACATTAAACTGGTATTCCACCTTACACTCCAAAACTGTGTGTCGTCCTGTTATTGGAGGGAAAGACGATTTACTCCTGTGTCTGCTGTTCCAGCTTGCAGGGGATTCAATTGGGAAAGTCCTTGTAAGGACTAGAGCTAATTCCCCATTCGGCTCCAGGAAGGAGCGGTTCCAGGGCCCCAGTCAAGCCACGGCGACTGTGGGCAGAAGTGCTGCGGTTGGTCCCCGGTTCCAGCTAGGAAGTGGTCCTTGGCAGAGGTACCCAACCAGGGGTATAGGGAGCTCCGTTACAGTTGCTAATTGAATTTAGCAACATAGCAGATTTGCCCATTTGAGGGAAGATGTTGGGAGCATCAGCTCAGGAGAAGCTGTATTAGAGGAAGCTGTTACTTCTAACAGCCGAGCTAACAGCCCCTCTAGTACGGGTGGGGATCAAAATGTAAGGAAGGCAAGACAGGTTGTGGTGGTAGGGGACTCTATCATTAGGAGAGCAGATAGGGCAATCTGCCGCTCTGATCGGCTCAACCGGACAGTTTGCTGTCTCCCGGGTGCTCGGGTCCGGCATGTTGCTGACAGAGTGGATGGATTATTGGGAGGGGCTGGGGATGACCCAGCGGTCATGGTCCATGTTGGTACCAATGACAAAGTAAGAGGAAGATGGAAGGTCCTAAAGAATGATTTCAGGGAATTAGGTAGCAAACTTAAGAAAAGGACCTCCAAGGTGGTATTCTCTGAGATATTACCTGTGCCACGCGCTACAGTGGAAAGGCAGCGGGAGATTAGAGAGGTCAATGCGTGGCTTAAGTCTTGGTGCAGGAAGGAGGGTTTGGGGTTTTTAGAGCACTGGGCCGACTTTGCGATTGGGTACAACCTTTATAGTGGTGATGGATTGCACCTAAACGGGAGAGGGTCTGCAGTGCTGGGGGATAGGATGGCTAGAAGGTTGGAGGAGATTTTAAACTAGTAGTAGGGGGGGAGGGTCATAGCAATCTACAAAATGGAGATAGGACAGAAAGGAGATGGGCTTTAGCACAGTATAAGGGGGGTGGAAATGGGGGGAGGGGCAAGCTCAGAACAGAGAAGCTGTGTAATGTTGAAAATTCACAAAATATACAAGTGATGCATAATATTAAATGTATGCTTACTAATGCAAGGAGCCTAAATTATAAATTTAAACCTATTTAGTTTAGAAAAACGTCGCCTGAGAGGGGATATGATAACATTATACAAATATATTCGTGGCCAATAGGTTTGTGGAAATCTATTCACAAACCGGACTTTACATAGGACACGAGGCCATGAGTTTAGACTGGAAGAAAGAAGATTTCGTCTAAGGCAAAGGAAAGGTTTTTTTACTGTAAGAACAATCAGGATGTGGAATTCTCTGCCTGAGGAAGTGGTTTTATCAGAGTCCATACAGATGTTCAAACGGCTACTAGATGCATACTTGCAAGAACAGAATATTCAAGGATATAATCTTTCAATGTAGGGTAATAACTGCTTGATCCAAGGATAAATCTGACTGCCATTCTGGGGTCAAGAAGGAATTTTTTTCCTAGTTTGTTGCAAAATTGTGATTCAAACTGTTTTTTTTTTGCCTTCTTTTGGATCAACAGCAAAAAACAAATGTGAGGTAGGCTGAACTTGATGGACGCAAGTCTCTTTTCAGCTATGTAACTATGTAACTATGTAACTATGAATTAGCTTACCATGTAGCTGTGGGAGCTATCGCTGGACAAGTGTTAATGGTAAATTAACCTATCCCTACTTTTTTGCTTCTTCCCTTGCCTGTGCATCCAACAAAAGGTATTCATTAAGGTGCCACACTTCTTTCTTCCTAAAAAAAACCATATGGATTAAATTATGGGAGTAAAGGTCCAACCACGAGTGATCGCCTATGATACATTGCATATTGTTCTGTGAGTGATCTTGTCAACTACAAAATAATTCAGTCTGGAGTAGCTGAAATGTTGAGAGGAATAAAAGTAAATTCCCTAGAGGAAGGATTTTTGATGCTCCAGGTATCCACCACCATGTACTTGTGTCATAAAGAGATCAAATGTTTACATGATGAACTTAATTTTACCACATGACAGGAGGCTTCATATTTTGTATACCTCTCTTTACTGTAAAATCTAGCAGCACAGGTCATAACAGAAACAACCAATCAGAAACAAGAATCCAATCCATGAAAGGCCCTGCCAGCCTGAGCACGACCTCTTTCTTTGCTGCTCCTACTGCACAGGTCAGACTATTTTACCCTATTGATTCTCTTACATGTTTCGTGATTGAAATGCATTAGATTGTTTTGGTTTTTATCACTAAACTTTATTAGAAGTCATTTGCTTTTATTCATTGCCCTCCCTCCTCCTCATCCCCTTCTTGTGACTGTTTATCTTAAAATTCTAACTTTCCCCTCTCACCTGCCTCTCCTACCACAGAGCTGTGTGGCTGCCTGTTTTTCTATCTATCTTCTATCTTGGTTTTCGTTCCAGATCGGTATTACCGCGATCTGGACATTGTGATTACTTATCTGCTGCACAACTTGTCCTGGAAGCCTCTGCAAGTACTATTTCACTCATACAAGGTAAGTGCATATAAGGAAAAGTTATTTATTGTTTGAAGTGCCTCCAACTTCTGTGACATACCGGTTACTGACGATATAGACCTGCTTACACTGTACTGACTTAAAGTATCATACAGGTCACTGTGCCAAATTATAAGTTGCCATTTGTGGGTGTCATTTGTTGTACAAGGCACACCACCTGGGGTGAGCCCTCAGATATCTGTGAGAAAACACCTGCTTTGCTACAAATAAGCTTGTGTTTTTTCACAGTATGGTTTTACAAATATTGTTATCCCACATATAGATTTCTATTTTGTATATCTCTGGGATATCCTGACACTTTGTCACTTTTTATGCACTGACACTTTATTTATAATTGTTTGCGCACCTACATTTTAGTTTTTTTATGCAGGGAGACATACCGTGAAGGAAACGGTATTGGGGAATGAAGCGCACAGAAGAGGGAGTTTGAGCCATGCACCACCAGACACCCTAGGTCACCTGAGTGGTCCCTACCTGATCATCTGGCACAATTCGCGCACTTTTGGCTCAGCTCAGCACCAAGATGTTTCATGAAGCTTCTGAAGCCGGTCATGGCCCCTCCTCAAAAAAAAAAGGTATCAGTTGCCTTATATATCCCGACGATTTGCTGATTTTCTGCAACGCAGTGTCCAGACTGTGCTCCCAGATGCAATTTGTTGTTAACTTTCTGGAATCTTTGGGCTTTGTGGTGAACAGATAAAAGTCAGCGCTCGTCCAGTCCCAGACAGTTCAGTTCCTCGGTTAGGTCCTACACCTACTGACCTCAAAGGTTGCCTCAATATGGAAGTTATGCAGGGTCCTACGCAGGGACTCCGTTCCTCTACATCTTCTCCTCTGCATAGTGGGCCTCCTCTCCTCCTTAATCCTAGGCTTAGGAATGTTAACTGGAGCCACACTATCTAATAAGACAATCAGGCACTAAAACCTAATTAGTACAGGAAACAGGCTGAAAACAAGTGGAGTAGTAAGGGTTAATCACCCATTTGCTTTTATAGCCACTAAACAGTGAGCAGCCTGTGGTCCCGCCCACCCCCACCACCCCTGAGCGGTGGTGGGGGCCCTAAAAAACAATAAGAGTAAAATGACAAAGAGCACTCTGATTGGCTTAAACCAACCAATCAGAGTGTTCTTAGCCTAATTGCAGGGCGGGGGAAGGCTTTGTAAGCCTTCCCCCGCCCTGCAGAGCTCAGTCTGCGCGGAGCCCTCCATGGGTTAAGATGGATTAATTTTTTTAGCGTCAGGTTTTTTCTTTTTCGTCAGGATTTCTTTTTTGCGCTCTGGTTTTTTATTTTATTTTAAGTTCGACGGGTATAATGGCTTTTTATTTGGCCTTTTTTGGGGCTGAAAAATTAGGAATTTAGAAAAAAGAAGACGTCAAATGGTAAGTTTAATTTTTATTTACAGGTTTGTTATTTTATTTCCCCCTAACTTATTTAGGGTGAGGGGGGTAGGTAGGGGATTGTTTTATTTAGGTGGGGTTGGGTGACTAGGTGCTTGGGACCCCTAGTCACCTTGATTTGGGGGGGGGGATTTTAATTTAGGGCCTCCACCCGCCACTCAGGGGTGGGGGCCGGGGGGACAGTAGATCCACCCCTTATTGTTTTTTAGGGCCCTCACCCACCGCTCAGGGGTGAGGATCCGGGGGACAGTAGGTCCCCCCCTTATTGTTTTTTTTAGGGCCCCCACCCACCGCTCAGGGGTGGGGGCCGGGGGGGAGGACAATAGGTCCCCCCCTTATTGCTTTTAGGGCCCCCACCCACCGCTCAGGGGTGGGGGCCGGGGGGGAGGACAGTAGGTCCCCACCTTATTGTTTTTTAGGGCCCCCACCCACTGCTCAGGGGTGGGGGCTGGGGGGGACAGTAGGTCCCCCCTTATTGTTTTTTTTAGGGATCCCACCCACCGCTCAGGGGTGGGGGCCAGGAAGGAGGACAATAGGTCCACCCCTTATTGTTTTTTAGGATGCCCACCCACCGCTCAGGGGTGGGGGCCAGTAGAATAATTGTTTTTTTTAATGCCCCCACCCACCGCTCAGGGGTGGGGGCCGGGGGGAGGACAGTAGGTCCCCCCCTTATTGTTTTTAGGGCCCCCATCCTCCGTGCAGGGGTGGGGGCCGGGCATTGTTATTGTTGGACATTGTTATTTATGGCCCCCACCCCTGGGAGGAGGGGGGGATATGTTTTTTTTTTTACATTTATTTACAGTGAGCAGCCACAGGCTGCTCACTGTTTAATAGACATGCCCCTACTCGCGGTATAGCGAGTAGGGGCAGAATTTACTAATACTAAGTAATCTTTACTTAGTATTAGTAAAGTTGGCTGAAAGACCAATTTAGGTCTTTCAGCATTTTAGTAAATAACTCCCTGATACCGTGGGAATTAGGGAGTCATCTACTAAGCGGCTGCAAGATGCAGCCACAGCATGAATAGGATCGGAGTTTCATTAATTCGAATGAAATTGCGATCCGAACAAAGTCTCGACTTGCATCCTAACATGAATGGAAAAACTGTTCTCATTCTGTTAGGATGCAATTCTGCAGTTTTGTCGACGTTCTGTCTAGGTGACAGGACGTTCAGCAATACTGACAGTAAGCATCGTGGGAACAGGGAGGAAAGCTAAGGATCATGGGAAAATTGCTCTGATCAGCGGAAATTAAGCACATTTTGCTCCTCCGCTGGTCAAAGCTGGTCAAGCGGAGGAAACCTCCATAAGGCAGAGAGTCCCTACTTTGTCTTATGATTTTAAAGAAAACTAAAGAAGACAGGAAGAAAAGAAGAACAGATCCTGAGAGAGTGGGAGAAGAGGAAGATTGAGGAAAGGTAAGTTTGGCATGACAGTGCCGCTTTAACCGTCATGGGCATGAAGTTCACCAAAGCTTCACAGGTTGCCACTGGAGTCCTCTTCCACTCCTCCATGATGACATCACCTAGCTGGTGGATGTTAGAGACCTCGTGCTCCCCCACCTCCCATTTGAGGATGCCCCACAGATGCTCAATAGAGTTTAGGTCATGCTTGGCCAGTCTGTCACCTTTACCTTCAGCTTCTTTAGCAAGGCAGTGGTCGTCTTGCAGGTTTGTTTGGGGTTGTTATCATGTTGGAATATTGCCCTGCGGCCCAGTCTCCGAAGGGAGGGGATCATGCTCTGTTTCAGTATATCACAGTACATGTTGGCATTCAAAGTTCCCTCTATGAACTGTAGCTCCCCAGTGCCAGCAGCAGTCATGCAGACCCAGACCATGACACTCCTACCACCATGCTTGACTGTAGGCAAGACACGCTTGTCTTTGTACTACTCTCCTGGTTGCCGCCACACACGCTTGACACCATCTGAACCAAATAAGTTTATCTTGGTCTCATCGGGTCCATTAATCCATGTCCTTAGTCGGCTTGTCCAGAATTAACAGGCTGACCCCCCCCCCCACCGCCACCCCTTCAATCTCTGCAGCAATGCTGGCAGCATTCATACGTCTATTTCCCAAAGACAACCTCTGGATATGAAGTTGAGCACGTGCACGCAACTTCTTTGGTCGACCATGGCGAGCCTGTTCTGAGTGAAACCTGTCCTATGAAACCGCTGTATGGTCTTGCCCACCGTGCTGCAGCTCAGTTTCAGGGTCTTTTCCATGAGGTGCCACGTTGAACTTCCAGTGACCAGTATGAGAGAGTGTGAGAGCGATAACATCAGATTTAACACACCTGCTCCCCATTCACACCTGAGACCTTGTAACACTAATAAGTCACATGACACCATGGAGGGAAAATGGCTAATTAGGCCCAGTTTGGACATTTCCACTTAGAGGTGTACTCACTTTTGTTGCCAACGCTTTAAACATTAATGGCTGTGTGTTGAATTATTTTGAGGGCACAGCAAATTTACACTGTTATACAGGCTGTACAATTACCACTTTACATTGTAGCAGAGTCTCATTTCTTCAGTGTTGTCACATGAAAAGATATAATAAAATATTTACAAAATGTGAGGAGTGTACTTACTTTTGTGAGATACTGTACCTCTCCCTCTGCCTCTGCCTCCAGAACCGCTATGACAGGCATACCTTCAGTTGCCCTAGAAAGAGTTTCTTTTTTTTATAGCCCTAAAACGAGTTTCACAATCATTCAAAAGAGCCTTTCTGCACCAGGCAGAACGGTCGCGGCAATGGAAATGTGCAAGAACACAAAAAGAAAGCGACTCCGACCAGTGGCGTCTCTAGGATTCATTTTTAGGGGGGGCACATGGAGGGCCAGGGACAAAAGTAGGGGGGCACATTTAACCCCGCCCTCGCCGCAGTTTGACCCCGCCCCTGTCGCATGTTAAGCCCCGCCCCGACACAATGTGTTTTGTTTTTTTAATAATACCTGGAGGATTCATTATTTTCCACCAGGGATTATTACAAAAACAAACACGTTACCCTTGATACAGTGCCATAGTTGCCAACATTTGAAAAAAAAATTCCAAGGACATTTTCCAGCACAGCTATCAATTACTGTCTGGGTATAATATCCCTGTACAGTCAGTGCTCTCTGTATAATACAGGGTTGTGTGTATAATAAATTGGGACACTCAGTGCTCCCTGTATAGTGCTGCTCTCTGTATAACACAGGTCTGTTTGTGTATAATATCCCAAGACAGAGAACAGCACTATACAGGAAGCACTGACTATCCCAGGATATTTTATACACACAGATCTGTATTATACAGATAGCTGAGCATATACCCCATGTCCCAATCTCTAGACTACTAGTACCTGTCAACAGCAGCTCCCAGACGCGTGTAACAGGGCTAAAGTGTGTGGCAGCTCACGCAGATGATTTAGCGGTAAAGTGCACTCGCTGGCAGAGCCAAACTGGGAATCCCTGGGAATCCAAAGCAGCCCTTGAAAAAAATGGAAAAAAAATGTATGCCATTCCTACAAGTCAATATATATATATATATATATATATATATATATATATATATAGTACAGTAAGCACACAAGCTCACTGACATGCGCAAATAGGCTTACTGACAGACAAAACTTTCTGACTCACACACAAGCTTACTACAGACAAACTCACTTGTATAAACAGAAGGCTCACTACAAAGAAGTTCAGGGACACACACAAGCTCACTAAAGACAAGCTCACTGACACACACATGCTCACTGTAACGAGAATATACCCCAACACGCAGGATTCGGCTAAACAGAAGACAACACAGAGGAGAGATACGTCTACCGGACCTTAGAATGGCCGGACTCGACGTATATGAGAGGAGGCAGAGTCAGGAACAATCCGAAGTCAAGGATACAGAGAGACAGCGTAAACTAGGACAAGCCGGGGTCTGGTACACAGTAAACAGCAAGCCGACAACCAGAACAGATAAGGATAAAGAGAAAACGTAGTCAGAAACAAAGCCAAAGTCAAAACGGAGAAACACAACTGAACACAACAAGCGCTAAAGGGAACTGATACAGAAACCACGATAGGGCAGGGAGTAAAGGGAGAGGTAAGTATATATAGCTTTTAAACTAATGTGATTGGCTCCTGTCATATCCACACCCCCAAAAGGTAAGTGTATGGGGAGTGTGGCATGACAGGGGCCAATGGGAGCCTTTTAACAATTTAGGCTCCCACTGCCTCTTTAAGAGCGCGCTCGAGACTCGCGGCGCGCTCTTAGATTCAGGCGGGACACGTGACCGCTTCTCGCGGTCACTGCCCGCCTTCCTGTTGAGGCCGTCGGATGAGCCGCGCGCGGCTCGTGCAGCAGCAGGACCGCGCGCGGCTCGAAGAGAGGACCGCGGCCGGCCCCTGGATAAGGTGAGTAACACTACAGTACCCCCCCCTGAGGACACGCCCTCCGGGCGGGTAGGGCCAGGCCTGGCAGGAAAACGAGAATGGTAAGAACGCACAAGGCGGGGAGTGTGAACAGCATCAGCTGAAATCCAACTGCGCTCCTCAGGCCCATAACCCTTCCAATGCACCAAGTACTGAAGTCGACCCCTAAGGTAACGAGAGTCAAGAACAGCAGAGACTTCGAATTCCTCATGACCCTCCACAGAGACAGGAGGTGGAGGCGGGGAATGCCAGGTATAGCGGTTGCGTACGTAAGGCTTCAACAACGAGGTGTGAAATACATTAGGAATACGCAGATTCCTAGGAAGACCCAAGGCGTATGAAACAGGATTAACCTTATGCAGTATACGATAAGGACCTATGAAACGGGGAGCCAATTTCATAGAAGGCACCCGCAGGCGAATATTCCGCGTGGAAAGCAAAACCCTGTCCCCCACAACATAAGTAGGAGCCGCCCTGCGATGCTTGTCAGCCTGAGCCTTCTGGCGAGCAGCGGAATCCACCAAAGAACGCTGAACCTGCTCCCAAGTATTACGCAAACCAGCCAAATGCTCATCCAGAACTGGCATGCCCTGTGAGGAGAATGCAGCCGGAAGAACAACGGGATGCTGGCCATAGACAACGTAAAAAGGGCTTTTGCCGGAAGAATCATGAGTGGCATTATTCCGAGCAAACTCAGCCCAAGGAAGCAGGTCAGACCAATTGTCCTGATGGTGAGACACAAAACAACGAAGGTACTGCTCCATAGACTGGTTGGCACGTTCAGCAGCTCCATTAGACTGGGGATGGTAAGCGGAAGAAAATGAGAGAGAAATACCCATTTCTGAGCAAAAGGCTCTCCAGAACCTGGAAATAAATTGGCTACCCCTATCGGACACGATAGATACAGGAATACCATGTAACCGAAATACTTCTCTAGCAAAGACAAGAGCCAGTTCCTTGGATGTGGGCAACTTGCGAAGAGACACAAAGTGAGCCACCTTGGAAAACCGATCTACTATCATCAGGATGACTGTGTTACCATTCGAAGGGGGTAATTCAACAATAAAATCCATGGATAGGTTAGACCAAGGTCTCTCGGAACTGGTAAGGGATGCAGAAGCCCACAAGGAACTCTACGAGACGTTTTCATATATGCACAAGTAGTACAAGCACTTATATAGTCAGTGACATCCTTGCGTAAGGAACCCCACCAAAAATATCGAGAAACTGCTGACATCGTTTTGGTAATACCAGGATGTCCAGCAGTCTTAGTATCATGATATAATGACAGAATCTCCCGTCTCTCTGGAACATCAACAAACAATTTATCAATAGGCCTCTCGCTAGGTGCCATACTTTGTTTCACTTGTATGGTCTGCAAGAGGGATGAAGAAATAGACAACATAGTAGTGGCTATTATCCTGTCTGGGGGAATGACAGGAGTAACATCAACCTCCTGTTTGTCAGTAGTTTCGAACTGTCTGGACAGAGCATCTGCTTTAATGTTGCGATCACCTGGCCTATAGGTGATAATATAATTGAAACGGGACAAAAATAGTGACCATCTAGCCTGCCTAGAAGACAATCTTTTAGCTTCACCAAGGTAGGATAGATTCTTGTGATCTGTAAAAATGAGGATAGGATCCTTAGTTCCTTCTAACAAGTGTCTCCATTCTTTAAGAGCTAAGATAATAGCAAGGAGTTCACGATTACCCACATCATAATTCCTTTCAGCTTTGGACATTTGTCTAGAAAAGAAGCCACAAGGATGCAATGGCCTTTCAGGCGATTCTCTTTGGGACAAAACAGCACCTACCCCGATTTCAGAAGCATCAACTTCAAGAATATAAGGCAGTGAGGGGATAGGGTGCTGTAAAATAGGTGCAGAGGCAAATGTAGTTTTAAGAAAGTCGAAAGCCTGAAGTGCCTCGGGAGACCAGACACGAGTATTACCACCCTTTTTTGTCATACGGGTGATAGGTGCTACAATAGACGAAAAACCCTTAATAAAGCATCTATAATAGTTAGAGAAACCAAGAAAACGTTGAATTGCTTTCAAACCCTGTGGTAGAGGCCACTCTATGACAGCAGAAAGCTTCTGGGGATCCATACGAAACCCTTTGGCGGAAATCAAATACCCCAAGAACTGGACTTCGGATTGGTCAAATAAACATTTCTCTAGTTTACAATAAAGACCATTAGTAAGAAGGGTCTTCAGGACCGTTGTGACATGTCTGTGATGAGTGTGCAAATCTGTAGAATATATCAATATGTCGTCCAAGTATACAATTACAAATGTGTGAATAAAGTCTCTTAGGACGTCATTAATAAATTCCTGAAATACTGCTGGGGCATTGCAAAGACCAAATGGCATAACAGTGTACTCGTAATGACCGGATCTAGTGTTGAATGCAGTCTTCCATTCGTGACCTTCCTTTATGCGTATTAAATTGTATGCACCTCTAAGGTCCAATTTGGTGAACACAGTAGCATGTTTCAGCCTGTCAAATAACTCTGTAATTAAAGGTATAGGGTATGCATTTTTGATAGTGATTTTGTTTAGATCTCTATAGTCAATGCACGGTCTTAAATCACCCTCTTTCTTAGATACGAAGAAAAACCCTGCTCCAGCCGGAGAAGAGGATCTCCTAATGAACCCTTTTTCTAGTGATTCTTTAACATTCTCCTCCATGATACGGTTTTCTTGAATAGATAAAGGGTACACCCTGCCCTTTGGAGGTATAGTGCCAGGCAATAAATCGATAGCACAATCATAGGATCTGTGAGGCGGTAATTTATCAGCCTCCCTTTTATCGAATACAGTTTTGAGAAACAAGTACTGAGGAGGTATAACAGTAGATAAAGAAGGAGTAGTAGGAACATTAATGGTATTTAAAGGGGTGACTTTACTCATACAAGAGTCGTGGCAGATTTTACCCCATGATTTTAATTGCCCCAATTCCCAGTCAAAAATGGGATTGTGAGAACATAACCATGGGTACCCTAACACGATATGAGAAGAGGGAGAGGTGATAACCTGAAACCGAATGGTTTCAAGGTGTAAAACCCCTGTATACATGAATAATGGTACAGTTTCATGGGTAACTACTGGAGTATTTAAAGGTCTACCATCTATGGCCTCAATGGCCAAGGGTATCTGCCTCTCTCTGACGGGAATGTTATTTTTCGTAACAAACTCAGAGTCAATGAAGTTCTCACCAGCCCCGGAATCAACCAAGGCTAGTATGCTTTCAGCTATACAACTCTCTCCCGTATGAAGGGAAACAGGGAGAAGCAAGCGGTTAGGAGGCAATTTAGGAGACTTAGATATCACACCCAAGGCCAGTCCCCTATAAGGTCTTAGGTGCGAGAGTTTTCCGGAAGCAAAGGGCATTCCTTTACCATATGATCTCGCCTACCACAGTATAGGCAGAGTCCGTTCCTTCTTCTAAGTAGTTTTTCAGTATCTGAGAGTTTGGCAACCCCTAATTGCATGGGTTCCTCCTCGGATACTTTAACACTCTCAGGTTTATCAACTCTGGGGTTAGTAGGTGTGACTACACGTCTATTCCTGTTCTTGGTATAGAGCCTGTCACGAATTCTATTATCTATATCAATGAGGTAGTCAATAAGGTCCTCTAATGGAATAGGAAGCTCCCTTGCCGCTACCTCATCTAATATAGTGTCAGATAAACCTTCCATGAACGCAGTAGTTAACCCATTATTGGTCCAATCTACCTGTGAAGCAAGGGTACGAAACTGAATAGCATAATCAGCCACAGACCTAGACCCCTGTTTAATTCTCATTAATGCTCTTGCGGCATTCTTTGACCTTTTTGTTGTGTCAAAAGTTCTACGAAAAGCTGTAAGAAAGCTATTGAAATTATGCACCATAGGTCCATTGGCCTCCCAAATAGGATTTGCCCACTCAAGTGCTTTGTCAGTAAGTTGATGCATCAAAAACCCCACTTTAGACCTATCAGTAGGAAAGGAATGAGGATACATCTCAAGGTGGAATTCTATTTGATTAATAAAACCTCTGCATGTCTTGGCTTCCCCTCCATACCTAGGAGGAGGTGTTAAATGGGGCGAAGTATTGGGTGAATTGGATACTTCGGGAGGATGGGGTGTAGGAGGGTTAGGTGTGGTTGCAGGAATAGTTCTAGACAAGAGCGTCTGGAGAGCCTGTGCTATCTGATCCATACGATGATCCTGTTCTACAAACCTTGCCTCGTGAGAAGCCATTTGCTGAGCCAAATCTGCGGGGTCCATGGCCCTATCGTAATGTAACGAGAATATACCCCAACATGCAGGATTCGGCTAAACAGAAGACAACACAGAGGAGAGATACGTCTACCGGACCTAAGAATGGCCGGACTCGACGTATATGAGAGGAGGCAGAGTCGGGAACAATCCGAAGTCAAGGACACAGAGAGACAGGGTAAAACAAGGACAAGCCGGGGTCTGGTACACAGTAAACAGCAAGCCGACAACCAGAACAGATAAGGATAAAGAGAAAACGTAGTCAGAAACAAAGCCAAAGTCAAAACGGAGAAACACAACTGAACACAACAAGCGCTAAAGGGAACTGATACAGAAACCACGATAGGGCAGGGAGTAAAGGGAGAGGTAAGTATATATAGCTTTTAAACTAATGTGATTGGCTCCTGTCATATCCACACCCCCAAAAGGTAAGTGTACGGGGAGTGTGGCATGACAGGGGCCAATGGGAGCCTTTTAACAATTTAGGCTCCCACTGCCTCTTTAAGAGCGCGCCCGAGACTCGCAGCGCGCTCTTAGATTCAGGCGGGACACGTGACCGCTTCTCGCGGTCACTGCCCGCCTTCCTGTTGAGGCCGTCGGATGAGCCGCGCGCGGCTCGTGCAGCAGCAGGACCGCGCGCGGCTCGAAGAGAGGACCGCGGCCGGCCCCTGGATAAGGTGAGTAACGCTACACTCACTAAATAGAAGCTCACTGACACACACAAGCAGTACCATTTTAACAGAGTTAAGGGCCCTTGGGCAAAGCAATGCACTGGGGCCCTTCCTACACAACAACTCACAGGATTTTTAATTATTGATAGACTGCTGAGTCCATACACACACACAGACTGCTGAGTCCTTACACACACACACACACACACACACAGACTGCTGAGTCCATACACACACACACACACACACAGACTGCTGAGTCAATACACACACACAGACTGCTGAGTCCATACACACACACACAGACTGCTGAGTCCATACTCACACACACAGACTGCTGAGTCTATACTCACACACAGAGACTGCTGAGTCCATTCACACACACAGACTGCTGAGTAAATACACACACACACAGACTGCTGAGTCCATATACACACTCACACAAATGCACACACACATACACACACATAGACTGCTATGTCCATACACACATATACACACACACACACACACAGACTGCTGAGTCCATGCACACACAGACTGCCGATTCCATACACACTCACAGACTGCTGAGTAAATATACACACACACAGACTGCTGAGTCCATACACACACACACAGACTGCTGAGTCCACATACACACACACACACACACACACAGACTGCTGAGTCCAGACACACACACACACACACATACTGCTGAGTAAATACACACACACAGACTGCTGAGTAAATACACACACACTCACAGAGACTGCTGAGTCCATACACACACACAGACTGCTGAGTAAATACACACACACACAAAGACTGCTGAGTCCATACACACACACACAGACTGCTGAGTCCATGCACACACACACATACTGCTGAGTCTATACACACACACAGACTGCTATGTCCATACACACATATACACACACATACACACACACACACAAAGACTGCTGAGTCCATGCACACACAGACTGCCGAGTCCATACACACTCACAGACTGCTGAGTAAATACACACTCACAGACACACACACAGACTGCTGAGTCCATACACACACACACAGACTGCTGAGCAGTGGCGGATCCAGAGCCTGATCTCGGGAGGGGCACTTGTAGATTATTTAAAGAAATAATCCAGACACAATAACCACTACAGTTCAGTGTAGTGGTAATGGTGTCCATAGTGCCGGGATCCCCTCCCAGAGTAAGTAGTCAAACCGTTTAAGAACAGTTTGACAACTTACCTGAGGTCTGCTGGGAAATGGGGCTGTAGTAGGGCATGGGAGCAGTGGTGTGTGTGAGTGGTGCAATGTGTAAGGGGTGCAGTGTGTGTGTGTGTGTGTGAGAGGGACAGTGTGTGAGCAGCGTGTGTGTTTGAAGGCTGTAGTGTGTGAGTGAGGGCAGCAGTGTATGTCAGGGATGCAGTGTATGTGTGGGACAGTATGTGTGTGTAACAGTTGCAGTGTGTGTGTGAGTTTGGGCAATGTGTGTGTATGGGGCGGCAGTGTATGGGGAGCAGTGTGTGTGTATGGGGATAGTGTATGTGTGTAGAGTGTGTGTGTATGGGGGAGCAGTGTGTGTGTATGGGGGAGCAGTGTGTGTGTATGGGGAGCAGTGTGTGTATATGGGGGAGCAGTGTGTGTATGGGGCAGTGTGTGTGTATGGGTGTGTGTGTATAGGGGGTGTGTATGGGGGCAGTGTGTGTGTATAGGGGTAGTGTGTGTGTGTATAGGGGGCAGTGTGTGTGTATGGGGGGCAGTGTGTGTGTATGGGGAGGCAGTATGTGTGTATCGGGGCAGTATGTGTGTATGGCGGGCAGTGTGTGTGTATGGGGGGCAGTATGGGGGGCAATGTGTGTGTATGTGGGGAGCACTGTCCGAGGGTTACAGTCCGAGGGAAGAACATGGCCAGCAAGTTGCTGGCATTTGCGGGGATCCAAGGGGGGGGCACAGCATGATGTAGGGGGGGGGCCATGGCCCCCTCTGGCTCCCCCCTAGCTACGTCACTGACTCCGACTCAGAAATTAGGTCTAGTGAGGAGGTTGATGTCAAGTCTTATAGCCACTCTGTGAGGAATTCGGCTGAGATAGGCTTTGAACTCTTTTCCTCTTCTCATGCAGAGACAACTGGAGGTAATCTTAGGGCTGACCCTCCCGCGGATGTGGGGACGGCCTTCATGGATCCTATGGGTGAGCTCTAGTTCGACGCGGATGAGCTCCATCATCCGAGATCAGCCAAGTGGTTCCCATCGGACCATGTGGCCCGCTACCTGGAAACCTGGGTGCGGCTCCTGCTCAGCAAGGCAGCCCGGAACAAACTTAAAGCCACATGCCCTAGGCGTATGGTGCCTAACAAGGTGTGTGACACCACAGAGGTAGACCATAAAATGACCCAGTGTTTGGCTTGTTGGGTTATAACCCATGTAAGGTTCTGGGCTCAGAACTTAGACCGTGCAAGGATAAACATCTGGATATATTTGGCCCAATGGCTAAATTCTTTGATTTTGCAGAAGATGCCAGGGCTGCTAACCAACTGGTTGACCTGGAGGAACTCCAGAGGGCCATTTGCATCACGGGGAGTGTAAACGTTTCCCTGTCCATGTAGCTCCGTAAAGCCATCCTTTTTAAAATAGAGCCTAAATTGGCCAATCTCACCCTCACTGAGGCCGGTAAGAACGCCAAGGGTTTACTCTTTGGCGATTCCTTTATCAAGGACCTAGGGCACTTTGTTGGGGTGTTTTCATGAGGGTATTCCAGAGACGGCAGATACAGGAGTCCTCTGGCCGATCAAAGTTACTTCCAGTCCCGTGGCTCGAAACGAGGCTCCTTTACTCACCACCCCAACTACCAGGAGGCGAGAATCCCTTTTCTTCCCTTCATGTGGACGACCCTGGTGGTCAAGAGGCTTCCGATAAAATACTGCCGTAAGGCGTGAGTTTACATCTACCTCAGGTTTTTTCTAATGTTTGTTTAGAGGGCAGACTCTGTCATTTTTTCCACATTATGTCTCCTCGGTCAATCTGTTTTTCCCTTCGGTACCATAGTTTGATCGACTAAGAAGTGTCAGCCCTCTTCCGCAAGAAGGCGATCAAACTGGCTCCGCTGAAAGCCGACGGGGTCTCGGGATCTCATTCGCTTCCATTGGAAGGACAGAATCTGGCGCTTTACATGTCTTCCTTTTTGTCTCTTCTCAGCACCTTGGTGCTTCACCAAGCTGCTACGCCCAGTGATAGCCTGGCTGCGCAGTCGAGGCATCCACCTTTTCATCTTCCTGCATGACATCCTGCTCATGGCACAGGATCGCTCTGTCCTCATAAGACATCTTCAGTGAATTGTGGATCTACTTTCATGATTGGGTTTAATCTAGAAGAAGTCCTGCCTGACCCCATCCATGTGCATGAAGTTTCTGAGGTTCCTTGTGGATTCAGAGGAAAAATTGTTGAGCCTACCATCTGCCAAAATTCAGATAATCCACAAGGAACTGTTCAGGTCGCTCCTCCGCCTGCAAACCACCCTGCATCATTTGGCAAGGCTTATTGGACTGTTGGCTTCATAAACTCAGGTGATGTTTCCGGCTCCACTCCATTACCAGTTTCTTCAGTGGTTGAAGATCGTTCATCTGCGCTACTGCAAGTCTTATGCGGACCTGATCTCCCTGGATGATGAAATGAGGGACAAACTGAACTGGTGGATCCACAACCTATCTGCATGGAATGGCAGGGCAATCTTTGGGTCGCAGCCGGAGTTCACCATAAACTCAGACCCAAGTCTCCACGGCTGGGGTGCCCATTGCGAAGATGTGTTGATGGGATGTTGTTGGTCGGATTCTGAGTCTCAACTCCACATCAATGCCTTGAAACTTCTGGCAAGTTCCTTTGCGGTTCGGAGTTTCACAAGGGACAATGCACATGTCTGCATTCGCCTCCATATGGACAACGTTTCTGCTATGCCAGGGGTCCTCAAACTCCGGCCCCCCAGATGTTGCTGAACTACAACTCCCATGATTCTTTGAAAGAAGAAGGTCTGGCTTTGCCGGTCTTTAGTTTTCCAGACACCCAGATGTCCAGCTGGGGGAATGTCGTGGCTGAGCTTGAGTAGCTCAGCCCTATATTTACGTGTCACTTTCAATTGCTTTTTGGCTATCTGCGCAGCCCCACTCCCCGTTCCCCCTGTCACCCTGTATAATAAACCCTTTTCCCACTCAAATCTTTCCTGAGCTATGTCTCCTTGGGGGGGCCGCTGCCTCCTTCCTATTCCCTTCTAATGTGGGGTCTGACTTATGCTCCTCTTCAAAACCTTGGGGAGTACACCAAAATGGGAGAGGGACGTCAGCTAAGGGAGGGACAGAAGGTCCTACCTGAACATCCTCGGAGTGCGATTGCTCCCCCATGCAGGCTTGGGATCTGGCCGTCACCAGGTACGTTTCCTCTTGGCAGGGGTAGGCAAGCTGGGAAGTCAGGCAGCCTAGGTCATTTCCGAGTAACACCTCGGCTGGTAGTTCCTTCATGATGCCCACCTCCAAATGCTTGGCGCCCGAGACGCAGTTGAGGTGCACCCGGGCAGTGGGAAGCTTATGGATGGCTCCTCCCACCACTCTTACTGCTACCATTTTGTTGGTGCGGGCTTGAGCACTGATCTTATGCGGCTGTACCAGGGTGATGGTGGCGCAAGTGTCTCTCAGGCCCTTCGCTTCCTGCCTGTCGACTGTGACCCACTGTCTCTGGTGCTCCCTGTTGTCTCCTGGTAAGCTGGCCTGAAAGTGAGCCACCCTCCGCTATTGTCCACTTTCCTCCCATCATGGTACTCATCGGCCAACCAGGCTGCCTCTTCCACTGTGCCCGGTTTCCGATCCCTCACCCAGTCACTGGTCTCCATTGGAGTGTGGTCGTAGAATTGTTCAAACAGCACAAGTTGTACAGCATCCTCTAAGGTTGATGCTTGACAGCCCTGCATCCAATTCCTGGTTGCCGGGTGCATCCAGAACGCCCATTCGGCATAGGAGTTTTTGCTCCTCTTTCTTAGCCCCCAAAACTTTCTCCTGTATGCTTCAGGAGTCACAGCGTACTGGGACAGTAAAATATCTCTTACCCGCTCATAGTCATGGATGTCCGAGTTGGGTACTGCACGGTAAGCCTCTGTCACTCGGCCGGATAGTTTGTATGTACGTGACCAACGGATCTGTTTGCACCATCTTGATACAGCTCTGGTTGCCTTCCATCAATTAGAGCTTTGGCACTGGCATTCCCAAGTCCTCTAGAAGTTGGTTAAGTCATTGTCAGAATATTAGCTGCCGCTAATTGGCTTAATGTGGTCAGACGATGGTCTAAGCCAATCAAAATCTCCCCAATCAGCAGCCCTCCTGCCTGGTAGCAGTCTGTGACTTCCTCTAGCTACTTTTCTGAAAGTGGATGTGAATAGGGACACCAAGGAATGGCACAGGAGAGTCAGTTCTGGGGTTAAACTGTTCACAGTTAAAAAGTTGTTATGGTGCCCTTATTGTTCCTTTAAATCTAGAATTGTGTGGCTTTGATTGAGAAGATAACTACCTGTCATCTCTTTCTACTTCCATTACAAGATAAAAGGCTGTTTCCCATTATTTATTTATCTATTTTTTAAAATATTTTATTGGATCTAAAAGTTCTAAAATATATCTCATAACAGTTATATAAAGACATTAAGTCAAAGATTCATTGAGAGAAAAAAGAGGGGAAATATTCTGCTAGAGAGGGGTTGACCCTGAGAGGTAAGATCTGTATACCGAGGATCTCTCTGATGTCCTCCACCCCATGTCTCCACTCCATCATTGTGACTTAACTGCCAATAATAGAAACTGGAGACAGGATCTCCTCATTTTAGCCAGAGGTATGTCACTGTGTAAGAGTACTATTTCTGCATGGTTCAATGAAATGTGGATACCACTTATAGTTCTAATAATGGGGATCAAATCTTCCCAGAATTGTTTAATTGGCATGCATTGCCACCAGATATGGGTAAGTGTGAACTTGTCAGCCTCACATTTCCAGCATGTGTCAGGAATAGAAGCGTTCCATTTATGTAGTTTGCCTGAGTGTGGTACCACCTTGTTAGTAGTCTCAGGTCTGTTTCCATATGTTTAGAGCTCGCTGCTAATGAGTATGTTAGTTGAAAGATTTTTTTTTTGCCTTTGATGTGTGGAGAGAGTTTGTATAAGAGTAGAGTAGGGATGTGCAGGAGCAAAAAATTTGGTTCGGTTCGGCACCACCGAAATTCGGGTCTTCAGCAATTTGGGACTTCGGCACTTCGGTTCGCTTCTTCCTGAAATTCGAGACTTTGGCAATTCGACGGTTCAGTTCTGCACTTCCGAAATTCGGGACTTCGGCAATTTGGCAATCCGGCACTTCAGCAATTCCCTAACCCTACCCCTAACCCCAACCCTTACCCTTAACCCCAATGCTAACCCTACCGCTAACCCTAATCCTACGCAAACCCTACTAGGGTTAGATTCCTGTCATCATTCCCTTAATTTTCCCTCCATCTCCTGTTTTGCCACTTTTTACAGAAATCCAAAGCACTTCTGCACTTCTGAAATTTGGCACTTCGGTTCGATTCGGCACTTCCGAAATTCGACACTACAGAAATTCGGATATTCGGAAGCATCCAAATGTCCAAATTGCCGAAAAATTTGAACCGAAACGAATTGCACATGTCTAGAGGAGAGTGAGTTCCCACTTGCATTCCTCAGTAGTTGTATGAATCTTTTTGACGGACTTTACAGTTAGCTGCGCTACATGAAACTGTAGTTTGTAATAGTTAGTAATGTTCTTATTGTGAACTTGACTATAGCTGCAAAGGTTTCAGCCATAGCCTTCTCCATACTTCTAGGTAAATTCTATTCATACTAGTCTAGCTTTGTAATAAATTACATTTTCATCTGCATGCAGTTTTTACTTAAATACCCACGTGCAAACTACAACCTTTTTATCCATGTTTTGTTTTTGTTTAAAGACACAATTTCTTTTTTTGTTGCTTTCTTCCACTTAGTGGCTTCTCTAGTAGGAAGTTTAACGATATCAAAGATGAAGGTTCATATGTTGACACTGATAAGTTGATAAGTAGATGGCTCTGTTAATTCATAAACTTGCTCTATTCCCCGTCTGCTTGTGTACTCTCTTGAGTGAAGAGATCTGTTGTTAAGGCCTCAGTCTAAAAACCTTGTATACAGGCTGGATGCCTTTTTGTCTGTCCATTGCACCATCAGCTCCTGTAAGTTCGTTTGTAAATTAGAGGAAGTGAGGAAAGTTGTTGAAGATCAATATCACTTATTGCTTGTTCCCCCTCTTTGAAATAGACAAATAGTCACTTCTCATTTTTACTTCTCCTATCACTGGATTCAGGATT
Organism: Pelobates cultripes; assembly: GCA_933207985.1. Taxonomy (NCBI): domain Eukaryota; kingdom Metazoa; phylum Chordata; class Amphibia; order Anura; family Pelobatidae; genus Pelobates; species Pelobates cultripes. Next base: position 76,901,059 of record OW240916.1, on the reverse strand, counting down.
CTGTAGCCTTTACATCTTCTTTCTCATATGTAATCATGATGCTACCTCAGTTCTGTTGCCAAGTTTGTACCATTTATAAGCTGGAACACATGCATTAGATTTTGATGCTAATTATCTGATGTGTCTGTGGCAAACCTAGCTACTTCTGGACACTTAGGGTGAATAGTTTGTTAACTGTTGCATTTTATATGCAGAGTGTAGCATTCGTCTGAATATTATATCAGTTATGTTTTTTTTAATGTAAAACTGTATATTTTGCTGTACGGAGAGATAATGTGATTAACAGTACATTCTTGCACAATTATCTAGACCGACTGCAGGGCCAGAATTCATGGAACTGTTTTCGGCTACTTTGCCCGTGCAGTCGGTCAAAACTTCTAAGTCCTATATCTCCCGAACGGCTGAACCGAATGGACTGAGTTTTTAATATGTTGGTTTCCCAGACAATAGCTATCTGGAGACACCAAAATGCCTGTACCCCAAGTCCTTGGGGTACATCCAAACTTTGGGGAATTTCTGTTACGTTTTAATTGTGTTTAATGGTTATCTGAGGGGAGGAGATGTACAGTATGTATATTGTTAGGATTGGATGTATGGCTAATTATATGGGAGGCTCCCTTGCATGGGCTGAATTCCATAAAAAGAGCATGCCTGTCATTAAACCTTCAGTTCATCTTTGTACCCTTATTCTGACTACGTATGCTGTTTGGGAGTTTGTGTGTTTTACTGTGGGAATTATCCAGGAACACTATTGGATTTACAATTGGGAATTTGTCTACTATAACTACCGAACGGAGGGCTATATTCACTGGGCTCTGGCTGTTCGGGAGGAAACTACTGATTAAGGTTTAAATGTACTTGGTTTCCTTCCAACTGGTGGTAAGCGGTGGGATTCGAATCCCGAACCGACGTTTTAAAGTAAGCAAAGGAATGAATGGCGCAGCAGTACCAACAGCTTAAAAGAACCACGCTTAAGGATTTGCTGGAAGCTCGAGGCATAATAGCAAGCAACAAAACAAAAGCCACGTTAATTGCAGAGCTGTTACAGGGCGACTGAACCAGCACTACAGAAATGGAACCTGAGGAAGAAACGGTGATGCAGAAGGACATCAGATGGATGCTCAGTTTATTGGGACCTAATCCAGCAACAGAGGCGATGCTGCAGGTCATGGCACAAGCCAGGCAAGCACAGAAGGAGCGAGATGACAGACTACTACAGGGGGATTTGCTACACTCCCCGGGAAGTACAAATGACATGCCGAAAAAGGTAAATTATGCTGCATTTAAAAACTTTAATGACAATGAAATGAGATTGATAGTTATCTGCAAGACTTTGAAAGGCAATGTGCACTGGAGGGATTAGACTCCACCAAATGGGCTGCAGTACTGAGCAGCAAGTTGTCAGGCAGAGCATCAGAAGCAGCACGAGCAGTACCTGATGATATTCATAATTATGGAAAGATAAAAGACATTTTGTTGGCTAGATATGCGGTTACCCCTGAGGCATACAGAAAGAAATTCAGGGAACTGAGGAAAACAGGGAGGGATACCCATACTGAATGGGCATTCCGGCTACACAGGGCAGCCCGAAATTGGATGAAGGGCTGCCAAGCAACCACTCTGGAGGATGCTTTACAACTTCTCCTATTAGAACAATTTTTTAACCATACCGCAGAGGATATTAAGGACTGGGTTAAAGACAGGAACCCTAAAACTGTGGAGGAGGCAGCAAGACTGGCAGATGAATACCAGGATAACAGGAGGCGAGAACAAGGGGTGAACCGACCTGCGTTTAAACAGCCTTATTCAGCCCCAACCACGGCTGCACCACCTAGAGCTCCCCTGAGTAATTCGCCCCACAACCCAGCCGCAGCACCCCGACAACCTGCAGTGTGTCACTACTGCAAACAACCAGGACACTTTAAAAATCAGTGCCCACGTTTAAACCGGGGAAGCTGGGAAAGGCAACCTCCACAGTCACAACCCAGGGCCGCTGCTCATTGTGTACAGCAGCAGAGTACATCATGGGTACCTCCCTACGAGGAACAATGGAGTGTGTTGCACGAAGTCAACCCTGTGCAAGCCGGGGGTGACAACCGGGACCACCACCGTCAATGGATTACGGTAGATGGGGTGGGGGCCCGCGCCTTAAGAGACTCTGGGGCCACGTTAACTGTGGTTCAACCACTCACTGTCAAGGCTCAAACGCACACGGGCCGCACTGTGGCAGTAAGGGTCGCCGGGGGTGCCATTCACAAATTACCCACGGCTAAAGTTCTTGTGGATTGGGGCTCGGGATCTAAACAACTAGAGGTTGGCATTATGCAGGAGCTACCAGCCGAAGTACTGTTGGGGAATGATGTGGGCTGTTTAACTTCCCAGTTAGCCCGAGACACCACAGCTGAGGCGTATCCGGTTACCACCCGAGCTCAAGCCAGACTGGAAGCACCGCTGCACTCTGAGGAAACCCAGGTAGGAGTTGACATCCCCCCTTTGCCCAACCCCCCTCCCTCGTTCTGGGATACTCCCCAGGGGTTTGAGCAGGAACAAAGGACTGACCCCACTCTAGCCGGGTATAGAAAAGCAGTAGGGGACAATAGGGGCGACAACCCCCACGAAAAGTTTGAATGGCATAAGGGACTGTTGTATAGGGTGACAGATGGGGTGGGACACGGAACTGCCCAGGTTACTAAAAGACAACTAGCAGTGCCCCGCAAGTTTCGGGCTGAGTTACTAAGGCTCAGCCATGACATTCCTCTAGCCGGACATTTAGGGGTTAAGAAGACTAGGGACCGCCTGACCCAAACTTTCTTCTGGCCCAGGATCACTCAAGACCTCAAATACTATTGCAGGACCTGTGACGTTTGCCAGAAAATAGGGAAACGGGGTGACCACCAAAAAGCAAAGCTCCACCCGTTACCCATCATAGAAGAGCCGTTCCACCGGGTAGCGGTAGATTTAATAGGACCCCTCAGTCGGCCCAGTCAGTCTGGTAAAAGGTTCATACTCACCGTAGTGGACTATGCCACTCCGTACCCCGAAGTTGTAGCCCTTCCCAATATAGAGGCCGAAACGGTAGCCGAGGCCCTGGTCAAAATATTCTCCCGGGTAGGTTTCCCCCAGGAGATCCTATCCGACAGAGGGACTCAGTTCACAGCTCTCCTGACACAACAGCTGTGGCAAAGCTGTGGAGTGAAAGCCCTCTTTAGCGCCTCATATCACCCCCAGACCAACGGTCTCTGTGAACGTTTTAACGGCACGCTCAAGCAAATGCTAAAAACGTTCGCAGAGTCCTGCAGGAACTGGGAGAAGTATCTTCCTCATCTTCTGTTTGCCTATCGTGAGGTGCCCCAGGCATCCACAGGGTTTTCCCCCTTCGAACTCCTGTTCGGGAGAAAAGTTCGGGGCCCCCTGGATCTCGTACGGGAGCACTGGGAGGGCAACACGGATGATGGGGGGATCCCTATAGTCCAATACGTATTGAAGTTCCGCGACCGGCTGCGAACTCTCACCGAATCAGTTCGGGAGAATCTGCAGGCGGCCCAGGACTGCCAAAAGAGGTGCTACAACAGGGGTGCCCGAAACAGAGTCCTAGACTTGGGCCCAAAAGTATTAGCTTTGAGACCCGCCAAAAGGGATAAGCTCCAGGCGGCCTGGCAGGGACCCTTTAAGGTGGTGGAGCGAATGAGCGATACCACCTACATTGTAAGCAAATGTTCGGATGAGAGACTGACCAACGTCTTCCATGTAAACATGCTGAAGCCTTACTACGAACGGACGGAAGATGTCGGCGCTGTATGCGCCCCCTCTTCCAAAGATAGCGAGGGACTCCCACTCCCCGATCTGTTAGATTCCTCTCCCTGCAGTATTGACCAGGTCAGTCTTGGTCAGAACCTACAACCTATAGAGCGACAGGAAGCAGACGGGGGGAATACCAGGGCATGTTTTCTGCCATCCCAGGCTATACCTCCGCTGCGGTACACCGGGTAGATACCTAGGGAGAGACGCCACTACGGCAGCCGCCCTACCGCATTCCCGAGGCTGTGCGTGAGAGCATGCTGGCAGAACTTGCCGACATGCTCAAGTTAGGGGTAATAGAACCCTCTCAAAGCCCTTGGGCCTCTCCGGTAGTACTAGTACCGAAGCGTGACGGCACCACACGCTTCTGTGTAGACTACCGGAGGCTCAACGACCGCACCATAACAGACGCCTACACCATGCCCAGAATAGATGAGTTACTGGACCGTATGGCCGGAGGTAATTACTTGACCACTCTGGATTTGTGCAAAGGGTACTGGCAGATCCCCCTGGAGTCTGCCACCATCCCCAAGTCAGCATTCGTCACTCCTTTTGGGCTTTACCAATTCAAGGTTATGCCCTTTGGGATGAAGAATGCCCCGGCTACGTTTCAGCGGATGGCTGACAGGCTCCTGGAGGGACTCCAGGACTTCGCATGTGCGTATTTAGACGATATTGCTGTCTACAGCCGCACATGGGGAGACCACCTAGGCCACGTGTCCAGGGTGCTCGAGAGAATTCACCAAGCAGGGCTTACGTTGAAACCGGACAAATGTCACGTGGGTATGGCGGAGGTACAGTACCTCGGCCACCGGGTAGGGTCAGGTAAACAGCGGCCTGAGCCTGCCAAAATAGAGGCCATAGCTAGTTGGCCCCAACCTTGGACTAAGACCCAGGTCTTAGCTTTCTGGTTATTATCGGAAATTTGTCCCCGACTATAGCGCCCTGGCCAAACCCCTCACTGATCTCACCAAAAAGGCCCTTTCCAAACAGGTTACCTGGACCCCAGAGTGCGCGGCAGCCTTCCAGAAACTGAAAGCAGCATTGAGTGAGGCTCCTGTGTTGGCAGCATGTAATGGTATTTATTGATTAATGACTTTTTGTCATAAAAAAGCATAATGAGATTAATGCTTTAGACGCACCACTAGATGTCAGTAAAGCATAATGAGCTTAATGCTTTAGAGGCACCACTAGGGGTCAGTGTGCTAACTCATGTGCTTCTGGCAGTGACATCACAGGCCAGCCTACTTACTGGATAAAACCAAATCTTGAAGGAATTCAGCCCCTTTTTCCTTTGCTTGCATTGATTGAACATGTAGCTGTGTGTATAGCTCCAGACAAACAGGCTGGAGCCGTGTAAGTAATCTATTATAACAGCTAGCAACTGTTATAGCCTTTTGTAAGTAATGTTGTAGTTTTGTATTGTGTAATTATTGTGGTAAATTGACATTCTGCTAGCATTTGTTTAATTGTTATTATAATTATATTAAATATACATTTAATACTACGTTTTGTGTATTTCCTATTATATATTCGACCATAATACCGAACTCTATTAATGTTGTTATTTGTTGCTTAATTATTATATATTAATTATCAAATTAATATTCATATTTAAGTCACGACTGTAACACAGCACCAGACTACTCTAAACAATTTCTTTTCCACACAGATGCCTCCATGTTTGGGCTGGGAGCCGTGTTAAGCCAGGTGGGAGACGACGGCATGGAACACACGGTGGCCTATCTAAGTCGTAAACTGTTTCCCCGGGAAGTCAGCTATGCCACCGTGGAGAAGGAGTGCCTAGCCCTGGTGTGGGCCCTTAAGAAACTCCAACCTTATTTGTACGGCCGGCCGTTTACTCTGATGACCGACCACAACCCATTGGTGTGGTTAAACCGGGTGGCTGGCGACAACCCTAGACTTTTACGGTGGAGCCTAGCCCTTCAACCGTACAACTTCACTATGCAATATCGTCCGGGCAAACAAAATGGTAATGCAGACCGTTTGTCCCGCCAAACGGAATTGGATGCTTATCCTGGACTGTTTCTTTGTTCCCCCTCGGACATCCCCAAGCCAACCCGTCAGGGTCTTGGTGGGTATGCCGACCTATGGACTTATAGGGGAGCAGTGTGAAGAAATGCCTTTTTTTTTACTGTATATGCACTTCTTGTATTTGTTGTCAATAGCAATGTTTCCCTATGGCATTCGGTAGGTAAAACTATCAAATGCAGACCACCCTGTCACCCCTGTATACAGACTGTACCCCCTTGCTGGCTGGATTACGTTCGGCAGAAGTTTTTCACGAACGGCAGGTCTCGCCGCCATTTCGGGACTTCCTTGTGTTCGCGGCCATTTTAGCTCCTGAACAGCGGTGTTTGCCCTTGAATGTCTGGAACTGAAAACGGACACTCAAACAGGCGAACACCGCTGAAGCCTCCAGACATTCGGTAAAACCCCTTCCAAACTACCGAACGACTGGGCGTTCGGTAGAAAGACTTACCAACAGATGGGGAATCAAGCGAACCAAGGATGGTAGCTGGATGGCCGGCCGTTCGGGAGGTTTTTCATGCGATCTAAGACCGACTGCAGGGCCAGAATTCATGGAACAGTTTTCGGCTACTTTGCCCGTGCAGTCGGTCAAAACTTCTAAGTCCTATATCTCCCGAACGGCTGAACCGAATGGACTGAGTTTTTAATATGTTGGTTTCCCAGACAATAGCTATCTGGAGACACCTTGGGGTACATCCAAACTTTGGGGAATTTCTGTTACGTTTTAATTGTGTTTAATGGTTATCTGAGGGGAGGAGATGTACAGTATGTATATTGTTAGGATTGGATGTATGGCTAATTATATGGGAGGCTCCCTTGCATGGGCTGAATTCCATAAAAAGAGCATGCCTGTCATTAAACCTTCAGTTCATCTTTGTACCCTTTTTCTGACTACGTATGCTGTTTGGGAGTTTGGGTGTTTTACTGTGGGAATTATCCAGGAACACTATTGGATTTACAATTGGGAAATCGTCTACTATAACTACCAAACGGCGGGCTATATTCACTGGGCTTTGGCTGCTCGGGAGGAAATGTCAGGATCGTGACAGGGATCCAATATGCAGAGTGCGGACAGGAAGAGGTACGTATACCGGACCTTAGAATGGCCGGACTAACGTATAGACAAGACAAGAATGGTCAAAAGATAAGCCGAGGTCGAGGGAGCCGGAGGACAGGTAAGCGAGGAACAAGCCGGGTCTAAGGAGAGGAGAGAGAAGCAGGACAAAAGTACAAGCCAGGTCAAAACCGAAAAACACAAAGAGAGGAACGCGCTGAGTGACTAGCAAGCTAGAACCACGACAGGGCAATGAGTAGTAGTACAGGCTTCCCTTAAATACCCTGTCACCTTAATTGATGACCACGCCCCCAAAAGGTCCGGAATTGCGGTTTCTGGCGGTTCACGTCGATGATGACGTCATGACGTCGACTATTGGCCGTTGCGTCATAAAAGGGGGAGGAGCTAGCGCGGCCGGCGTGACAACGGCCGATATTGCCGAAATGCTAGGGCATAGAAGCCCCTTTAGAAGATAGACTGTCCAGGTGCCTGGCCTCCTCAAATTACAGGTACCATGACAGTACCCCCCCTTTTAGATACGCCCACTGGGCGGACGGGACCGGGACGGGAAGGAAACCGAACGTGGAAGGCTCGAAGAGGACGAGGAGCATGTACATCTTCACAAGGAACCCAAGACCTCTCTTCAGGGCCATAACCTTTCCAATCTACGAGATATTGCAACTTCCCCCTGGACATACGAGAATCAAGAATGGACCTGACAATATATTCCTCCTGACCATCAACTTGAACTGAAGAAGGGGGTGAAGGGTGTGAAGAAAACCTGTTACAAACAAGAGGCTTCAATAAAGACACATGAAAAGAGTTAGGGATACGTAGAGTAGAAGGCAAGTCCAGCAGATAATAAACCGGGTTGATCCTCCTCAACACCTTGTAAGGACCTATGTAACGAGGAGCAAACTTCATGGAAGGAACTTTCAAGCGAATGTGTCTGGTACTCAACCAGACCCTATCACCCAGAGAAAAGACAGGGGCGGGCCGTCTACGCCTATCAGCATGCATCTTAAACACCGCAGAGCTACGTGTAAGAATTTGTCGAGTCTGATCCCACAACTTTCTCAGGTTGGCTATATGAACATCAACCGACGGTATACCATGAGAAGGTGATACTGACGGAAGAATAGTAGGGTTAAAGCCATAATTCAAGAAAAAGGGGCTATTATGAGTGGAATTACAAACAAGGTTGTTGTGAGCAAACTCCGCCCAAGGAATCAGACCGACCCAATGGTCCTGGTGTTCGGAAACAAAACAACGTAGATATTGCTCAATTTTCTGGTTAGTGCGTTCGGCTGCCCCGTTAGATTGAGGATGATAGGCAGATGAAAAATTCAGCTTGATACCCAACTGGGAACAGAAGGACTTCCAAAAACGGGAAATGAATTGGGAACCTCTGTCAGACACAATCTCATTGGGAATACCATGTAAGCGAAAAATCTCCTTTGCAAATATCACGGCCAATTCGGGTGAGGAAGGGAGTTTAGGCAAGGGAATAAAATGAGCCATTTTGGTAAACCTGTCGATCACCGTGAGGATAACTGTGCGTTTATTGGAAACAGGCAAATCAACAATAAAATCCATAGCTAGACTAGCCCAAGGTTTGTTGGGAATGACTAAGGGTTGCAATAGGCCACAAGGGAGTGTCTGTGATAGTTTATTCCTAACACAGACATCGCAGACCTTGACAAAGTCTTCCACATCCCTCCGTAAACTAGGCCACCAGAAGTCTTTGGAAATCAAGTAACAAGTTTTGTGGATGCCGGGGTGACCGGCAAACTTGCTATCGTGAAAGCATCGAATTATGTCCATTTGGAACTTGGGAGAAACGAAGAACCATCCCTCAGGGGTACGTTCTGGAGCAAGAGATTGTTCGTTCATTATATCTGCGAGTAACGGAGAGTGTATTTTGACAGTGGTGTTAGCGATAATGTTATGTTTAGGAACAATAGGAGACAATGCGTCTTCTGTGATGGTAATAGGTTCGTGGTGACGGGATAGCGCGTCTGCTTTGGTGTTCTTAGAACCAGGTCTGTATGTGAGTACGTAGTTGAAATGTGTACCAACGTGCTTGCCTGGCAGATAATCTTTTGGCCTCTCCAATGTATGATAAATTCTTGTGATCAGTCAAGATGGTAACAGGGAGAACAGTGCCCTCTAACAGATGTCTCCATTCTTTTAGTGCCATAATAATAGCTAAGAGTTCTCTGTCACCAATATCATATCTCCTTTCCGTGTGTGATAATTTTTTGGAAAAAAAAACGCATGGGTGTAAAGGTTTATCCAAACTTCGTCTTTGGGATAATACCGCGCCTATACCTGTTTCAGATGCATCAACCTCAAGTAAAAAGGGTAGAGAGGTATCAGGATGGACTAATATAGGTGCTGAAGCAAAAGTCTGTTTGAGCGTTTCGAAAGCAGATAAAGCCTCAGTAGACCACGTTTTGGTATTGACTCCTTGTTTAGTCATATTAGTGATAGGAGCAATAACAGAGGAGTACCCTTTAATGAAGCGTCTGTAATAATTAGAAAATCCAATGAATCTTTGTATGGCTTTGAGTCCCTTGGGTAAAGGCCAATCTAAAATCGATTTTAGTTTAATCGGGTCCATCATAATAATAGTTATCTGGGATTGATCAAAGCTACATTTCTCCAATTTACAATACAATCCATGTTGTAAAAGTTTCCGTAATACCCTTCTGACTTGTCTGTGATGAGAGTCAAGGTCCTTAGAATGTATTAGTATATCATCCAAATATACTATAACGCATTCGTGTTGAAATTCTCTAAGAACCTCATTAATCAAGTCTTGGAAGACGGCCGGGGCATTGCATAACCCAAACGGCATTACTGTATACTCATAATGTCCGTAACGGGCAGGCCCGGACTGGCCATCGGGCACACCGGGCACACCGGGCAAATGCCCGGTGGGCCGCGGTGGCCGTGGGGCCAAGGCCGGCAGGGGAGGTCCCAGGATCTCCCCTGCCGGTCTATGCAGGGCCGGCACTATCCGAGCGCCGGCCCCGCTGTTTGCCACGACGGGCCGGTGGGGAGATCAAAGATCTCCCTGACCGGCCCACATGCGGCCGCCGGCGGGCAGAGGGGGAGGGAGACAGCCAGCCAGGCTGGAGAGAGGACCCGGCGGAGCTCTAACTTGCAGCTCCGCCGGGTTCCTCTCGCGAGATCTGGCGCGTTGCCATGGCAACGACCGGATCTCGCGAGAGTGAACTCTAGCCTCACAGGCTAGAGTTCACTCACCCACGAGGACCACCAGGGAACACCGCCACCCTGCCTCCCAGCGTGCTGGTCCCCCCCTCCCAGGCTAAAGGTAAGAAGGGAGCGGGGGACATAGTGTCTGTTTTTTTTTTTTATTTACCCCCCCCTACACACACACAATAACATTTATACAGCACTCTCACACCCATCACACACAGCACTCTCACACCCATCACACACAGCACTCTCTCACACAGCACTCTCACACCCATCACACTCACACACTCACACACTCACAGCACTCTCTCACAGCATTCTCACATCCATCACTCACACAGCACTGTCACACCCATCACTCACACACGGCACTCTCACACACACATCACACACACACACGGCACTCTCACACACACATCACACACACACGGCACTCTCACACACACCGCACTCTCACAGACCGCACCCCTCACACACACATACTGCACCCCTCACATACACACAGAACCCCCCCAAACACACTGCACCACACACATACACAATACTTCTAAATATATATATTTATATATATATATATATATATATATATATATATATATATATAAACACACACACACACACTACACTCTTAAAGGACCACTCTTGCCACCCAGACCACTGCAGCTTAATGAAGTGGTCTTGGTGCCAGGTCCTTCTAGGGTTAACCCATTGTTTTATAAACATAGCAGTTTCAGAGAAACTGCTATGTTTATCAATGGGTTAAGCCTTCCCCCAAAGCCTCTAGCAGCTGTCTCATTGACAGCCGCTAGAGGCGCTTGCGTGCTTTTCACTGTGAAAATCACAGTGAGAGCACGCAAGCGTCCATAGGAAAGCATTATAAATGCTTTCCTATGCGACCGGCTGAATGCGCGCGCAGCTCTTGCCGCGCGTGCGCATTCAGCCGATCGGAGGAGGAGAGCTCCCCGCCCGGCGCTGGAAAAAGGTAAGTTTTAACCCCTTTCCCCTTTCCAGAGCCGGGCGGGAGGGGGTCCCTGAGGGTGGGGGCACCCTCAGGGCACTATAGTGCCAGGAAAACGAGTATGTTTTCCTGGCACTATAGTGGTCCTTTAACATACACACTCTGGATCCCCTATACACACACTAGATTCCTTGTAAGCAAACACATACTACACCCCTAAACACACACACACACTATAGCCTGTATGCACACACTTGCTATATCCCCAATACACACATTCTCTACAGCCCATAGCCACATATGCATCACATTACACCACAAACACAACACGACTAAAACCGACCTTATTACACAATACCACACCACGACCAGCTCACTCTACACACACGCAATACCACAAGCAGGCTCCAAACACATGCACAATACTCTTTCCTGGCCTTTTATCTCCTGGTATCCATTTATAGACACCAGAGACAAGTTGCAAGGAAACACAGTGCAAGCATGTTATTAAATTTGCTTGCACTGTGCAGAACAAATACAGGACTTTTTTCTCATGCTAGAGCTCTTCAGTAGAGCTCTGCGCATGGTCTGCCCTGGAAGAGCATTGAACCAACATGCTCACTTTGAGAGGAGGCGTGTTTGTCATTGGTGATGACAAAACACACCTCCTCTGCCCCGCCACCTTTTTAGTGGGCCGCTGTGTTAAGAAAATGCCCGGGCCGAATTTTTCTCCCAGTCCGGCCCTGATAACGGGTATTGAATGCTGTCATCCATTCGTCTCCCTGTTTAATTCTTACCAAGTTATATGCTCCTCTCAGGTCTAGCTTGGTAAAAATCTTGGAGCCCTTCAGTCTATCAAAAAGTTCAGTAATCAAAGGAATGGGGTAGGCATTCCTGATGGTAATCTTGTTCAATCCCCGATAGTCTATGCAAGGACGTAAAGTACCGTCTTTCTTTTCTACAAAGAAAAAACCCGCCCCCGCCGGAGATGAAGACTTTCTAATAAATCCTTTGTCTAGATTCTCCTTGATGTATTCCTCTTTTTTTCTTTAGTAGACAGAGGATACACCGTACCCCTAGGAGGCATAGTACCAGGCAAGAGTCTAATAGTACAGTCATAAGACCGGTGAGGAGGTAAAGTATCAGCCTTCCTCTTGTCAAATACCGACTTGAGATCCAGATACTGAGATGGTATCTGTAAGTCTGTGGATTGGGAAGAGTTGGTAGAGGAGTTTACTGGGCAAACAGAAGTGACTTTCAGCAAACATTTCTCCCTACAACCAGTTCCCCAAAATACGATTTCTCCACATTCCCAGTCAATCTGGGGGTTATGTCTCTTTAGCCAAGAATACCCCAGAACCACTGGGACAGCAGGGGAGGATATTAACAGGAGGGATATCATCTCCTCGTGGAGGATACCGATGGTCAGTTTAACGGGTTTAGTCTCATGAAATATTACTAGTTCAGACAAAGGTCTACCATCTATGGCCTCAACGGCCAAGGGTGTGTCTCTCAGTTGAGATGGGAGACAATGCTTATTAGCGAAAGCTTGGTCTATAAAGCTTTCCGCTGCTCCAGAATCTAACAAAGCCATCGTAGTTATAGCGCCACTTTCCCAAGCTAAAGAGACAGGAATAAGAAGCCTATGGTCTTTATCATTATACATAGAGGACAATATAGAAACACCCAAGGCCCGTCCTCTATGGGAACTTAGGTGCGAGCATTTCCCGGGCGATTAGGGCAATTAAGACGCAGGTGGCCTCTCAGCCCGCAGTATAAACAGAGGCCCTCCCTTCTTCTGTATTGTCTCTCGGCCTCAGATAGGCGAGTATTGCCTATCTGCATAGGTTCTGGTGGAGTTGGGTTGAAGGAGTCAGGGTTCTGGAAGGAAGGAGCAAGTCTTATAGGTGGTCAGTAGACTCTTTCTCGAGTATTCTGCCTCTGTCTCATGCGTTCATCTATTCTGGAAATAAATGACACTAAATCTTCCAAATTTTCTGGAAGTTCTCTCGTGGCAATCTCATCTAGAATCTCATCAGACAACCCATTTAAAAATACATCCATAAAAGCTTGTTCGTTCCATTTCACCTCTGCCGCCAGGGATCTAAACTCTAGCGCATATTCTACCAGAGTTCTATTCTGTTGTTTAAGGCGTAACAGAGATCTGGCTGCATTAGCCTCCCTTCCTGGGGGATCAAAAGTTCTTCTGAAAGCTGTGACAAATGCAGTATAGTTGTAGACCAAAGGGTTATCATTCTCCCAGAGGGGATTGGCCCATCTAAGTGCTTTGTCTATTAGTAGTGTTATAATGAACCCTACTTTAGCCCTGTCAGTAGGGTATGCCCGGGGTTGAAGTTCAAAATGTATGCTTATCTGGTTTAAAAAACCTCGACAAGTATCAGGCGAACCCCCTTATCGTAACGGGGAAGTGACATGAGAAGATGCGCCCACTGTGGCTACTTCCAAACCTGTACTTAAAGGATGGCTAGCGGTGGAACGTATTTCTTCTGACTGGGTACTGGGACATGCTAACAAGGATTGCAACGCTAGAGCCATTTGGTCCATTCTATGGTCCATGGCCTCAAATCTGGGGTCAGCACCTGCAGGATCCATATGGCCCTGTCGTAATGTCAGGATCGTGACAGGGATCCAATATGCAGAGTGCGGACAGGAAGAGGTACGTATACCGGACCTTAGAATGGCCGGACTAACGTATAGACAAGACAAGAATGGTCAAAAGATAAGCCGAGGTCGAGGGAGCCGGAGGACAGGTAAGCGAGGAACAAGCCGGGTCTAAGGAGAGGAGAGAGAAGCAGGACAAAAGTACAAGCCAGGTCAAAACCGAAAAACACAAAGAGAGGAACGCGCTGAGTGACTAGCAAGCTAGAACCACGACAGGGCAATGAGTAGTAGTACAGGCTTCCCTTAAATATCCTGTCACCTTAATTGATGACCACGCCCCCAAAAGGTCTGGAATTGCGGTTTCTGGCGGTTCACGTCGATGATGACGTCATGACGTCGACTATTGGCCGTCACGTCATAAAAGGGGGAGGAGCTAGCGCGGCCGGCGTGACAACGGCCGATATTGCCGAAATGCTTGGGCATAGAAGCCCCTTTAGAAGAGAGACTGTCCAGGTGCCTGGCCTCCTCAGAGGTGGAAATTACAGGTACCATGACAGGAAACTACCGATTAAGGTTTAAATGTACTTGGTTTCCTTACACATGGGGACTTGCATAAATACTGTGACCGTGGAATAAAATGACAGTTCACAGTTGAATCCCAGACTATGTGTCGTCTAGTCCTTGGGGAAGAGGGATTATTATTACGCTGCCTGTGTTTTACCTGCTTTATCCTGACTACCAGCGGAGATACCGTGGATTAAACTGCTACTCCGCTACAAGTGTCTTCAATGTTAAGAGTTCTGACAAACCAAAGTTCAAATAAGGGTTTTATTTGTAGCTTTTGTAGTTAGTCTGTTTTGTAGATATGTAGTTGTCATAACTGCAACAGTCCAGTATTTATATTGCAACTGTGAATGTGTCAGCATGCACCCATGGCTGGATTCAGGATTCTGTAGCCTTTACATCTTATTACTCATATCTAATCATGATGCCTACCTCAGTTCTGTCGTCATGTTTGTATCATTTATGAGCTGGAACACATGCATAAGATTTTGAGGCAAATTATCTGATGTGTTTTTAATCTGCTGCTGGGTAGTGAGGCCAGCTGTCTCCACTCCCTGTAACATATTCTGCCGCTGGGGAGAGAGACCAACTGTCTCTTCTCCCTGGACTCCACACTGCCGCTGGGGATGGAGGATGACATGCTCCTCTCCCTGGGACACACGCTGCCGCTGGTGCAGGAGTATCCCCCACCATGCCGACTCGTTTGCCAGTTCTGCTTTACGCTGCAGGTACCCGGCCACTATATTCCTTGTATGCTGTATGCTTTTCTCAGGGGGTTGGATCCATAGAATGTCAGGGTCCCCGTCAGCATATTGTCAAACTTTGTATCAGTGTAGCTGGGCGCCATATTTGTTCAGCTCTGACTAAAGTTAGTTCCTCTCCAGAAGATGTGCAGGAGTCCCAGGGTGTTCTGGATGTTTACCCCAAGGCTAGGAAGCCATCCCACCGCTTCCCACCAATTGTAGCAAAGCTCCCTGTACCTCGGGTGGGTACCACCACCAAGGATCACTTCCTAGCTGGAACAGGGGAAAACCTAAGCACTTTTCCCCTAGTCGGCGTGGTTTGACTGGGGTCCTACTGGAGCCTCTCCAACCTGGAGCAGGATAGGGAACTAGCTCTATTCCCTCCCAAGGACTGGACGACACACAGTCCTGGGAACTCTAGTCCTTACAAGGACTTTCCCCGCCGAATCCTCCATGAGCTGGAACAAAGTGCTGAGCAGTTATTATAGCCCTTCCCCTTCTAGTAAACAGATGACACATAGCTCTGAGAGTACAACTGCTTTTAATGAGCCAAACTCAGCCTTTTATGCACAGTTCCCAGCAGGGGGTATCCATTGTATTCAACACAAGCCCCTCACAGGATTCTCTGGGTCTGGGAGATAATTGCGTTAAAGACCGGTAAGCTAATTATCTCCCGGCCGCCCTGTGGATCCCTGTGACTGTGGTTCTCACTGGCTAAATAACGCAGCCCCAGCCCACCTGGTAGAACCGCAAGGCCCATGCTGTTAGGACCACCCGATGCTATGTATTTTCAGGGGGCCCGGTCGGCGCTGTGGCACTTTAACAGCACGACCGGGCCACCTTTGATGAAGTCAGAAGGTTCTGAGGAAGTGACAGCCCTGGTCACTTCCTTCCAGCAACCACCGGGAGCCGCGTGGGAGGAAGGAGAGGAGGGAGTCACAGTGGGAACTCTGACTCCCATCAGGCTGAGCCACTCAACCGCAGGGAAAGTCACCCTCCTGCACATAAAAGGTATATGTGTTTGTATGTATGTGTGTGTCTGTATGTATGTGTTTGTGTAAGTGTATCTGTATGAATTTATCTCTGTATGTGTGTGTATGTCTGTCTGTGTGTATGTCTGTACACCCTGCTCTAAATTATATGCAAATTATATTTTTCTCATTTACCTAAATAATTGATGTAAATAACAGTCAGCATAATTCTCATGTTATCAACTATTAACCCCTTAACGCTGTTACGGCGTTCTATGCCGTCCCACTTTAATTGGGCTTTAAAGCCGTTGCGGCGGCATAGAACGCCGTAACGGCTTTGAGCCCTGGAGCGCCCGGGATACTTACCTAGGCAGCCCTCCCACAGCAAAAGAAGCCACCGGGGGCCATGTGATCGCTCTCAAAGAGAGGCTGTGGATCTGCCAGCAGGGGGACTGTCTGACATGTGGGAAATGAAAAAAAAAATATTAGACATGTTTTAAAATAAAATAAATATATTTATATATATATATATATATATATATAAATAAAATATATGTATATATATTATATATATAATATATATACATATTATATATATGTAACATCATACGTAATGTATTTAACATAGCTTGGTGCTACTTCTAAGTGCTGTTTCTAAGTGTGTAGTTGGAGATATTCTGGAGAGTTTTACAGAAGCTTCAACTGTCTAAGAGTTGTGCTAAGAGCTTTCTTTTCTACTGTTACAGGTAAGATTCATCTGTAGGAAAAGGTTACTGATTGCCCAAGGTTTGAATTCCTGTTGGTAATTATAAGGCATTTGATTTGATTAAGCTAGTTACTTGCTGTTGATTGCTGGTTAATTAGCTATTGTTTGCAAATAAGCAGAGGCCTACCCAGGTGTTAAACATTCCTAGTGGGCAGTGATTTAAGGAGTTATATAAGGCTTGGTCTCATTAGCTTGTCTAATATAGCTTGGTGCTACTTCTAAGTGCTGTTTCTAAGAGTGTAGTTGGAGATATTCTGGAGATAACCTGGAGGTAATCTGAGGTATTCAGGAGGATAAAGAAAAAAGTTAAGATTTGTTAGATTTAAATTATTCTCATAATTGGAATGGCAGACTTAGTTCAGTGTAACAATTGCTATGCATTTGTTTCACGTTCCACTTTTTGGAGGTTTGGTTGTTGTCTAATCTGTAATCCAAGAGGAAAAAACTCACAGGCACTCCAACTTCAAGCCGCAGGCAGATTTATTATGACAGAATGCAACGCAACGTTTCGACCGGAAAGGTCTTTTTCATTCTGTCATAATAAATCTGCCTGCGGCTTGAAGTTGGAGTGCCTGTGAGTTTTTTCCTCTTGGATTATTGTACTGGGATTGCTGGTCCTGCTCTGGAGCACCCTTGGCCGTTGGGACTGGGTGCGGTTCTCATCACTTACTCTGCTCAGTTGTCTAATCTGTAGACATTTCTCTATCTTGCGGCAGGAGATTGTATTTTTGAAGTCTGAGATTTGTAAATTATCTGGTGAAGAAACTCAGACTGGAACTGCTGCAAAGCCACTGCCGCAGAGACATGCTAGGAAAGGCAGATGGATTACTGTAGGATCTGGTAGACTTAGAGTTGTGGATAAAGGGCATTTTGCACAGTCTGTTGCTCTTCATAATTCATTTTCTGCACTTTCAGAGTGTAATGGTGTTGTGGAGAGAGGCACTGAGGCTAGTGGTGTTGTGGAGAGAGGCACTAGTGGTGTTGTGTTAGTGGTGTTGTGGAGAGAGGCACTGAGGCTAGTGGTGTTGTGGAGAGAGGCACTGAGGCTAGTGGTGTTGTGGAGACACTGAGGCTCACTGAGAGAGAGGCACTGAGGCTAGTGGTGTTGTGGAGACCGGCTTGGAGACTATGGTGAGGCCTAATAGAAAGCAGTTGTTGTTGGGGATTCCATTATAAGAGGTGTGGAGATGGACAATGGTGGTCTTGTGAGGTGTCTTCCCGGAGCTACTGCTCACAGAGACAGGAGACGTATCTGTAATATTGTTAAGCAAGCAAAGCAGGAAGGGGAATTGGATGTACTTGTCCATCTAGGGACAAATGACTTGGCTTGCAATGAGGTTTCAGAGGTTAAGGAAGTTTTTAGTGTTTTTGCCAATGATATACGGCAGGTTGCTTCCACACTGTCATTCTCTGAAGTTCTGCCTGTGCATAACACTCAGAACGACAGGCGGATGCGTATTAGGGACTTTAATTTGTGGCTTGGTGAATGGTGTCGGGAGCAAGGATTTGGCTTTATTTCTCATGGTAGCTCTGTTTGGAATGGAAATAAACTGTACAAAAAAGATGGTTTGCATCTTTCTCAAAAGGGAACAAATGTTCAGTGAGCAGTTCAGAGGTTTTGCTAGGATGTATTTAAACTAGGAGGGGGGGGGGGGGCAAAAGGGTGATAAAACATCAATCTGATTGTCCCCCAAAACAAGGATAGAATGTGCCTGTAGCAAGTGAGTTAAAAAATAAGCTTAGAGTTATGTCTACAAATGCTTGCAGTTTAGGGAATAAGATCCATGAACTTGTGGCAATAATGGCAAGTGTAGATTTAGTCGCTGTTACTGAGACATGGTACAATGAGAAAAATGACTGGGACATAGCAATACCAGGGTACTCTTTATATAGGAAAGATAGGGAAGGCAAGAAAGGGGAGGGGTGGCCTTGTATGTGAAGGATAGCATAAAATCTAGCCTAATAAAAGTTAGTGAGGCAAACATAGAGTCCGTTTGGGTTACGTTAGAATTTGGTAATCACACAGTAACTCGTGTAGGTGTGATTTATAGGCCCCCAGGACAAATTGAAGAGTTAGATAATCTACTAGTTGAGGAAACAGCTAAAATGACAATGAAGGGGGAAGTTATCATCATGGGTGACTTTAATCTTCCTGATGTAAATTGGAAAACAAAATTAGCTACTTGTGCCAGGAGCACACATATTCTAAACTCCCTACTGGGATTGTCTCTAAAACAAGTTGTTGAGGAGCCAACTCGAAAAGAGGCCATACTAGATTTAGTGTTAACAAATGGAGATTTGGTATCAGATATTACTGTAGGTGAAAGTTTAGGATCCAGGGATCATCAGTCAGTGTGGTTTAATATAAGAACAGTGACTGAGTCACACCACACAAAAACAAAAGTTTTAGACTTTAGAAAAGCAGACTTTTCTAAAATTAGAATATGGGTAGAGGAGTCATTATCAGACTGGAGCAATTTAAATGGAGTCCAAGAGAAATGGGATTATTTAAAAGTTGCACTATTGAAGAACAGAAAATTGCATTGGCGTCAAAAGCAAAATTCAAAACTTGTACTCGCCAGATGTGGCCAAAATAATTTAAAACAAAAAGTTAGCATTTAGTAATTATAAAATAAAACAGAGTGAGGAAGACAAAATGATCTATAAGATTAGGCAGAAAGAGGCTAAGCAAGTTATAAGAGCTTCCAAATCACACACAGAAGAGAAAATAGCACAGTCAGTAAAAAAGGGGGATAAAACATTTTTTAGATACATAAATGAGAAAAGAAAAGTAAAACAAGGATTAGTTAGATTAAAACCAAAAGAAGGAAGGTATGTAGAAGAGGATAAAGGTCTAGCTGACTGCCTCAATGAATATTTTTGTTCTGTATTTACAGATGAAAATGAAGGAAAAGGACCTCAGTTGAGAAAAAGGATAAATGAGTCATTTATTACACGTTAGGAAGAGGTTCTATTTCAACTGTCAAAAGTAAAGACAAATAAGTAAATGGGACCTGATGGAATACACCCAAAGCTATTAAAAGAGCTTAGTGGTGTACTAGCAAAACCATTAACAGATTTATTTAACCAATCATTGTTAACAGGAGTAGTCCCAGAAGATTGGAAGTTAGCGAATGTTGTGCCCATTTACAAGAAAGGTAATAGGGAGGAGTCGGGCAACTATAGGCCAGTAAGCCTTACTTCAGTAGTGGGGAAAGTGATGGAAACCATGTTAAAGGATAGGATTGATGAACATCTAAAACACATGTATTTCAAGATCAGAGACAACACGGGTTTACTTCAGGGAGATCATGCCAAACTAATCTTATTGATTTTTTTTGATTGGGTAACAAAAATTATAGATCAGGGTGGTGCAGTAGACATTGCTTACCTAGATTTCAGTAAGGCTTTTGACACTGTTGCACATAGAAGGCTTATCAATAAACTGCAATCTTTAAGTTTGGATTTAAATATTGTTGAATGGGTAAGGCAGTGGCTGAGTGACAGGCAACAGAGGGTTGTAGTTAATGGAATATATTCGAAGCTTGGACTTGTCACCAGTGGGGTACCTCAGGGATCTGTACTTGGACCCATTCTCTTTAATATTTTTATTAGTGATATTGCAGAAGGTCTTGATGGTAAGGTATGTCTTTTTGCTGATGATACTAAGATATGTAACAGGGTTGATGTTCCAGGAGGGATAAGCCAAATGACAAATGATTTAGGTAAACTAGAAAAATGGTCAGAATTGTGGCAACTGACATTTAATGTGGATAAGTGCAAGATAATGCATCTTGGACGTAAAAACCCAAGGGCAGAGTACAGAATATTTGATAGAGTCCTAACCTCAACATATGAGGAAAGGGATTTAGGGGTGATTATTTCTGATGACTTAAAGGTAGGCAGACAATGTAATAGAGCAGCAGGAAATGCTAGCAGAATGCTTGGTTGTATAGGGAGAGGTATTAGCAGTAGAAAGAGGGAAGTGCTCATGCCATTGTACAGAACACTGGTGAGACCTCACTTGGAGTATTGTACACAGTACTGGAGACCGTATCTTCAGAAGGATATTGATACCTTAGAGAGGGTTCAGAGAAGGGCTACTAAACTGGTTCATGGATTGCGGGATAAAACTTACCAGGAAAGGTTAAAGGATCTTAACATGTATAGCTTGGAGGAAAGACGAGACAGGGGGGATATGATAGAAACATTTAAATATATAAAGGGAATCAACACAGTAAAGGAGGAGACTATATTTAAAAAGAAGAAAAACTACCACAACAAGAGGACATAGTCTTAAATTAGAGGGACAAAGGTTTAAAAATAATATCAGGAAGTATTACTTTACTGAGAGGGTAGTGGATGCATGGAATAGCCTTCCAGCTGAAGTGGTAGAGGTTAACACAGTAAAGGAGTTTAAGCATGCGTGGGATAGGCATAAGGCTATCCTAACTATAAGATAAGACTAGGGACTAATGAAAGTATTTAGAAAATTGGGCAGACTAGATGGGCCGAATGGTTCTTATCTGCCGTCACATTCTATGTTTCTATGTTTCTATGTTTCTATTATATTATAATTTTGCCCTTTTATATATATATCTACAAAATTAAATTAAAAAATGAAATTGCATTTGGGGCAGTTGAAAAAGAAGCAAAATGTATAGAAGTACCAGTGATTTTATTTAAAGGAGAATTCTGGGAACTCAACAACTTTATCACATTGAAGTTTTTATAATGCCAGGAGGTGCTGGGCAATGGTGTAGACTGAAAGTGTTCCCCAGACTTTTGCTGATGTCCAAGACTTCAATGAGGAAGCCTTGGAGTAGGGACTGCTGATAGGCTGAGAGCATCACCTGACACTCTCTTTTGAGTTAATTTAAAGATATTATATGTATGCTCTACTTTTAACCTTTTTATCCTGTGTGGCAGACCCGCGGTCTGTTCATGTATTCCCTGCTTGTAATATGTATGTCGTCCCTGTATTTTGCCTATTGTGCCCTGCTCCACGTTTGGGAGTGTTCATGTGAAAGGAGCTCATCCATCTCCCGAATGGGGACCACCCCAATAGCCCATTTAGAGCCCTAGTTAGAACATTAATTAAAACGTTCTCACCTTGACCTAGTGCCAAAACTGCCAGGGAAGCCATCAGTGCATGCTTCCCCCTGGGTGGCCACCATTTCGTATAGACAAATGCCATCCAGGGGGAGCCTTCCTTTGCTTCCCGACCCATTCGTTTTCCGAACGAGGACCTCTCCAGTGCCCCATTAGAATGTTCACACCAATCAGTTGGAACGCTTGCACTCGCAACATAAGTACCCGGGGGAGCGTTCGTATTCTGAAAGGAAACACCTTGTCTGGTTTCTACACAGGGGTCGGTTTGTGAGGGTCCCTGTGGTTGGTGTGGGCACTTTTGGGACTTTTTTTTGAGACACTGGTGAGTTTGGCGGGTTCTGTGCCTGGGAGACAAAGGGACGATCCCTTTTCCTGTGCTTTGGCTCCCAGGCACAGAGGCTCCTGGGAAGAAGCCCCCCTGTCGTCTAGTGTGGGAAACCCTGTGTTTGGGTGGCAGGCTTTGAGGACAAAGAGAACGAAGTATCTTTCCCATGCTGAGACCCTCAGGGAGGGGGAGGAGTCTGGGAGGTGACCCTGTATGTGTGTGTTGGAAACCCCTTGCATGGGGATATGCATAAAAGCTGAGAGTGGTATAATAGAATTGTGCTGTACCTCCAGAACTCCAGGTCTTGTCCAGTTACTGTTGGGGAAATGGGTCTCTTTGCATTCTAAGCGGTTCCAGAGCGATGGAAGGAAGGTGATAGCCGAGGTAACCGGCCGGGTTACCCGGAATCCGCTACATCCTAAAAATTGACCTTTTTTAAATTAAGTGTTTTGGTGACATCCATAAGAATTAAATGATTTTTTTTTTCAATCTCAAATGAAAAAATACTAACACTTTAGAAAGTAGACATTTAAGATTACAATCAGTCTTTTTTTTAAATTTACTTTGTTTAGAAATATATATTTTCTAACAAAATACCTTGTTGCTCACTGTGCAAATCACTCTTCCTTCTTGCCACATTATTTCTCCACATTTGAGTTCTCTTGATATTGTCTGTCTTATTTAACCATGTATTGCTATCCTTCTTCATCTAATTTACAGTTTGCTTACGTTTGCCTAGTTCTCCAAAAACTCATTACTTAGGACTCTCCATCAATGACATGTGTACTGGTACTATTAACCAAGATACCTTGTGGTTTCTTGTTGCAGAAATGGTGAAGTCTGGACTCGTCATTTGCTGTCTAGATGGACCACCCAGTTTCTGTTTTTCTTCTGCAGACGAGAAGTGACCACAAAGCATTCTTTGCATTTTCTTTCTTTTTGCAGTTATGTCTGTAGGTTTAGTAAATTAATTTTACTTGTTAATGTGATGCACTGTGATGTATTTGATTATTTTTTTTTTCTTATTTAAGAAGTACCAAGTTCTTCCTTTCCCGGACTCATATTGCTTTTGTTAAAGAAGCTCATATTACAGAACTAGTTCCTATTTCAGATTCAAATTTATGTGTTTTATTTGTACTCCACCTTGGCGGTGTGGGGTATTATACATATTTATTATAACTTTGCCTTCGCATATCCACTCCAGACAATTTTTTTCCATTTTGAATAGAATTAAGTTATACCCTAGGTCAGTCATGTCCAAAGTCAGCCCCACAGTTAACTTGGTAAATCTATCTGTTCTAGCCCTCAGTGAATCCCCGAGCGCCGCTCAGGACCCCTGGC
>OW240916.1:76846853-76877428 GCA_933207985.1 Pelobates cultripes | reverse complement strand
GTGTGTGTTTGAAGGACTCAGGAGTGCGTATAGGAGATCTAGTGAGTGTGTGACTGGTGCAGTGTGTTTGGGGGGTGCTGTGTGTGTGAGGGGTGTAGTGTGCATTTGTGAGGAGTATAGTGTGTGTGGGAGGGTGCTGTGTGTGAGGGCGCTGTGTGTGAGGGCACTGTGCGAGGGTTCTGTGTATTTGAGGGTGCTGTGTATTTGAGGGTGATGTGTGTGTGTTGGGGTGCTGTGTGTGTTGGGGTGCTGTGTGTGTGTTGGGTTGCTGTGTATGTGTTGGGGTGATGTGTGTGTGTGTGTGCTAGGTTTCTGTATGTGTTAGGGTGCTGTGTCAATGTTAGGATGCTGTGTCAATGTTAGGGTGCTGGTGTTAGGGTGCTGTGTGTGTGTGTGTGTTAGGGTGCTGTGTCAATGTTAGGGTGCTGGTGTTAGGGTGCTGTGTGTGTTTTAGGGTGCTGTGTGAGTGTTAGGGTGCTGTGTGTGTGTTAGGGTGATGTATCAATGTTAGGGTGCTGGTATTAGGGTGCTATGTGTGTGTTGGGGTGCTGGTGTTAGGGTGCTGTGTGTGTGTTAGGGTTCTGTGTCAATGTTAGGGTGCTGGTGTTAGGGTGCTGTGTGTGTGTTAGGGTTCTGTGTCAATGTTAGGGTGCTGTGTGTGTGTTAGGGTGCTGTGTCAATGTTAGGGTGCTGTGTGTGTGTTAGGGTGCTGGTGTTAGGGTGCTGGTGTTAGGGTGCTGTGTGTGTGTTAGGGTGCTGTGTCAATGTTAGGGTGCTGGTGTTAGGGTGCTGTGTATGTGTTAGGGTGCTGGGTGAGGGTGATGTGTGTGTTTGCCAGGATTTTGTATTGGGGGAGGCAGGTAAATGGCACTATTAATGTTTTACTAAAAAATAAAAATAAATACATAATAATAAATAATAAAAATAAATACATAATAAATACTAATAATAAATAATAAAAATAAATACAAACTAATAAATACTAATAATAAATACTAATAATAAATAATAAATACATACTAATAAATACTAATAATAAATACTAATAATAAATAATAAAAATAAATACATACTAATAAATACTAATAATAAATACTAATAATAAATAATAAATACATACTAATAAATACTAATAATAAATACTAATAATAAAAATAAATACATACTAATAAATACTAATAATAAATACTAATAATAAATAATAAATACATACTAATAAATACATACTAATAAATACTAATAATAAATACTAATAATAAATAAATACATACTAATAAATACTAATAATAAATAATAAAAATAAATACATACTAATAAATACTAATAATAAATACTAATAATAAATACCAATAATGAATAATAAATACATACTAATAAATACTAATAATAAATACCAATAATGAATAATAAATACATACTAATAAATACTAATAATAAATACTAATAAATAATAAAAATAAATACATACTAATAAATACTAATAATAAATACTAATAATAAATACCAATAATGAATAATAAATACATACTAATAATAAATACTAATAATAAATAATAAAAATAAATACATACTAAGAAATACTAATAATAAATACTAATAATAAATACCAATAATGAATAATAAATACATACTAATAATAAATACTAATAATAAATAATAAAAATAAATACATACTAAGAAATACTAATAATAAATAATAAAAATAAATACATTATATCCCCCCCCCCTCTATTCTTACCTGTAGTCTGGAAGGTGGGGGGTGGGGGGGGTCGTGCTGCTGCCAGCCATCCCTGGTGGTCCTCGTGGTTAGTGAACTCTAGCCCTTTGGGGCTAGAGTTCACTCTCGCGAGACCCGGCCGGTTGCCATAGCAACGGTCCGGATCTCGCGAGTGAAACCCGGCGGAGCTGCAAGTTAGAGCTCCGCCGGGTCCTCTCTCCTGGCGGCTGGCTCCCCCCCCCCTCTCTCCCCGCCGGCGGCCGCGTTTGAGTACATGTGGGCCGGTGAGGGAGATCTTTGATCTCCCCACCGGCCCTCCATGGAATACAGCGGGGCCGGCGCTCGGATAGCGCCGGCCCTGCATAGACCGGCAGGGGAGATCCTGTGATCTCCCCTGCCGGCCTCGGCCCATGGACACCGCGGCCCACCGGGCATTTGCCCGGTATGCCCGATGGCCAGTCCGGGCCTGATATACCCCCATATGGCAGTTATAGCAACAACATTTTTTATTGTCACTGTTATTATTATAATACTATTTCTATTGCACTATTAAACATTTTCATACAATTCTCTAATAATTCTGAGTTACTACCTGCCACATGTCATTAAGTATGACCTCATTCGACTTGAAAAGATATTTCCCAGGAAAGGCATATTTGCTGCCCCCCACCTGGGAGATTAAAGTTCTGGATCATATGGTAGTTCAGATAAGTATATTTTGGTAAAATATAAATTACCAGAGAACAAAATGTTTTTTTTTTCTTTTTGTTAGTAATACAAAGCATAGGGAGTCTAAAACAGTGCATGGCTGGTGTATGGAGAAACAGACACAAACATGCATATACATGTAGATAATATAGACATGGATATATGTTTATATAGGAAGATAGAGATACAAACTGCTACATGTGATAAACACAGATAGGTGATACACAAACATATATAATACAAGATCCATGGGAATTAACTCACTTAATACCAGCTCTAATGCTCACAAAATGTAATAGTTTTTTTTAAATCAACTAATTTAGGCAAAAATAATGGGGTTTTTTTGGTACAGTATACGATCATACCAGTGGCGGAACTAATGTAGAGAGAGCCCTGGTGCAAGAAAGTTTTTTGGACCCCCTTCTAGTGCAAGAGTGACCAAAAGATAGCTCCTCATCTGTAGTACAACTCCAAGGATGCTATGCCAGCTGGGGATCTAGCATTTTTGCCCATCCTTGCAGGGTTGCATTTGTGTGCAGTATTTGTGTGTTTGAATGTAAGTATGTTTTTGTATAGTGTATATGTGTGCATGTAGGGGTGTATTTATATGGCTGTTTCAACTGGAATACAGTGGTGTACTTGTGTAGTGTTTGAATGAGCGTACGTGTGTAGTGTTGGAGTGTATGTAATGTTGGCTTTTAAATGCAGGTGTGCTTTTGTGTGTAGTGTTGGTGTTTGAATGAAGGCGTGTTTGAATATAATTTTAGTTTTAATACAGGGGTGTGTTTGACTTTTAAATGTGGATGTACATTTGTGTATAATATTGGTGTTTTAATGCAGGGGCGTGTTTGTATGTATGTAATATTTGTGTTAGATTGCAGGAGTGTGTGTTAATGTGTGTTGCTGTTTGATTGCAGGGATGTATGCACAAACACATACACTGCATACTTACACAGATATACATACACATTAACACAGAGATACATACATAACAATGCACTGACACATGAATGCATATAGATACACACACTGACACATGCACACACCATGACACACAGATACACACACACATACAGTGACACCCCCACACATTGGCATATACATAGAAGTAATCATTTTTATATTTGTAGCCATACCTTTTGTGTGCAGAAGAGTGTCTTGCTTGGGGTCTTGCTGCTACTGGCTGAGGCTGATGGGAGCGAGCAAGGGTGGGGTCTGCAGCAGCCGTCACCATTTCTGCCCTCCCATGCGGTGCTATTTGTATGAAGTTGGGAGGAGCGCTCACTTCCTCCCAGGCTGCTGACACTGCAGGGGCCCAGTCATACTCTTAAAGGGCCGCAATGCCTGACCGGGCCCCTGTTCAGCAATACTTATTGGGTTGCCTTAAGTGCATGGACTCCCTAAGATGAACTGTTAAGGGAATGCCTGAGACTTCCAGAGTTCGAAGATGCAGAAAAAGAGGAGGTTCCTTGGCAAGAGAAACCTTTCCATGGGGTGTACCACCGGCACATAGTGGATGTGTCTCACATGACAAAATCCTACCAGTGGTTGGAAAAGGCAGGACTGAAAGACAGCACTGAGGCACTAATCCTAGCAACACAGGAACAGGCACTCAGCACCAGACCAATAGAAGCTGGAGTCTATCACACCAGGCAAGACCCAGTGGCGTCTCTAGGATTAATTTTTCGGGGGGGCACATGGAGGGCCAGTGACAAAAGTAGGGGGGCACATTTAACCCCGCCCTCGTCGCAGTTTAACCCCGCCCCTGTCGCATGTTAAGCCACGCCCCCGACACAATGTGTTTTGTTTTTTTAATAATACCTGGTGGAGGATTCATTATTTTCCACCAGGGATTATTAAAAAAACAAACACATTATCCTTGATACAGTGCCATAGTTGCCAACATTTGGAAAAAAATTCCAAGGACGTTTTGCAGCACAGCTATCAATTACTGTCTGGGTATAATATCCCTGGACAGTCAGTGCTCTCTGTATAATACAGGGTTGTGTGTATAATAAATTGGGACACTCAGTGTTCCCTGTATAGTGCTGCTCTCTGTATAATACAGGTCTGTTTGTGTATACTATCCCAAGACAGAGAGCAGCACTATACAGGAAGCACTGACTATCCCGGGATATTTTATACACACAGATCTGTATTATACAGATAGCTGAGCATATACCCTAATCTCTAGACTACTAGTACCTGTCAACAGCAGCTCCCAGACGCGTGTAACAGGGCTAAAGTGTGCGGCAGCTCACACAGATTATTCAGCGGTAAAGTGCACTCGCTGGCAGAGCTAAACTGGGAATCCCTGGGAATCCAAAGCATCCCTGGAAAAAAAACGTATGCCATTCCTACAAGTCAAAAAAAATAAATATATATATATATAGTACAGTAAGCACACAAGCTCACTGACATGCGCAAATAGGCTTACTGACAGACAAAACTCTCTGACTCACACACAAGCTTACTACAGACACTCACTTGTATAAACAGAAGGCTCACTACAAAGAAGTTCAGGGACACACACACAAGCTCACTAAAGACAAGCTCACTGACAGGGCCGGCGCGTCCATAAGGCGGCACAGGCGGCCGCCTTAGGGCGCACCGGCTCTGGGGGCGCAAAATTCCAGTGACCGGCAGGAGGGAAGTGCTCCCTCCTGCCAGGTCACCTCCTGGATCCCCGGCGCGGCGTGTGGCTGAATTGGATGCCGAGGTGGCGAGGGAGCTCTGATCTCTCTGATGTGCTCCCTCGCAGGCTGCTTACTGATGACGTCATATTCCGGCTCCCGCGGCAGCAGTAAACAGCCTGCGAGGGAGCACATCAGAGAGATCAGAGCTCCCTCGGCATCCAAATAAGCCGCACGCCTCCCAGCAGCCCTACTGGACCACCAATGAGAGACCCAGGCCAGCTCTCCAGGTAGGGAGGCTGGGTGGGAAATGTAAATTTAATTTAGATTATTAATGTGTGTGTGTGTGTGCATGTGAGTATGTGTGTCTGTGAGTTTGTATGGTTCTGTCAGTGTGTGTGAGTGAGTGTATCTGTCAGTGTGTGAGTATGTGTGTCTGTCAGTGTGTGAGTGAGTGTATCTGTCAGTGTGTGAGTATGTGTGTCTGTCAGTGTGTGTGAGAGTATGTGTGTCTGTCAGTGTGTGTGAGTGTGTGTGAGTATGTGTGTCTGTCAGTGTGTGTGTGAGTATGTGTGTCTGTCAGTGTGTGTGAGTGAGTGTGTGTCTGTCCGGTGTGTGTGTGTGTGTGCATGTGGTATATTGTCTGTCAGTGTGTGTGAGAATGTCTGTCAGTGTGTGTGTGAGAATGTGTGTCTGTCAGTGTGTGTGTGAGAATGTGTGTCTGTCAGTGTGTGTGTGCATGTGAGTATGTGTGTCTGTCAGTGTGTGTGTGCATGTGAGTATGTGTGTCTGTCAGTGTGTGTGAGTATGTGTGTCTGTCAGTGTGTGTGTGAGTTTGTGTGTGTGTGTGTGTGTGTTGTTCTGTCAGTGTGTGTGTGAGTATGTGTGTCTGTCAGTGTGTGTGAGTGTGTCTGTCAGTATGTGCATGTGTGCACGTGTGTCTGTCAGTGTCTGTGAGTTTGTGTGTGTGTGTGTGTCAGTGTGTTTTTCAGTGAGTCTGTCGGTGTTTGTGTGTCTGTCAGTGTGCGTGTGAGTGTCTGTCAATGAATGAGTGTGTCAGATAAGTGTGTCTGGCTGTCAGAGATGTCTGTGTGTTTGTCATTGAGTGTGTGTGACTGTCAGTGTTTATACACCCCTGACTGTAGCGTGGCCAAGCGGAGTGTACCGTGGTACAGGAACTTCTGTTTCCTGTACCTGGCAGAACTTACAGGAAAAGCTCACTGTACCGGGATTCGCTCCGCTCAGCCACGCTACAAAAAAAGGTAGGAGGCACACCAGGAAAGGGAGGGGACCACTATGGGGGTGGGTGGCGCACCAAGGGACAGGGAGAGAAGGGGAGAGATACCCTAAGGTACAGGAAAAGGAGGGAGGGGGGGAGAGGAACACTAAGCGACAGGGAACAGATGGGGGAGGGGAGAGGAACACTAAGGGACAGGGAAAGGAGGCGGGAAGGGAAACGAACAGTAATGGTCAGAGAAGGGAGGGGACCATTAAGGGATGGGGAGAGGGGCTGGATGTGAAAGAAACACACAGCGGGGCTTGAGAAGGAAAGAGACACACACAAAGGAGCTGGGAAGAATAAAAGACACAAATGGGCTGGGAGAAAAGGAGTCACACAAAGGGGCTGGGAGGAGTAAGACAAAATGTGGGAGGATGTAAGAGTCATACAAAGAGGAGAGATAGGAGACACACAAAGGCAAAAATAGGAGATAAAATACACTAAAGGGAGTCAGATATTTAAAAGACGGGATAATAAACACAAAAGGGAGGTTAAGAGGCACATGGGTAAAGATTTTTTTGGGGGGGGCGGAAAAATGCATCTTCGCCTATGTACCCAAAATTCTTTGCACCGGCCCTGGTTGTAGTTAATGGAATATATTCGAAGCTTGGACTTGTCACCAGTGGGGTACCTCAGGGATCTGTACTTGGACCCATTCTCTTTAATATTTTTATTAGTGATATTGCAGAAGGTCTTGATGGTAAGGTATGTCTTTTTGCTGATGATACTAAGATATGTAACAGGGCTGATGTTCCAGGAGGGATAAGCCAAATGGCAAATGATTTAGGTAAACTAGAAAAATGGTCAGAACTGTGGCAACTGACATTTAATGTGGATAAGTGCAAGATAATGCATCTTGGACGTAAAAACCCAAGGGCAGAGTACAGTATATTTGATAGAGTCCTAACCTCAACATATGAGGAACGGGATTTAGGGGTGATTATTTCTGATGACTTAAAGGTAGGCAGACAATGTAATAGAGCAGCAGGAAATGCTAGCAGAATGCTTGGTTGTATAGGGAGGTATTAGCAGTAGAAAGAGGGAAGTGCCCATGCCATTGTACAGAACACTGGTGAGACCTCACTTGGAGTATTGTACACAGTACTGGAGACTGCATCTTCAGAAGGATATTGATACCTTAGAGAGGGTTCAGAGAAGGGCTACTAAACTGGTTCATGGATTGCGGGATAAAACTTACCAGGAAAGGTTAAAGGATCTTAACATGTATAGCTTGGAGGAAAGACGAGACAGGGGGGATATGATAGAAACATTTAAATATATAAAAGGAATCAACACAGTAAAGGAGGAGACTATATTTAAAAGAAGAAAAACTACCACAACAAGAGGACATAGTCTTAAATTAGAGGGACAAAGGTTTAAAAATAATATCAGGAAGTATTACTTTACTGAGAGGGTAGTGGATGCATGGAATAGCCTTCCAGCTGAAGTGGTAGAGGTTAACACAGTAAAGGAGTTTAAGCATGCGTGGGATAGGCATAAGGCTATCCTAACTATAAGATAAGACTAGGGACTAATGAAAGTATTTAGAAAATTGGGCAGACTAGATGGGCCGAATGGTTCTTATCTGCCGTCACATTCTATGTTTCTATGTTTCTATGTTTCTGTTAAAATACACTTAGAATGACGTTACATATCTATAATATGTATATATATTATTTGTGTAAGGGGCAAAATAGCCGTATATGGAGTAAGGATCCAGCATAAGCTTAGGATAGTGTAAAGGGAGCAAGTCGGTTGTGGTGTGCCGATACCGACGATACGGTAGGCCTGTAAATAGAGGGCCCACCAAGGAGTAAGAAAGTAAAGTAAGTGGAAAGAAAAGAGAAAGTGTTGAAATGAGGAGTGGGTGGGAGGGTCATTCTGATGCTGACCTCAAGCGATATGAGTCAGGTAAGGGGTGTCCCTTATATAGGGGAGTGAATTAATTTAAGCCCCTCCCACAAATACAGGCAAAACTGCCTTAATACTTGTGTAAGGGGCAAAATAGCCGTATATGGAGTAAGGATCCAGCATAAGCTTAGGATAGTGTAAAGGGAGCAAGTCGGTTGTGGTGTGCCGATACCGACGATACGGTAGGCCTGTAAATAAAGAGGGCAAAAATGAATAATCAAAGATTTAATACAGTCAACAAATATATACAAATTAACCAGACATTTCCTTAAATGCATTACAGTATTTAATTCCTGAAAGGATTTTGAAGGTAGGAATCTAGGACCGAAAGTGGGCACCATTTGTTGTGGGTAGGATAGTATGTTATCTCTACTGTTGGTGCATGTTGACTCATTTCGGAATGTGGTAGAGCCAATAGGTAATGATATATGTGTTTACGTACGTGGGATCGTTGAAGACAATGATCTGTCTGAGTGGTGGTGATGGTAGTGGATTCTCTGGCCTGAAAAAGGCATAAAAGGCAATGTGCATGGCTGGTAATGGCTGACTTGGTAGTATAATTGAATGGTTGTAGATCTAATAGGTCCGATAAGGATGAACAGTTGGATGGCTATTGGTAATCTCTGAGAGGAACGTGGGGGAATGGATTCCTGAAAACCTCTGAGTATATTCTTTTCTGGTATGATAGCATGAAGTTTATGGTAGTTTTGGCCATAGGTTATCATGTGTTGTTGAATGCCTGTAAAATATATAATTAATGGTGTATGAGATAGTTTAAGTTTAAGGTGGCAAAAATAAGCAAAACTTAAGAGAAATTTTGTGACACAGGTTGAGCTATGTTGTGTTCCAATGAGATTCTTTAAGCCAGGTGAAAAGCTGTGTTATGCGTTCTACAAGTATGGGACGAAAGTGCTAGGTGGGATAGTGCATGCTATGCTGCATGAGTATGTCTAATCCATGATTTTGTCTCTGGAACGAAAGAGTGGACGTGACTGTATGGGCGGCTGTAGGAAGCGTATGATGAACATGCCTGGAATATAAATGAGACAGTTGTCGGCAGGGATGTATACCCCCGTCTGGTACATGAAAGTGAAATGTGATAAGTGGCCAACCAAGTGAGTTCCCCAGAAACATCATGAACTTATGGATGAGTAGTGGCGTTTGTTGATGATATGGTATGTGCTTAGTTGTCTGAGTAACAACGGATTGATGACCCTGACCATGATTTACCCCATGCCACAGCAGCTGCTACAATGGGGTAGATCTCCCAAAGGGGCTGAAGTGGTGGAAAAATTTCCAAACCTGGATGCCATGGCCAACAGCCCCAAAGCAATTGTTCCCGGTAGATCGCTGCCAAACCCGTGGTATACGCTGCGTCTGACCATCTGGTTGGAGAAGTGTCAGACAATCCTGGAAGGAACATGCTTTTACCATGCCAAGTGGTTAAGAAATCCCCCCCCATGTGCAGGTCTGCTGTTGCTGAGGTGTCTAGGCACCTCCTCTGATCATCATGTTGGAAGTGTGGAAAAAAGGGGAAAGTACTCTGGATGTGAAAGCATGGCAAAATTAAGGAACCTGGTAGGTATCGTAGTTCCTTGCAGTTGTAAGTACTAAGCAGGAGGTAGTGATTGATGTAGTTGAGAATGTTCCCTATTTGTCTTGTGGTAACTTGCGTGTATGGATGCCGACTCAAGTCATATGCCCAGTAATGTGAAGATAGTGTCTGGGCCTTCTGTTTCTTATGGGGTACTGGGACGCCCAAGTGGTCAACCAGACTAAGCTGCCGTGAGGCTTCTAGTGAAAAATATGCTTTCTTTGATTAACAAGAAGTCTTCTAGATAGTGTATGACTGTAAGGCCTCTGGATATGTTATCATAACCAGCACAGAGTATCTGCGAATATCGATAGTAGGCTAATCTGTAGCTCGAAAGTTGAGCGGGGAAAGGATTGCCCAATTTATGCCATGTAAGTGCCAGTGTGTAGGGTAGATGGTAGCCGTTTACTGCGTTGATGATATTGGTCTTACTTAATCAAGCTTCAACCCATGCTTGAGTGATAGCTGTAAAGGTAGATCAATGGTGTTGTATAGTAAGAAAAATCCTCGGAGGGTTTGATGGAGTTGAGACTTGGGGTAGCGGAGGTGTGTGTTACCAATAAGTCCATGGTTAGTCTTTGTTTAAGGGAAGATTCCTTGTGACAATACCAATGTGTGTGTTTGGTGCCATGCTGTAAATGGTGGAGATTGGAAGACCCCTCTGCAAATCTTGGCTATGAGTGTGTTTACAGCCAATGGTTTTGTTGTGCTGACTGTAAGTGAGGGCATGCTATATTCCTTGAAGGTGTGTTTATGATACCTGTATGGGAGCCCTTTGAAGCTCCAGAGCTTTAGTAAATCTACTACAAGTCTGGAAGGGTGATGAGTCAGTAGTGTTGAAAATGCATTGGTGTGTACAGATGGTGAATACGTTATTTGTAAGTTGTATTGGGACACATGGTTTGTCATGTGCCCTGAACTATTTGAACATATATGCAACAGTCTGTATGCAATGCAACTACTCATATCAGTGGTCTCTGGTAGTTCAGAGGTGCTGGTACCTAGAGCCTGAGAGTGCTCGTCCATTTGTTTGGGACAAAATCCCTTCTGTATGGGTACCTGCACAAATAAACATCTCCACATATTCCAAATGCCAACCCAACCAAGGGATGGTCAGTTCCCGATTTACCTGGAATCCCTGGATCTGACCATCACAGATACATCATCATACATATATATGCCTTGCTTCCCCAATGTGCTGGGATCATACGTGCAGGTTTAACATCTTGTGTGTCATAAGAATTGATTGTACCAGGTAACCGAGTTTCGGTTGGTGCTGGTTGTACAGTAGCGTGAGGCCCAGCCTTGTGAGGGCTGTGGTGACCAACTCGAGATTGCCAGTCTGTCATAAATTTTTGGGCTCATGAGTTTATGAGTGAAGCTAGCATAACCTGGGTGTCACCTGAGTTGATGTAGCTGGGCCTTCCCCTGCCTCCGTGTTGTCCGTTGATGTATGGAGGAGTTTGAATAACTGCTTTCCTTGCTGTAGCAGGGGAGGGGATTTGTCACCTCTTTAGGTCGGTGGTAATGTGTGGGATCGTCCAGGATCTGATTGCTGCTGGACTAGCAACATCTCCTCTGCTTGAAGGTGTATCAATTCTAGCCGGGGTGCTAGGAAGAGGTGATTCTTCACCATCTTTTTGAGAAATACTTAAATAACAATAAAGATTGCAATTATTATTTGTACCCAGGGTTCTTGTACTGGCTTGCTAGCTAAGCCGTAAGGCGAAACGATTAGGCTTGGTGTTTTTTGGTGACTGGTGAGGCCCTGCTAGTTGCCAAGTGGCTTGAGAGGCTCTATCTATGCTTGGCGCGAGGGGATTTTGTGTGGCCACCGAACGTTGTGGCAGGATGTTGGCCTCTCGGTGACAGTAACCAGAAAATAGGAAGGGGAGTGACAGGTGAGGTCCTCTCTATGATACAATGCGAGGCGACTAGCTCACGAGTGGCCCGAGGGGTGTATGCCTCCGAGTGTGAGGCGGGGTGTTGGCCTCGCGGGACCACTAACCGAAGCATAATGCAGAGAAAAAAGGGGGTAATACCTATTGGGCCCTAGAACCCTAATTGCCAGTACACTATTACTATTCCAGGGAAGGTAAGAGATGGATAACTACGTGAGCAGGTGTATGTACCTGGTAGTATGGTATTGAACCTGACAATCCGTATAGGTTTTTTAGTAGTAACTGTAACCTGAATGGATAAAACCGTATGGCATAAGGAAATATGGCATAGACCAAGCTTATCTTAATACGTACAGTATATGTGAAAAGTAAAGTGACGTGATGTGTAAATATTAAACATCGTAGCCATACTGGTTAAATATGTAACAATCTTAACCCATTAAGTGCCGTATGTACAAGTGAAAATGTGGTCTGTCCCCACCTTGTATGTTGTATGTCCCCTTGCTAGGGGAAGTCTGTTGCGGGAGCAGCGTGCTGTGAAAAATGTATGTGAACTATATTACCAGTTACATATATACAGATGCGTCTGCTACTGTGTAATAATATATGTATTTATACCAGATGTTGACATAGTGCTTGCTATGTGAATTGTTGTATGTCTTATTGAATGGTAGGGGTCAGTGAACATGGTGTTGCAAAATGCAAGTGCACTGGAGATCTGCCGAGTGCCCTATAGGTGGCAGTGTAGTTGGATACTGATTGGTATGTGAAATGTTGTTTGTCTGTTGACCTATAGGTGTCAGTGTTTTGGTGTTTGTAAAACCCCATGAAAATTGTCAATGTACTTGACAGACCTGTAGGTGGCAGTGTTGATAGAACCACTGTTGGTCTTGATGTGAAATGTAAATTATTGTGAATTAAACCTGAAGTTGAGCCCGTGCTGGAGTTTAATTTATGGTCTATAGTTATGTATAAAACAATCTTATGTGTAATTTATATTGGCTGGTAAATTGTATATGACATGTGAAGACAGTTTGCTGTTGACCAGTAGGGGTCAGAAATGCTGATTGTATGTTAAAATACCCTTTAACCCCTTAAGGACCAAACTTCTGGAATAAAAGGGGATCATTACACGTCACACATGTCATGTGTCCTTAAGGGGTTAATGCTACCATTTGACAGATAGGAGTCAGTATAAAAGCGAAAATGCTGTAGTTCGTTTGTTTGCTTATGAAGTGGAATAAAATCTGAGAAGCCTGTAGTATACTGATTGACTGGTAGGGGTCAGCATGTAGGCGAAAATGCCGTGGTTAGTTGGTTTGTACATGAAATGCAATAATGTCTGAGAAGCCTGTAGTACACTGAATGACCTGTAGGGGTCAGTGTGTAGGCGCAAATGCAGTGGTTCGTTGGTTTGTACATGAAATGCAATAATGTCTGAGAAGCCTGTAGTACACTGAATGACTGGTAAGGGTCAGTGTGTAGGTGAAAATGCAGTGGTTTATGGTTTTGTACATGAAAAGCAAAAACGTCTAAGAAGCCTGTAGTACACTAAATGACCAGTAGGGGTCAGTGTGTAGGCGCAAATGCAGTGATTCGTTGATTTGTACATGAAATGCAATAATGTCTGAGAAGCCTGTAGTACACCAAATGACCAGTAGGGGTCAGTGTGTAGGTGCAAATGCAGTGATTCGTTTATTTGTACATGAAATGCGATAATGTCTAAGAAGCCTGTAATACACCAAAAACCGGTAGGGGTCAGTGTGTAGGTGAAAATGAGGTGGTTTATTGGTTTGTACATGAAAATGCAAAAAACGTCTAAGATGCCTGTAGTACACCGAATGACCGATAGGGGTCAGTGTGTAGGTGAAAATGCGGTGTTTGGTTGGTGTTTTTCATGAAATGCAATAATGTCTGAGAAGCCGGTAGTACACCGAATGACCGGTAGGGGTCAGTGTGTAGGCGAAAATGCAGTGGTTCGTTGGTTTGTACATGAAATGCAATAATGTCTAAGAAGCCTGTAGTACACCCAAAGACCGGTAGGGGTCAGTGTGTAGGCGAAAATGCAGTGGTTCGTTGGTTTGTACATGAAATGCAATAATGTCTAAGAAGCCTGTAGTACACCCAAAGACCGGTAGGGGGTTTAAACGAATGATATGCATGAACATGCAATGGTTTTAGAACAGACAGACAAAATGCAGCCGTAAAGTGAGGACCTGACCCGTGCATGGTGCCGTGGGACTGATGCCTGGCGTAACGGGTAGGTCGACTTACTGTTTGTGAGTCACTTGGACACCATCCACGGCGATGGATTGAAGAAAGAAGGTGGTAGGCCGGAAAAGCCTGTGGCTGGATTCCTGACACAGCTCTGCTTAGAAAACCTCATGGAGTAATCAGGTAAAATGGCGTCTGGATGACCCGGAAGTGGAAATCATTCTGATGCTGACCTCAAGCGATATGAGTCAGGTAAGGGGTGTCCCTTATATAGGGGAGTGAATTAATTTAAGCCCCTCCCACAAATACAGGCAAAACTGCCTTAATACATATATAATAGATATATACACATATATTATATATATATATATATATACGTATAATTACAATAATAAATAAAATAATAAAATAAATAAATAAAATATTGAAACAGAATTTAATATAAATTATATATTCATATGTAATTTCATTCTAACTGTATTTTGTTATTAATATATATTGGTAACAAAATACACTTAGAATGACATTCTATATATATCTATCTATATATAAAATACAAATAACCACAAATATATAAATATAGATAAATACATATAATTACATAAAAGATTACATTAGTATACAGGTAGAATTTAAGTACCTATAAATGCATATATATTAAAATTCTACATGTATATTTAAGTAATCTTTTAATATAATTATGTGGCCTATGTGTGAATGCAGGTGTATATTTTTGAAGAGTTATGTGCACACAGTCCCACATTCATATGCACAGTTAATACATATACAATGTCATATCCACCACATGCACACAGTCGCAGGCAGATAGTCACATACACAGGATCAGGAAAAAGTTTCTTGTGAGGTAGTGAACCCATGAATAAATTAACATACACACAGGCAGACAGCCACACACACAGATAGCCACACACACACACAGGCAGAGAGACACACACACACACACACATACAGGCAGACAGTCTTACTCACAGACACACACACACACACACACAGAGAGACAGTCTCACACACACAGGCAGACAGCCACACACACAGTCACACACATACACACACAGGCAGATAGTCTTACACACAGACAAACACACACAGTCACACACAGACAGACAGTCAAACACACAGACAGCCACACACACAGACACGCAGACAATCACACATAGTTACCGCTGTTCATTATGGAGGAGTGGAGGCAGTGCAGCTCCTGGAGACTGGTTGTTGGGGAAGCAGGGACTCCTTCCTGCTTCCCCTGCAGCAGCTACCCTGCACTTTTAGATCCGCCCAGCCATAAGTTTAGCCCCTGCCTGTCAGGGCTCCGCAGCGGCTGTGAGGGGAGGCTGCACGCCACTTGCAGCAATCACCCTCAGTCCATCGCCGCCCGTGGTCTCCCCTCCTCCAACCTATTGGCGAGCGGTGTCTCCTCTCCGCTGCGCACCGCTCGCGTCCTCCTCCTCGCCTCTCAGCGGCAGTATGGATAACACTGCATGCTGGGAGCCCGCGCAGTTATGCAAACGCCGGGGTCAGTCACGTGACCCGGTGTTGAAGCAACAGTACCATAATCACAGTGGGAGGTTTAGATATCTCCCACGTGTGATTCTTAATTCTGATTGGAAGTTATCCAATCAGATTTAAGCAAAGGATATATATACTTACCTTTCCTGTCTCTCAGTGCCCTGTTGTG
The DNA here is from genome assembly GCA_933207985.1 of Pelobates cultripes. Lineage (NCBI taxonomy): Eukaryota > Metazoa > Chordata > Amphibia > Anura > Pelobatidae > Pelobates > Pelobates cultripes. Next base: position 76,861,775 of record OW240916.1, on the reverse strand, counting down.
GTCTTGTGATACCTGTATTGCAGTTTGCTCGTGTTTCTCTCTGGTTACCGATTATTTGGCTCGTTATTCCGATTTTCCTGTATTCTCCACTCCTTTGACTTGTTTCTCGTTCTCCTGTTTTCTGGCTCCCTTTACTTGGCTTGTCTCTTGACTATTCTTAGTGTGCTTAGCCCGGCCACTCTAAGGACATTCCTTTCTCTCTGTGACCTGTTAGCGTGTTAGGTTCCGGAATCGTGACACTGCCGCACAGTAAGCTCCGCCCCACTGAAATATTGGGGGGGGGGGTTTATAATCCCGGCCGGCCATGTGTGAGCTGTTTCGGCCGCATGGCACCCCCTGTTCCCATGGCACCCTCGGCCGCACAGCTCGCACACCCCTAAGGCCGGCCTTGATCACCTATATGCACACACTCACTACATTCCCTATACACAGTATGCCCCCTATACACACACTCTCTACAGCTCTTAGCCACACATAATACATCACAAACACGAATTAAAGTGACCTATTTACACAATACCACACCACAATCAGCTCACTCTACACACACAATCCCACAAGCAGGCTTCAAACACATGCATGATACGTTTTCCTGGCCCTTTTTTCAGTGGCGTCTCTAGCATTCATTTTTAGGGGGGGTACATGGAGGGCCCGGGACAAAAGTAGGGGGGCACATTTAACCCCGCCCTCGACGCAGTTTGACCCAGCCCCTGTCGTATGTTAAGCCTCGCCCCCGACACAATGTGTTTTGTTTTTTTAATAATCCCTGGTGGAGGATTCATTATTTTCCACCAGGGATTATTACAAAAACAAACACATTACCCTTGAAACAGTGCCATAGTTGCCAACATTTGAAAAAATTTCCAAGGACATTTTGCAGCACAGCTATCAATTACTGTCTGGGTATAATATCCCTGGACAGTCAGTGCTCTCTGTATAATACAGGGTTGTGTGTATAATAAATTGGGACACTCAGTGCTCCCTGTATAGTGCTGCTCTCTGTATAATACAGGTCTGTTTGTGTATAATATCCCAAGACAGAGAGCAGCACTATACAGGGAGCACTGACTGTCCAGGGATATTATACAGGCACAGGCCTGTATTATACGGAGAGCAGCACTATACAGGAAGCACTGACTATCCTGGGATATTATATACACACAGATCTGTATTATACAGGTAGCTGAGCATATACCCCATGTCCCAATCTCTAGACTAAAAGTACCTGTCAACAGCAGCTCCCAGACGCGTGTAACAGGGCTAAAGTGTGCGGCAGCTCACACAGATGATTCAGCGGTAAAGTGTACTCGCTGGCAGAGCCAAACTGGGAATCCCTGGGAATCCAAAGCAGCCCTGGAAAAAAAATGTATTCCATTCCTACAAGTCAAAATATATATATATATATATATATATATATATATATATATGTAGTACAGTAAGCACACAAGCTCACTGACATGCGCAAATAGGCTTACTGACAGACAAAACTCTCACTTGTATAAACAGAAGGCTCACTACAAAGAAGTTCAGGGACACACACAAGCTCACTAAAGACAAGCTCACTGACACACACATGCTCACTAAATAGAAGCTCACTGACACACACAAGCAGTACCATTTTAACAGAGTTAAGGGCCCCTGGGCAAAGCAATGCACTGGGGCCCTTCCTACACAACAACTCACAGGAATTTTTATTATTGATAGACTGCAGAGTCCATACACACACACAGACTGCTGAGTCCACACACAGACTGCTGAGTCCATACACACACACACACACAGACTGCTGAGTCCATACACACACAGACTGCTGAGTCCATACACACACAGACTGCTGAGTAAATACACACACACACACAGACTGCTGAGTCCATACACACACACAGACTGCTGAGTCCACACACACACAGACTGCATACACACAGACTGCTGAGTCCATACACACACACACTGCTGAGTCCATGCACACACACACAGACTGCTGAGTCCATACACACACACATACACACACACAGACTGCTATATCCATACACACATATACACACACAGACTGCTGAGTCCATGCACACACACACACAGACTGCCGAGTCCATACACACTCACAGACTGCTGAGTAAATACATACACACACACAGACTGCTGAGTCCATACACACACACAGACTCTGCTGAGTCCATACACACACAGACTGCTGAGTCCATACACACACACAGACTGCAGAGTCCATACACACACACACAGACTGCTGAGTCCATACACACACATACACACACACACACACACACAGACTGCTACATCCATACACACATATACACACACACACACAGACTGCTGAGTCCATGCACACACACACACAGACTGTCGAGTCCATACACACTCACAGACTGCTGAGTAAATACACACACACACACACACACACAGACTGCTGAGTCCATACACACACACACAGACTGCTGAGCAGTGGCGGATCCAGAGCCTGATCTCTGGAGGGGTACTTGTAGATTATTTAAATAAATAATCCAGACACAATAACTACTACAGCTCAGTGTAGTGGTTATGGTGTCAATAGTGCCGGGACCCCCTCCCAGAGTAAGTAGTCAAACCGTTTAAGAACAGGTCTGCTGGGAAATGGGGCTGTAGTAGGGCATAGGAGCAGTGGTGTGTGTGAGTGATGCAATGTGTAAGGGGTGCAGTGTGTGTGTGTGTGTGTGTGTGTGTATGTGTGTGTGTGAGGGGGACAGTGTGTGAGCAGTGTGTGTGTTTGAAGGTTGTAGTGTGTGAGTGAGGGCGGCAGTGTATGTCAGGGATGCAGTGTATGTGTGGGACAGTATGTGTGTGTAACAGTTGCAGTGTGTGTGTGTGAGTACTGCAGTGTATGTGTGAGTGTGGGCAATGTGTGTGTATGGGGCAGCAGTGTATGGGGGCAGTGTGTGTGTATGGGGAGCAGTGTGTGTGTATGGGGATAGTGTGTGTGTATGATGGGCAGTGTGTGTGAATGGGGGAGCAGTATGTGTGTATGGGGGACAGTGTGTGTGTATGGGGGGCAATGTGTGTGTATGGGGGGGGCGGTATGGGGGTAGTGTGTGTGTATGGGAGGCTGTATGTGGGGCAGTGTGTGTGTATGGGAGGCTGTATGGGGGGTGTGTGTGTATGGGGGCAGTATGTGTGTGTATGGGGTGTGTGTGTGGGGCAGGAGTGTATGGGGCAGTTTGTGTATGGGGGGCAGTGTGTGTATGGGGGTGTGTGTGTGTATGGGGCAGTGTGTGTGTGTATGGGCAGTGTGTGTGCATGGGGCAAATGTGTGTATGGGGGCAGTATGTGTGTATGGGGGGTGTATGTGTGTATGGGGCAGTGTGTGTGTATGGGGGCAGTATGTGTATGGGGCAGTGTGTGTGTGCATGGGGGGGCAGTATGGGGACAGTGTGTGTGTATGGGGGCAGTGTATGTGTGTAGAGTGTGTGTGATAAGGGTAGGGGGGCTTTTTTTTCTATAATATATATATATATATATTATTTAATTAAAATAAATATTTATGTCCCCCCTCCCTTCTTACCTTTACTGGAAGGAGGGAGGACACTGGTGGTCTGGTGGTGAATCCCTGGTGGTCCCAGTGGGGAGAGTGAACTCTAGCCCACGCTCCAGGGCTAGAGTTCACTCTTGCAAGATTTGTAGCGTTGCCGCGGTTACCACGGCAATGCTGCGTGCTTGCGAGAGTAGGACCCGGAGGAGCTGCAGGCAGAGCTCCCGGGTCCTCTCTCCCTCCCCTGCCGGCTGTCAGCACAGTGCCTGCGGACCCCTCCGGTCCACAGGCACATTGCAGGGCTAGCACCGGTTTTCTCGGGGGGGGGGCAATTGCCCCGTTGCCCCCCCCTGGATCCGCCACTGCTGCTGAGTCCATACACACATACACACACACACAGACTGCTGAGTCCATACACACACACACACACACAGACTGCTGAGTCCATGCACACACACACACACAGACTGCTGAGTCCATGCACACACACACACACATAGACTGCTGAGTCCATACACACACACACACACACACTGCTATGTCCATACACACAGCCTACCTGTCACTGGAGGCTGTTGCTGGGGGTCAGGCAACCATCTTCTGCAGCAGCATGGACTGCTACTTTACGGCGGGGCGGGGCTTATGTGCTGGAGGCGCGGCTTCATTTGGGGGTGGGGCCTGTGCCTGGGAGCCTGTCAGTGCTCCCTCCAGCCACAGACAGCCCCCAGCACCTCAGTCCTGCATTCCCTTGGGCCCCCTCTGGCCCCCCCTAGCGATGCCACTGCCTTTTGTCCTCTGGACAAGTTAAACACAGCTCAAGTATGTTATTAAATTTGCTTGCGCTGTGCAGAACAAATACAGGGCCTTTTTCTCATTCTATAGCTATTCAACGGGGCGCATTGAACAAACATGCTCATTTTGAGAGGGGGCGTGCTTGTCATTAGTGATGACAAAACACACCCTCTCTGGCCCCGCCCCTTCTCAGGGGGCCACTGTGATTTAAAATGCCCTGGCCAAATTTGTTTTTCCAGTCCGACCCTGGTATAGACAATTTGTTGCCATTAGCAATGCTCACCATTTCTGTAAAATGATGGTCTAATTTTTTTGAATAAATTAGAATTTTTTCACGTTTTGTGTGATGTTGCATCTGAATCAATAAACCAGCAATTTATAGTAACTGTATCTAGAACAATAAAACCATTTTGTTTTACCGTGTTCTCTTTTGCCACATAGAGGCTTTTTTTGTTCTATCATAACCTTCTAAGCAATTTCAAACAATATGAGATTTATCAACACAAATTAAACATTATTTCTTTTTTTTTTTTGTGCATGTGTAATGCCTTGGCTGCTGTGATAAGCTGATTTGTTTCCTATGATATGCTTCTTAGTATTTTGTTTTGCAAATGCTTGGGTTTCACTACTTCCTGACTTTTCAGCTCATTAATGTCTTTCTTGGAGATGTTAGAGATTCTCTCTAGTTTCTAGTGCATAGATTAATGAGTTATAGCTTTTTGGAAGACTTGATAAAATAGGACTCACTTTGTTCTTCATCAAATTTCTTTCAAATAGAAATGATCAATTAACACTGAACTTTGATTAAGATATTTATCTACGTCTCCTCTGACAGACAGCTTCATATCAAACAGTTTTCTTGATAAATATAGCTTTTAAAGTAGACTACTACGTCCATATATCCATACATATTTATGTTGGAAGGCCATTTGGCCTACATTTGTGGGAGGAGTTATGATCCTATATAAACCCTACCCCCCTACTTACCCTTGTCGTGCAAGCTATTTGTCTCCATAGTTACCTGCACTTCTGGGTCGTCGTTCCCGCCAAGTCCTGTCTCAAGCAGTCTCCAGCAAGCATTCCGTCGCCAGCAGCTCCTGCCTCCGTCTTCCATGCCCGTCCACCGGCTTCTACCCATCCTTGCCGCTCGCTACCCAGCTTCCGGTCATGATATCGGCACGTCCACATAAGCATAAACGAGGGAAATGGTGTTCGGCTATTTCCCACGTTCGGGCCTAAAAACGAGGGAATAGGGTCCCTTCATTACTTACCCATTCGTGGTCTTACTCCGTTTGTGTACTTCTGTGTTCGTGCGGCTAACAGCCAACCGCAGAGTACACACTCCTGTCGCTTACATTTTCGGATAAACTAACTACTGACCGCACTAAACAAACTTGCATTCGACTATTTTCATCCGTTCGAACTGGAGTTCTTTCTCATTACAGTTCTCCTGTTCATTCGTTTACCGACAGCAAGAGGCTACAATGTTTAAATTCCAAAATCTGCTGTAATTGTACATAGTTTGCCTTCACATAACTAAGCACTTGCATTATTAATCCTATTTGGATTTATGTGTTTTTATTACATGGCTCTTAAAGTCACCACTGGTTAAATAATATGTGTTTCTAATTTTACCGCCCATGGTCACATAATTATAGGACTCCTATCTTTTATAGGGTAGATCTTCTTAAAGCACAGTTTGACCACTTTTCTCTTATCAGTTACGTTTAAAAAATACACCTCCAGGCATCATCATAGCCTGCTGGGTCTTAGGCTTTCCCTTATGTATTAGTCTTCTACGCAACTAAGGTCTCTCCGCTCATAGCTTAAGCCTTACGGTCCTTTTTCACCAGACTCTTTACAGACCATTAGCATGATTTAAAACCTCCATTCCTTAAATGTCCTTATATACTGGTTCCTTACACTTAGACTGCATATGTTTTTTGGGTTTTACCACTTGTATTTTTCTTCCAACAAAGCTCCAAGAAGAGGTACCCAGTATCCCGCAGTTCTGTAACAGGTAAGAAGGTTTACCATTTTACGTTCTCCCTTGAGGCCTCATTCAGCCTCCACAGCCTCATATAGCCCCCCACCTCCCAAAGTGGGTTCTAAACTTCAAACGGGCCAGATCTGAGATTTCTCACGACGAGTAAACATCAATCACACAAACCTACACCACCTTGCTACTACTTATACTTTTCTTCAAACAAAGCTCCAATAAGAGGTACCCAGTATCCCGCATATCAGTAACAGGTAAGAAGGTTTACCATTTTACGTTTTCCCTTGAGGCCTCATTCAGCCTCCACGGCCTCATACAGCCCCCCACCTCTCAAAGTGGGTTCTAAACTTCGAGACGTACCTGGTCTAAGATTCCTCACAAATGTCAACAACAATCTCATAATCATAACCCACTGTATTACTACTATATTTAACAGTACATGTTTTGTCATTCATTTCTACATATCATTACTTAGACCTGTGTCATTACCACGCCAAGTCCTACGCCATCGACAACCTACAGGCTACCTGGTTCCCTGCTTTGCAGTATCAGGTATTGGTAATCTTACTCACTACGATTAAGTTTCTCCTTAAGGCCTCACTTCACCTTCGCATCATTCAAATAAAATTCACATTGTGGGACCCCAGGGTCTTGTCTCTAATTGACGGACCAACGTTCAGGTCCCTCAGCTTACCCGAGTTCTTACATTAAGGTATCTCTGATATACACCTACCCATACGTTCAACATTTTTACACTCATTATACCAGTGGCACGCCTCAGGCCCACTAGCATCTTTTTCCCTAAGGTTTCCCGGACCGGGCCCGTTCCCTGCAGAAGCAAGAATATATGGTAATCTTCCTGCGCATCAAATAAAGAGGACAAACACTTAAGGTTTAAGTATCTACATACGTTATATCACACCATTCTAAGAGACAAGCCCCATTAGGCTAGAGAACTGGCATTGAGGGTTAGGCGCTGGCCTTAGCTATGCTTAGTAATACTACGGTCCCGCAAGGTCTACACCCCACCTCATACACAGAGGTTTCAGCTCCACAACCAAATCATAGTTAACCATCTTGCTCGCCCTTCTTTAGGGCTACAGTTAGGGCCTCCCAAGTCACGGCCACACATTTTGAATCTCTTACAGTCACCGAGAGGCTGACATCTTGCCACCACGTGCTAGTGGCCAAATTCACTAGGCCCAAATCATAGGTAGAGCCTCTTTCCGCCACTTGGCAGTAGCAGGGCCTCACCTGTCACTTGGTTCTAGGTAAATTCTTCGCCTCGGTACTAGCCAGCATGCCAGTTCTCCGAAGGTCTCGTCCACACCTCTAAGACACATTACTTATCCAAATCATTATTTCTTTTTCAGAATGCCACAAGTATCCATCCCAATAATCGGTCTGCTGTTGGACGGAATACCAGCATGCCAGTCTGGCCTGGGTCTCCAAAGGAATGCCTCACCCCTTCTACCCTCAGTTCCTGGGATTCTGGTACATTCCAAAAATATCAGCAGAGCTCAGACACAGGGGTATCCCCTCCCCAGCCTCTGCCAGTAAGGCGGAACTACACAGGCTCATGACGGCTCAGACCAACGTTTCCAGGCCCGGCTCTAGTTCACAAGGGCCGTCAGCTTTCTCCTCCGATTCCAATCAGGAGACCCCGGTCGCTATCCTGGCCAGCCTCCAAATGATTAACAGGCATCAGCTATAGTCACACCAGGTGTCTCTTTAAGCCCGGCAGGCCCTCACCTGGCGATCTTGGTCATACAGTCTGGCTTACCCCTTATTTCCCTCCCCGTGCACCACCACCCACTATCACTACTCCATCCGTCTCACCGGCCCACTCTGTTCCAATTTCCATGGAGAAGGTAATTCTCAATGAAAAGGACGTTAAACTAACATCACTACTTAACTTCACAAGACACCCTTCAGTACTAAGGTTACATTCATGGCGACATTTCAGTAGTCCTAAACAGCCAGACCACAACTTAACAAAGCTTTTCATTCCTCTGTTTATCATTGCCTCTCGCATAGAGTCAGCCACTTCCTATTCTCACCACTCCTTCACCCCACACACTAGTCAGGGAGGCGGCCAAAGGGACTAGCCGGGCTGACCATTTCATTTCTGAGGAAGGCTCAGGTGCACTATTCTTTGATATGGGGTATGTTATTTCACAACATGCAGGGTTTTGCACATCTGCTCCAGAACCCACACCTAATCCACATACGCAGACCGTCTGTCACCTAAGATACGCCCAACTAGGGTTAACATTGATATCCTGGAATACTATCTGCATTTACACCCAGCTAGACATCTGTTAGATTCTGGTGCCGGGTTTCTCACAGGGGTTCACACGGGCCTTATCGCCATTCCCACAGGTACACTTGTATGCCCTAACCTATTATCTGCACCCTTTGACCCTCTTATGGTGGACCACCTTCTGTCCACAGCAGTCATACGCTGGTTTCGGTCTTCACACTTCTCATCTTGGCTTACCATTCCCATCGAGGTAACTATTCACTATACCCTATAATACTGATCATAGACCTCTTCCGCACCACACTTTTCATCTATTCAAGGCATCAAACTCCCTCATTCCCGCTATGAAGTTCTCACTGCACTACGAAAATCGACCATGCCATACAAGCTATCACTTCAGTAAGTAGTAAGGCATGGTTGAGCAAGACGGACTTATCCAACGCCTTTAATCTACTACCTATTCACCCTTCATTATGGCACCTGGCCTACCTTCAGGCGGCCATCTTCACTAACCATTTTGTGGCTGATTTACAGGCTGACTTGGCTGGCAGCTTTTGTTAGTCTACCTTTACATTCCTGGTGTCCACAACACAGCCGCTGACGCTCTTTCACTCTCAATTCAAGGTCTTCTTTCAGGCACCCCCTACGACCCACTACGTATCATCCAGGATACCACCATTCCATGAGCTAATCTTTGACTAAGCACACAATTACACCTTGTACAGTTACACACGCTTCACGCAGTTTCACGACTACTCTATCACTCACGCTAGGGCTTTGTATATTGTACCATGTCACAAGCAGAGTTTGCTTGATTCATGACTCTTGCAGTTAAACTATTGTCATTTTTGCCTCTTCCTCTAAATCTACAAATCAAGCATCTTATTTATACCTCCTATGCTGTCACTCTGTTTTTTACGTATCCAAGGTCAGCCACACACTATCAGTACTAATCCATTACTTCACGTCTAAACCTTCCATTAAGGTAAGCTACATCATGGCTTCCTTCGCTGGTCTCTCTTTTTCGCAAAAGTGCTGCATCAGCAGCTTCAAGCAGGTAATCCTCAGCTCAGTTACATATATATCTCAATCAGAGTAAAACTCCTTACAAGCTTTCAGTACCCACGCTGTATAAACTTGCAATAAAGTGTGTTTTTCTTTGAATCCTCTTTTGCCCTCTTTTACAGGCCTACTCGTACGTTGGTTTCGTATACCTCACACCTCAACCAACTTTGCTTCTCCTTCCACATTCCATTACGTATTAGATAAATTCCGAGCACAAGTTGGAAGGCCATTTGGCCTGAATTTGTGGGAGGAGTTATGATCCTATATAAACCCTACCCCCTACTTACCTTTGTCGTGCAAGCTGTTTGTCCCCACCCACCTACACCCATATTTATTAACAATCCACCTTGTGGGCCCTCTTTTACAGGCCTACTCTTACATTGGTTTTGGCACACCTCAACCAACTTTGCTTCTCCTTCTACATTCCATTACGTATTAGATAAATTCCGAGCACAAATATATATATATATACACTCACACACTGCCCCCATACACTCACACACTGCCCCATACACACAAACACTGCCCCCATACACACAAACACTGCCCCTCATACACACAAACACTGCCCCTATATACACACACTGCCCCCATACAAACACACACACTGCCCCCCATACACACGGCAATGCTCCGAATCTCACAAGAGTGAAATCTAGCAGCTCCTAAGGCTGCTAGAGTTCACTCTCACAACTGGGACCACCATGGATTGCAGGAAATGTCACCCCTCCCAGGCAAAGGTAAGTAGGGAGGGATGATATCAAAATTACTATAAGAAAAATATATATATTTACTAATCTACCCTCCAATCCCACAGACCCACAATAATTTCCCCTATACACACACACTGCCCTCCATACACACACACACACTGCCCCCATACACACACACTGCCCCCATATATACACACACTGCCCCCCATACACACACACACTGCCCCCCCATACACACACTGCCCCCCATACACACACACTGCCCCCATACACACACTTCGGCATTTCGGCACTCCTGCACTTTGGTTCGGCACTTCTGAAATTCGGGACTTCGGCAATATGGCAATTCAGGAATTCTGCACTTTGGCAATTTGCCACTTTGGCAGTTTCCTAACCCTAACCTTACCCCTAACCCTAGCCCTTCCCCGAACATAGATTTGAGGGATTCCCCACTCTGCTGCACTTGTCTATGTTTGGGACGCAGGCTCTGTAGCACATCCTCACTTACCGACCAATTCGTTTTACGACCAAGTCATAAGAACGGAACACAGTCGGTAAGTGAGGAGTGCCTATACACAGCTTCCTTGCTGTGACAACAATCTAGTCCCAGTGGTCAAAAAATTGCAGCTAACTTAATTTCAGGACCTTCCGGATTCTCTAATACAAATTTTCATTCTCAAAACATACTTTTTAGTCACTTCAGCTAACGTGGTACCCTTAACTCCAAGCTCTTATTAGCAGGTACCCAAGTATAAGAATTGTGGATGACAATTTGGCTCTGATATTGCCACCTCAATTTCACCCTAAAGGATGTTTCTAGTTTTCATTCCACTACATCCTATTTACCTTTTGCTTTAAGCACAAGTAAAAAAGGTTTTACCTAGATTGGTGGTAAATAGTCTCTGGAAGTCTCATGGATGTGTTTGAGCCATCGTGAAAATTATAGAAACTTTTTATTTCGTTTACTCATTTTAAGAATTTGGATCATCCATATGTAGCAGAAGGAGTCAATACCTCAATTCTGTTGAAGGTTTTATTCTATGAGAAATCTTGGGTCAAACCAGATGATCCTTCTAGGGAACAGGCCAGTCATCCGTTTTGTTATTTATTTGCTTGTTTTTTTACTTTGGCATGTCCAATGCTATGTACAGCCAGTAGATGTCATGGAAAGCTACACAATTCATACCACAGAAGGTAGTATAAACTTATATATAATTTGAGTTATAATGCCAAAATCGTTATTCATAATTTCTGCAAATATTTTCGCTGCCCAGTAACTACTCAAGGTTTCTTGGGCTCAATAATTTCTTCTTGTTAACTGGACTGCAGACACTGAAAATAGTTCTTCATTGATAACAGAAAATTGCAGAAACATTGGTTGGCGAATTTTCTATTTGGCTTTGTCCAACATTTTATTTTTTTTATTTTTGCTATGCATTGTATACTATTAGGTCAATGGTACTTGCACTTTTGCAGTATAAATATTTTTGGTGATTCATTTGGACTCTTTTTTTGGCATACGGGAATTGTGAGCAAGGGCTGACTACTTTACAAATAGACTTGGACTGTTGCATTATATCATTGTAAATTTTTCACATTGTAATGTTGCATTTACATATAAATGTGAAGTTTGATTATATGCAATGAAGGCTTTATTTTTATAGAAATAATTGTTGCACTTCTATGTAAACATTTGGATAAGAATTCTCCCCAAAACAGTACTTTTTAGGGCTAAAAAAAAGTGCAGATTCATCAGATGCATTATATTAAAATTAAAATGGAATTACATTTTTTTAGCCAACTGGACAACATGGTCTGTGTCCTATTAATAGAATTTTAAAGATGGGACAAATTACAAACAGGGTTAGATTTGGAGAGATCAATGGGAAAGGGAATGTCACATGGACTGTAGCCAACTAATGGATTATACAAATTCCAGTTCTCACATATATAATAAAACACCCTACAAGCACACACCATTTAGTGTCATTCAGGCAGAGTACAGCATACTCTAATTCAGACCATAAGGGGGAGACATTACGCATTAGGATTATAAACCCAAGGAAATGTGCCTAATTTGCCAACACAATATATGTAACAAACATATAATCTATTCTAGAGGTTCCAGCATCTTCAAAATCTAATTCCTGTAATCTGGAGAGAGTTATCCAATGGAATACTGTAAATGTCAATCTGTACAACACCACTGTATGGTTATTCCATGTAACAGATTTGTCTCCTGCAGCTGGTTTAGAGAGAAATACTAATCCTGGTCTTTCCCCAAGATATCTATCAAAAACACATTTGTAAGACTTTTAACAAATAGTAATTTAACCTAGCAGACATGTAGAAATATCGCTAAATGAAAAAGAAATCATTCAATAAATAAGGCATTCCACCCAGCAAAATTTTCTTTTTCTTTTTTTTGATAAACATATTTTTATTTTAATCAAATTAGATGCTGATATGCAGACTGCAGCAAAATAGGCAGTGGGACATAAGGTGAATAAGCTTTTAAGATGTAATGTATTCATGGTAGAATTGCAGAAGTTCCCAGTAAAAGGAGGAAGTTGATGTGTCCACATGGAATCACCCAAAAACCAAAGTTACAACATGATCCCAACCCTATCCTGCTGCTCCCCGATGACATTTACCCTGAGACAATGGGGTTCTTTTGTTTGTTTATAAATGAATGTGTTAATGTGTATATACATATGTATATCAACCCAATTTAAAACATATGGAATAGTGTGATGTACCCAGTGGTGTATTCTGGTTTTGTGCTGCCCTAGGCATGACAATACTCGGGCACCCCTTCCCTTCCAAATTTCTCTTTCTGACTGACACACACCCTCACTGATGCATGCACTGATATGTAATCACTTTCAGATACACAGTCAGTGGCGTAGATACCAGGGTCCCAGGGGGCCCGGCCGCCCCTGCGACCCGGTATGTACCCACAGGGCCAGCCTCTTCCCCTGGGGGGCCCAGGAGCCGGCCACCTCAGGGCCCCCCCCGAGGCTGGCCCTGCTAAGCCGGGCGGGCTGGCTGGTGGCCGATGCGCTAGGGAGCACTCTCCCCTGAGTGCTTCCTCTTCAGCTCCCTCGCGCACCGCACTGATGCCGGAAGATGACATCATCTTCTGGCGCCGGCATCCCTACGCGGCGCGCGAGGGAGCTGAAGAGGAAGAACTCAGGGGAGAGTGCTCCCTAGCGCATCGGCCACCAGCCAGCCCGGCAGCACCACTGGACCCCAGGGAATCCCCCCAGCTCTCCAAAAGGTAAGGAGGCTGGGGGGATTAAATTTTTTTTTAAAATGTGTGTGTGTTTTAGTGTGTGTTAGTGTGTTAGTGTGTGTGTGTGTTAGTGTGTGTGTTAGTGTATGTGTGTTAGTGTGTGTGTGCTAGTGTGTTAGTGTGTGTGTGTGTTAGTGTGTGTGTGTGTGTGTGTTAGTGTGTGTGTCAGTGAGTGTGTCTGTTATTGGGTGTGTGTCTGCTAGTGAGTGTGTTACTGTGTGTGTCTGTTACTGAGTGTGTTTGATGTCTGTTAGTGAGTGTTTGTCAGTGAAAGTGTATGTTTTGTAAGTGAGTGTGTATGTATGTCAGTAAATGTGTGTGTCTGTTAGCTAGTGTGTATGCGTCTGTTCATGAGAATGTGTGTGTGTGTCTTCAGCATTTACTTTTCTCCAACGTCGGACTCCCTTGGCGCTGTGGATCCCTCCGCCTCTCAGCTCCGAATGCACATGCACGGCAAGAGGCGCGCGCGCGCATTTAAACCGCCCATAGAAAAGCATTACTCAATGCTTTCCTTTGGACGTTCCGTGTCTTCTCACTGTGATTTTCACAGTGAGAATCGCGGAAGCTCCTCTAGCAGCTGTCAATGAGACAGCCACCAGAGGCTGGATTAACCCTCAGTGAAACGTAGCCGTTTCTCTGAAACTGCTATGTTTTCAGCTGCAGGGTTAAAACTAGAGGGACCTGGCACCCAGACCACTTCATTGAGCTGATGTGATCTGGGTGTCTGTAGTGGTCCTTTAAGTGCTTTAACTGCGACCAGGTACCCGCCGCCATGTGTTGGGGCCCAGACCCGCGCCGAGTAAGCGCGGGGGGGGGGGCCCACGGATCAATTTTCGCACCGGGGCCCCATGGGTCATGTGTACGCCACTGTACACAGTCATTGTCACACACACTGTTTAACCAATACACACTTTCACGGAAACATACACATTCACAGACATATGCACTAAGTCATTCACAGTTACACACACACACTCACATTCACCGATAGACACACATATACACTAACTGACAGACAGAGGCAGCTCTAGACTTTATGAGGCCTTAGGCGAAACTCAATATGAGGCCCCACTAACAAAAAAGTGTCACATTGATGTGTATGTGCCTGAGAGTGTGTCTGACAGAGAGTATCCTTGTGTGTAAATGTATGTCTCTGTGAGCATGTTTGTGTATGGGGTAGCTGCTTGAAGTGTGTATGGGAGGGGGGGGTGATGGTGAGAGGGAGGTGATGGTGAGAGGGAGAGGGAGGTGATGGTGAGAGGGGGTGATGGTAAT
>OW240916.1:76769904-76846548 GCA_933207985.1 Pelobates cultripes | reverse complement strand
TTAAATCCCTTTGTTTATGAACCCTAGTCACACCTCCCTGCATGTGACTTGCACAGCCTTCCATAAACACTTCCTGTGAAGAGAGCCCTATTTAGGCTTTCTTTATTGCAAGTTCTGTTTAATTAAGATTTTGTTATCCCCTGCCATGTTAATGGCTTGCTAGACCCTGCAAGAGCCTCATGTATGTGAGTAAAGTTAAATTTAGAGCTTGAGATACAATTATTTAAGGTAAATTACATCTTTTTGAAAGTTTTTTTTTCATGCAGGATCTGTCAATCATAGCCAGGGGAGGTGTGGCTAGGGCTGCATAAACAGAAACAAAGTGATTTAACTCCTAAATGACAGTGAATTGAGCAGTGAAATTGCAGGGGAATGATCTATACACTAAAACTGCTTTATTTAGCTAAAGTAATTTAGGTGACTATAGTGTTCCTTTAAGTTTATCACAAAAATGTTACAAAAGATTGACCAGATTAAACAGGGAGGACTACTTATAATATATAGAGGAGAGAGACAGCGCTAATTAATTGACAGGCAGCAACCTTAAAAAGGGAAACCCTCCAGGCCCTTTTAAAACAAGACATTATACACAACAATAAAAAGGCAGCGCCAGTAGGAAAATAAAATAAAGTAACTCCAAGTAAAAAAGTCCAATGGAATAAATAAATAACTAAAAAATAAATAAAATAAAAGTTCAACTTAAGTGTCCTTGTGGATAGTCTTTATGGCAGGTAACGCAGCAATGAAATCTTCATAAGCTGTATAGGTTCCACTCATATAGAAGACAAAAAAGGAGAGAGAAGGACGACCAATAGTGCAGTATTGTATAATTTCAGAGGTGACGTGTGGAAAAATAATATAGGAGAACTCACATTTAATAGAGCTTATGTCCAGCTCTAGGATAGAAGCGCATGGGTGACTTCAATTGTGTCTTGGATCCCTATAAAGACAGAAACATTGTGGAGGGGAGAAAAATAAAAAATGGAGCTTCTTGGAGGTTACAAAATGCATTGAAGACATCAAAGACATTTGGCGCACGCTGCACTCTGATGAAATTGGTTTTACATGTTACTCTAAAGCATTCAATTCTCTGCAACGTTTCAATGCTTTATTTGATCAATTCTCCCTTTCCCCTGCTCTGGATTTTGCATTTATAAATAGAAAGAGAGGAGAGCAGAAGGCTCGTACCCGTACAGCACAATAAAATACAGCTCAAACCTAGCAATACCAAAAAGATATCTGAGACTTACTTTGAACCCTGGGCAATCATGTATGGATACCTAGATAAATTTAAACAGTAGGAGATGGGAGATGGGAGAGGGGGAGGAAGAGGGGGAAGATTACAATAAGACAATATTAGGCCACCTTTTGTGGCGGTCATTTCCTATCCTTTCTTCTCCGTTTTTTCCTTCACTCGCTGTTTTTTTACATTTTTTCCTAAATACAGTTATGAAAGATAAGCAGACTTTCTCTCTCTCTGGAATAAAGGAGCAAATAGTGTAACAGAGGAAGGGGGATCACAGGAGGGTGGGATAGAGGGAGACAGAAAGGGATAGAATTCTTTTCAGGGGTATCATTATATTATCAGGGAATAATAAAAGTAGAGATATAGTTACATTTAGAAGAAATAGTTTTGCATATAAGAGGGAGAAAATGGGGGGAAATAAAGAAATAAATAATGATAATGGTATCTATACCAACCCAGTGAGTGGTATGATCCCCGGACAAAATTCGAGACGATACCTATCTAATATAAAAAAATAAATTTAAAAAAAAACACAATAGGACAGGAAATAGCAATCAAATAAGGTCGGTGTGAAGCAGAGGTGCTGCCCTTTAGGAGAGAGTGAGAGGCAGGTATGTGAGGTAGAGGTTACTCTGGGAGGCCATAAGCTTTCCTAAAGAGATGGCTTTTAAGGCGCTTCTTAAACGATTTAAGACTAGGGGAGAGTCTGATGGCAGTAGGAAGGCTATTCCATAGGAAGGGAGCTGCCAGCAAGAAGGCCTGCAAGCGTGAGTTGGCCGTACAGGTGCGAGCAGGGGACAGGAGAAGGTCACGGGCAGAGTGGAGAGCCCGAGAGGGGGCATACCTATGGATCTGTGAAGAGATATAAAAGGGGGTCTAGAATTGTTCAATGCTTTATAGGTATGAGTTAGTACTTTGAATTGACTCCTATAGGATATAGGAAGCCAGTGGAAGGACTGACGGTGGGGTGAGGTGTGAAAGGACCGACTAGAGAGGAAAATCAGTCTAGCGGCAGCATTCATTACAGACTGTAGCGGGACGATACAGGTTTTGAGAAGACCAATTAAGAGGATTGTTACAATAATCCATGCAGGAAATTATTGGAGCATGGACAAGCTACTTAGTAGCTTTTTGCGTAAGAAAGGGGCGGATGCATGTTTTTAAGATGGAATTTACAGGATTTGGTAACATACTGGATGTGGTGCTCAAAGGTGAGGCCAGAATTAAGTATGACGCCAAGGCATCCGATACTGTTGGCGCTTGTCCTGTACACTTACTGTCCTGCATGGTAACAACACACACTTCATTCAAGACCTTCAAGGTTTGGCTGCACTACTGTGGTACTTGGCTCTACCACTGGACTTGCTTACCCAGAGGGAACACATCTTAGCCATCACACGCCTGGGGTCCAGCAAGAATCACCCAGTTTGTACTGCAACAGTCCACATCAGACTCATATGCTGCCATTACCACTTAAGCTCCTAATGAATCTATGGGGATTCACATGCCCTCCAGGCATTGTTTATTTTTTTATTTTATTCTATTTTGTACCTTTAACCCCTTCAGGACCGAGGATGGTTCAGGACCATCCTCTGCATTTTTGCGTTGCCGACCGAGGAAAACGGGTGGCTGGAGCAATCGGAGATCACTTACGTCGAAATCCCGTTATTACTATCTGCCTGGCATCCCAGGCAGATAGCAACAGCCAATTGCAGCGTGTGAGCGAGCCGCGATCGCTCACAATTGGCTGGTATCAAAGTGGGTGTTACAAACACTCACTTTGACACTGATCTCTGCTTCTCTCCCCTCTGTAGCGTTTTGTGAGGCGAGAGAGACAGAGATCGTGATATATTGTTGCAGCAGGTGTTCCAGAGAGTTTTAAAAAGTATCAGCAGTGAATAAAAATCCCCTTTTAACCCCTTCCCTGCCAGATCTGTTACAGACAGTGCATTTATATTGTCTGTATTTTTTTTATGCCCTTAAGGGTTAACTTTATTTTAAAAATCTGTGTCTTAGACTGTCTTAGTCTGTGTTAGACTGTCTTAGACTGTCTTAGTCTGTCTTAGTCTGTCTTAGTCAGTCAGTTTCCTTCCCCCAAATCTCCATTAGATTCTTCTAACAGGAGTTAGTTTAGGGATTACTGTTTTAGTCTGTTTTAGTCTGTTTTAGTAAAAAAAAAAAATATATATATATATATATATATATATATTAAAAAACAAAAATTGTGTTTAGTATTTTGTTAGTTTAGTCTGTTAGTGTGAAACATGCAGCGCATGTACAGCTTGGAGGAGGCATATGCCTTCTTGGCGTCAGACTCTGACGCCACTGACACTGCGTCCGATTTTGACCCAGGTCAGTTTAGCAACACGTCTAGTGACATGTCATCTGTGTGTGAGCCAGCTGCTAAAAGAAGCTGTGCTTCCCCTGCTACGCCGAATGTGGAGGAGGACTGGGTACCTCCACAGTCAGCTGAGCCCAACATCCCCCCTTTTAGTGCCAACGCAGGCATTAATGTGAATGTGGTTGACTTCTCCCCTATACAATATATGGAGTTATTTTTAGGGGATACCATCTGGGAGGAGATTGTTTCCCAGACTAATTTATACGCTAGCCAATTTACTGAGACCAATCCAGGTAGCTATACAGTCAGGGAGCATGCTTGGCATCCCACACATGTCCCTGAACTTAAAAAATTCTGGACTCTTACAATGCTCATGGGGATAATAAAGAAGCTATCAATCCGCTCTTACTGGAGCACCAACCCAATTTGTTTGACTCCTATATACTCCCAAACAATGCCTAGACCAAGATATGAGCTGCTGCTGAGATACTTACATTTTAACGACAATACCCTCTGTCACCCCAGAGATCATCCCCAATATGATAGGCTTCATAAAATACGCCCACTGGTAGACCATCTTCAGAACAGATTTTCTGAAGTTTATACTCCCCAACAAAATGTATCTATTGATGAATCCCTTATGAAATATAAAGGGAGATTAGGGTTCAAACAGTATATCCCCCCAAAAGCGGTCTAGGTATGGTATTAAAGTGTACAAACTGTGCGAGAGCGAAAGTGGCTACACATTTGCCTTTCGTGTATATGAGGGGAAAGATGGTCAACTGAACCCTCCTGGCTGTCCTGACTCTCTGGGAACAAGTGGGAAACTTGTTTGGGACCTACTGATCCCCTTGTTCAATAAGGGTTACCACCTTTATGTGGACAATTTTTACAGCAGTGTCCACTTGTTTAAAATTCTTTATTGTTTGCAGATAGTGATGTCCCGAATGGTTCCCCGAACATCATTGAGTAAACGTTGACCCTGTACCTCACAGTCAGCAGACACATTCCAGCCAATCAGCAGTAGACCCTCCCTCCCAGACCCTCCCATACATTTTACATTCATTGAGAAGCTGCATTCTTAGTGAGCTGTCCAGGAGGTGGGAGGGTCTGGGAGGGAGGGTCTGGGAGGGAGGGTCTGCTGCTGATTGGCTGGAATGTGTCTGCTGACTGTGAGGTACAGGGTCAAAGTGTACTCAATGATGAGTCTGCGGCGAACCGTTCGTGGCGAACCGTTCGCGAACCGTTCGGGACATCACTATTTGCAGACACTGGCCTGCGGCACTGTAAGAAGAAATGCCAAGGAATTCCCCAGACCTCTCATAGATGCCAAATTAAAAAAAGGTGAATGCAAAGCTCTGCGCAAAGCTGAACTGCTTGCGCTAAAATTTTAGGACAGGAAGGATGTTCACATGCTAACAACCATCCATAACGAAAGCATGTCAGACGTCACTGTCCGAGGAAGGGTGCAGACAAAACCTGTTTGCGTCAGGGCTTATAACAGGCACATGTGGGGGGGTGTTGATTTGGCTGATCAGCTGATGCAGCCATATCTTATCTTAAGAAAGACAAAAGCCTGGTATAAAAAGGTGGCTATCTACCTGTTGCAAGTAGCAACACATAATTAATTTTTACTCTTTAAAAAAATGAATCCAGGAAGAACCACCTTTCTCCAATTTCAGCTCAAGCTGATTTCCACAATAATTTATCGAGATGGTCAAGTTCCAACAACGGTGCCAGAGGAGTCCAGACATTTTATTTTTAAGATACCGCCAACTGCAAAAAAACAACAAATCCCCTGAAATGTTGCCGGGTCTGTTACAAAAAAGGGAAAAGGACAGACACCCCTTTGCACTGTTTTTTTTCTTTTGAAAGCAGCAAATTTTAGTTAGTCAGTTTCCTTACCCCAAATCTCCAGTTAGATTCTTTTTGCAGGAGTTAGTTTAGAGAATGCTGCTAAAGGTGCATTTGATACCTGCACATTTGGTTAAAAAAGTTTTATAGCAGTAACATATAACTGGCTGGCCAAAACCAGATGACGTGTGCATAAAAAGCAGAATTCCAAAATTACCACCATGCACGTTCTCTGAAATTTGTATAGCACAATGGTTGGGGGAAGGATGTGAAAACACCCCATATACAATACCCTGAAATGTCTACTTTATAAAAATATAAACTTTCATGATATTAACATTAACAGGGGGATGCAAAAATATGCCAAACTGAAAATAGGCCAAGTATACATATATATCAAGTTGAAAAACTGATATGTACAAGTCTCGATCGTGGCCTTTTAGCCCCCAAACAACCCGACAAGCCTATGCATGGGTGGTATCACTGTACTCAGGAGATATTTCTGAACACATATTGGGGTGTTGTTTGGCAGTGACACATAACACGATCTGTTAATTCATGCCTAAAATACAATGTGTGTGAAAAAAACACAAAAACAATTACTACCTAAAGGTTTGACAAAGTCTGGTGGTAGAATTAGTGCATGGAAAGTGTTAAAATACAATTTTTTGAAATACCCTAGGGTGTCTACTTTCCAAAAATATATGGTTTGGTGGGGGTAAAATACACTGGTCGGCCTTACAAATGTCCCAAATAGGACATGTGCGCAGGTTGACTACATGTCAAAATTCCAAGTTGGAAAATGGATATGCGCACCTGCCAAATGTGGCCTTTTAGCCCCCAAACAACTCGACAAGCCTATGCATGGGTGGTATCACTGTACTCGGGAGATGTTGCTGAACATAAATTAGTGTGTTTTTTGCAGCAACACATAACAGAATCTGTGAGTTTATACCTGAATTGCAATGTATGTGAAAAAAAAAAAAAAACTACCTATGCGAAGTTTGGCAAAGACTGGTGGTAAAATGGCTGCATAGAAAGTGTCAAAATATCCTTACATGAATACCCTGGGTTGTCTACTTTTAAAAAAAAAAAAATATATATATATATATATATATATATATATATATATATACATGTGGGGTGTTTTCCAGAGATTTATGACAGATAATAGTGTTACAATGTCACTATTGATAAATTTTAAAAATGTATGTTTTGAAACTGCAATATCCTACTTGTACTTATAGCCCTATAACTTGCAAAAAAAAAAGCAAAAAAGCATGTAAACACTGGGTATTTTTAAATTCAGGACAAAATTTCGAATCTATTTAGCAGTTTTTTTCATTAGCTTTTTTAGATGAGTAAAAGATTTTTCAAGTAAAAGTCAAAAAACATGTATTTTTCAATTTTGCATCATATTTTTAAATTTTTTTAAATTAAATGACATGAGATTATATAAATAATGGTATGTAAAGAAAGCCCTTTTTGTCCTGAAAAAAACAATATATAATTTGTATGGGAACAGTTAATGAGAGAGCGGAAAATTACAGCTAAACACAAACACCACAAAAGTGTAAAAATAGGCCTCGTCGCAAATGTACAACATCGCAAAAACAGTCCAGTCCTTAAGGGGTTAAACTGACCTAACTTTTAGTTTTATGTTGACCTTGTCAACTCAGTGCAGACCGTTCAGTCTAAATGCTTAACTATACACTCCCCACCCCAAGGTATTGCGTAAGCAGTGGGCCCAATGTCTGTACAGAGGGGCGTTAATAACTCTTGTGACTGTGGAGCTAACTTCACTACTTTGATACAAGAATTATAATTGGCCTACCGATTATGTTTTAATTTGTTTTTATTATTACTAATGTTTGTTTTTTATGGTTATTATAACCTTCTATTTGCTGTTTCAGCTTGAGTGCCAACTGTACACTTCCACATAGCATGGATGGGGCAATATGTTCAACAATGATGCCAACATTAACATAGCTTTGATTGAATCTTTAATTTAAAATGGAATTTAGGCCAGAGTATTATTTTGTTATACCAGACTGCAGCATTTGTATGTTTTTTTATGTATTGTATGTACTTCTGGTCTTCATGACGCATATGGTTCTTTGGATTGATGCAAAAAAACAACATTTTTTTTAAATTTAAAAAGGGAGATTGTTTTTAACAATGTATCCCTGACAGTTAAGAGGCGTACTGTTAAGATTATGACACTTCTCACAGGAACTTCTCACCCCACCCTTTCTGCTTATCTGCTACAGATATGCAGGCTGAATGTTGGTGCTTTTCGGATGTGGCTAATTTCCGACACTGTCACTAGACTCTACTTCCTATATTGGAAGGCTGTTCCACGCATCTCCCTCAATTTCTGTGGAACCATAAAATCATCAAGGGGTACAATGCTGCAACGGGTAGATACAGAGAATAGATTGTGGAAACACACCCTTGTTCCTGAAATCTACCTTTCCAACCATGTGCAAGATGTCCCTACTTTATCCCTTTTTAATAGATCCCAGCATTTTTACTGAATGGGCGCTCATTTATTTTGCTGAATCATGCTTTACAAAGCACTTTGGGGACTGGCATGTTATGCAGTTTCACACTAAGCCTAATTCAATTTTAAGATGTTATTCTACAGGCAAAAATTCCATATGTAACTTGGCAAGGTTTAAAGTAGAAGAAAGAAGGAATAGCTTTAGAATTGAAGTTGATACTGAAGGTTTGAGTGCAGAGTAATTGAAAAATATTCAATTTGTTATTTTAACGTGAGTGTATTTTTATATTTATTACCACCCTGTGTATTTCTCCTTCCTTTGGCTTACAATTGGCCAGATATGGGTATTTTTTGAAGTGTTAAAAGTCAAAAGTTCTTTAATTTATAATAATACACAGAACGTAGCACACTCCATTTCAAACGACTACTTGCAAGTTCTAAAACTTTATACAAGGGATATATTTACATAATATGATCACACATTGCATGTCCCTGTCACAATCGTCAATGTATCCTATTTCTGTCAGGCTCTACTTTTATGTAACTTAATGTCTGCTCTTTTGACATTAATTCATTCCACAGAACATCCATTCTCTTGGTGATTGAGTAAATAGGTCCATGTAATGAGGTGGCTGACAAGGAGGGGTGCAAAACTTTGAGTATTGGCTAATCCTCCTATATAACACATAGAACAGCAATTCACCACTTACCTGAACACAACTACATGGTACGGGGGCTGCTGGGGCCAATCCATACAACATACCAACCTTGACAAGCTAACTATGATACATGCTTGTGACGAATTGAACTTCGCCACTGGCTTTTGGAGAGGCCTGCTTGCCAGCCTCTTGCCCTGTGACTATGGCCCCTGGGGTGTATTGCCATTTAAAAACCCTATTTGGGCTTATGCGGTTTTAATACACTGTTTCTGCCCCTTTGGCTCCTATGGGAAAGGATCTGCACTTTTGAAATGGCACTTTAGATGCAGCCGAAGTGCCGAAGTAGTCGAAATAGCCATTTTAATTCAGTCGAACGCGTTCAGCGGTGTTTGGTCGTCGAGTTCATGGAACTAGAATTGGACACGCGGCGGCACGAACAGCGCTGAACTTTACCTTCTCCAGACTTCAACGCTTCGACTGGCACTTTAACATTGATGGTTTGCACGAACGGTTGCCGTTCGTCTATTTGAACTGAAGTTAACATTGGAAATAGACCAGCTGCACAGCCTAATTCTCTGGAACTATTTTGGGCATGAAAATGTGCGTGCAGTCAGTCAAATATGACATCCACAAAACTTTTGAACCCCTACTCTGATCTGGGTGATTTTGGGATATGTTGTTCACCCAGATCAGGGCTATTCAGGGATGTATAATTTGGGGTGTTTCTAGACTTTGGGTAAAAATTGATATTTTCTACTTGTGGATTCCATTAGCTAGCTTAATTATATCACAGGCAGAGGGGAGGGATTGCTGACTGTATGTGGGAGTGTTACTGTGTTAATTATTGTTCCCATTGGTTTGTGTCCCTTTTGTCCCTGTGTTCCATCAGGTTCAGGGGGTGTGCCTCTGGCCTGAAAATGTGTATAAAAGAAATACCTTTGTGCTCATTAAACCAGATCTTCTTACCCTCAACTCGCAGCCTCGTCTCGTGTTGTAGGGTACTGCTATCTCACACTGGGGATTGCTATACTTTGTATACTCCCTTGGGACACTGCTAACTCTTGTAAGAGCTCTCTTCAGCTATACAGCTATACTCTCCTGGAGAAGAGACCCAGCTATACACTCTTGGAGGAGAGACCCAGCTATACTCTCTTGGAGGAGAGGTCCTTCCCACATGCTCCTGGATCCAGAGGTTGGAGTCCCAGGGTGGAAAGGAGACAGCGAGATCCCAACCAAGCTACGGCGGTTCGTGGAGTCTGTGGTGCTTATGGTGTCTGGTGCGGTGCTGATGGTCCTTGAGAAGCGCTAGGAGCATCCGTTGGCGGAGGTATGCTACTTTAGATTTTTACTTCTTTGGAGTTTTTGCTAAGTCCAGCTCCCTTAAACGGTCCCTGTATCATGCTTAGTGGATCTCAATTTATGAAATCCCCCAAATGGGCTCACTCATTGTAATTTTGGGTCACGTTTAGTGATTTTACCAAAATGTTATTCAAAAGCTTTATAATGATGATATATGTAATATATTTTCAATCAGTGTACATTGCGATCTTGAGTCACCAATACTTTTGAAGGGTTCAAGTAAGTTACTGGAGAATACACATCATATTTCAATTCTATTGGATCATACTCATGACTGGACCCTGGGAGGGTTTCTGGGGAGAGTTGGAGTAGAGCTTGCGGGTGATGGAGAGAGAGTAATAGAGAGATTTTATTTTATTTTTTGCTCATGTAATATTCTATATATTGTTTTAAATTATGAAAGAGTTGTTTTTTATTTTATCTATTTTTTGGGGAAAAAGGAAAGTAGACAGTGCTGCTGAAACAAGCACTTTATTAATAATTAAAATAATATTTTATGCACACAAATGCAGCTGAAAGGACACACAATTATATTTCTTTCTGCCAATACTGAACACTTTGTTTAAACATTTACAGTTTTTAGGAATAGAAATATGTTAATATATTTATTGAGTAACTTGTAGTCTTCTTTAGCAGTGTTAACGTTCACCAAATGTTTCTGTAGTGGCTGACCAGGTTGGCATAACAGTACAGAGGAATTTTAGACCAATCATTCTTTGACCAAAACTGTTTCAGTTCAATGATATTTCTTGGATTCCATGCAAGAATAGATTCCTTTAGGTCATGGTACAGCATCAACCTTGGTTTGAGGTCTGGACTTTCAGAACACAAAACACTCTTCTGTTTCAGCAATTCTGTTGTTTATTTACACCTGTCTTGTGTCACATTGTCCATCTTCTAAAACCCCACCAGTATGGAGGGCTTATCTAACAAGCAAAATGTGTTATTGCTCAATTTTAAATCGCTTGTCTGATGGAGGAGATCCAGGGATGTTATTAATGAAAACCCCAGCTCTGTCTGCTATGTGATCATAATGCTCGTCTTCACAAGCCGTTCTATAAGCTCAACTGTTACAGCCTGTCCAACTCTCCAAGAAAAAGAGCCAGATACCTCAATCAGCCCTTTTAAAAAATGTATTCTATATTCTTTGGTTTCTATTGCATATTTCTATGCAGTGACAGAACTAATGTAGAGAGGGCCCTGGTACAAGAATTTTTTTGGACTCCCCTCTAGCACAAGGGTGACCAAAAGATAGATCCCCATCTGTCATACATATCCTGTGAAGCTATGCCCGTGAAGCTATTTGCCCATCCTTGCAGGGTTGTATTTGTGAGCAGTGTTTATGCGTTTGAATGTAAATATGTTTTTGTATGAAGTATGTGTGTGTACAAGTAGAGGTGTATTTGAATGTACCGTCGCCATTGGTATGCAGTGGTATACTTCCATATAGTTTTTGTGTTTGAATACAGGGGTGTGTTTGTATGTAATGTTAGCTTTTTAATGTAGGTGTTATTTTTTGTGTAAAGTTGGTGTTTGAATAAAGGGATGTTTGTATAAAATGTAGACATTTTAATACAGGATATGTGTTTGTAATGTTTGTTTTTAAATGCATTGGTGTGTTTGTGTGTAGAATTGGATTTTAAATGTCAAAGGTCATTTGTGTGTAGTATTGCTGTTACACACTGATGCACACATACACTCAGATATACAGTACACATATATACACAATGACATATACACACACTGACACACATATACAAACAAGCAGACACATACAAATACATGTCATATGTTTTTTTGTCATATATTTTTTAAAATTTTCAGCCACCCTCATTTTTTTTTCAATTTGTATTTTATTGAGTTATTCTCAGCGTTATACAACTTTTCCAATATATTTGTTGAAAGTAAAAAGGAAATAAACATTTATGTGAATGTTCAAGGACAGAGGGGTGCATATTTGCGTGCTAGTCATGTCCTTCTCACAGGTACTTGTGCCCTGAGGTCGTAGTGTCCTCTTGTGATTATGGTGCTAAGCCTTTGCTGGCCGCAGGCATTTTGGAGTAGTCCAGAACCAGTCCAGGACCAGTGGAATGGTGTAGGTTTAGTGAGGGTAAGGGCTGGCATCCAAGCCTCTACTGCGGTTTCTGCTTCTATTTTAACATAGCTTTTATGTGCAGTAGGATGGCTTCCCTGGGGTCCTACTGCTGGCTGAGCCTGAGTGTGAGACTGGCTGGAGCAAATTTCCATGCAGCTTTTCTCCCCTCGTGCTGCCTGTGCCTCCTCCTCGTTTTCCTCTCCCTCCCAGCTCCCTATGGGAGGAAGTGACAGGCCCTCACTTCCTCCCAGGCAGCCAATACTATAGGGGACTATAGGGTATCTCTTCACTTGTTACCATTCTTTTTTTGTGTTTTCCATACAGTGAACACATTGATAGAAACTATTCATCGTGTTTAGTCTCCATTTGCAGACTACTGTCTTACTGAGCATTGATGGCTAAAACAACCTTCTGTAGGATTCTCCAGCTTTTGCCCTCTTTACATTCATTTTTCTGATTTTTTTTTGTTGTTGTTGTAATTATATTCTTTATTTGAATTTTTTTCTTTTATTTATTTTTTCACAATACAATACAAGACGGTACATATACATAGAAAACAAACTACATATTGTATTTTTTTTATAAGTTATTGTGTTGACTAGCATTCCATAAATAGACAAAGACAAAATATAAACACATTTGATGCAGACAACCAGTAGTGAATAATTTTTCTGATATTTAATTGATGTGTCCATGTGTCTCTTAGATACAAAATGCAGTAATCAGCATGTGTGTTCCTATTTATAGGTAAAGGTAACATGTTGAATAACATCTCATAGCTTGGAACACCTGACTCCAACTAACTTTTGGAGAAATCATCAAATCATTCACCAAAATTAGTCTGTTATTTTGACTTAGTAAAAATCTAGGCAACATGACCTTGGAAATGTACATACCTAGTTTATATTGGGAGATGGTTTTATATATGCGTGCAATATTCGGTTTATATTGCCACACAGAAATGGTTTTATAGATGCCCTGTAATGTCCGTTTAATATGTGCCTTTTATAAATGGCCAGGTTTAAAGGTTTTCTTTGTTTAAGTACAGATGAATTAGTCACAATTACTGGACTAATGATTAACAGGTAAGTTTATCAGTGGTTGGTTTATGATGGACCCATGACCCATGTAGGCTACAGCACAGATAACTGAGAAACCTATTTGATAGCTTTTCATGACTAAGTTGGACAACAGTGACATAGTAACAAATATTTTCTATAATTTTCAACATGCTACATAGTATTTATTTGTTATGGTTTTGTACGGAACACAACAAATGAAGTCATTATTTGACTTTCTAGATTGAGGTTATGGTGCAAGAGTTATGAGAGTAAGTGTTATATGTAGGGATAGAATTAAATTTAGGGTTAGAATCAAATTTGTAATTAGGCTTACTATATTACAAACCCCAATTGTGACTATAAGCAATTTTAAATGCCATAACTAGTTGTGCTCCTTAAGCCTAAATGTCACTGTAACCCTAATGGTACTTATCGTAAGACATAGTGTGTGTATTCCATAAACATCATGTAATTGTCTCGTACAGATGACCTGCTTGAGCACAACATAGATGCCAAAAGTCCTAATTATAGTTTTACATAGTTACATAGCTGAAAAGAGACGTGTTTCATCAAGTTCAGCCTTTCTCCTATCTGTTTTTGTTGTTGATACAAAAAATGGAAAAAAAAAACCCCAGTGCTTCCAATCTTTCAACAAACTAGAGGAAATAATCCTTCTTGACTCCAGATTGGCAGTCAGATATCTCCTTGGATCAAGAAGCTATTACCCCACTAATTAAAAATTATATCTTTGAGTATTATGTTTTTGCAAGTAGTCATCCAATTGCTGTTTAACCCCTTAAAGGATCACTCTAGGCACCCAGACCACTTCAGCTTAATGAAGTGGTCTGGGTGCCTGGTCCAGCTAGGGTTAACCCATTTTTTCATAAACATTGCAGTTTCAGAGAAACTGCTATGTTTATGAATGGGTTAAGCCTTCCCCCATTCCCTCTAGTGGCTGTCTCATTGACAGCCGCTAAAGGCGCTTGCGTGCTTCTCACTGTGATTTTCCTATGCGACCGGCTGAATGTGCGCGCAGCTCTTGCCGGGCGTGCGCATTCAGCCGATGGGGAGGAGAGAAGGAGGATCGGAGGAAGAGAGCTCCCCGCCCAGCGCTGGAAAAAGGTAAGTTTTTACCCCTTTCCCCCTTACAGAGCCGGGCGGGAGGGGGACCCTGAGGGTGGGGGCACCCTCAGGGCACTATAGTGCCAGGAAAACAAGTATGTTTTCCTGGCACTATAGTGGTCCTTTAAGGACCAAACTTCTGGAATAAAAGGGAATCATGGGGGGGGGCGTGGCCTGACTGAGCACGGAGCTGGACGCGTGTGTGTAGAGCTCCGTGCCAGCGGCGCTGATTAAAGCAATTTATAGCGACTACTTACGCGCGGTACCGAGCCCAGACCACCCATGGACAAGAGGCCAACCAAAAAACCCCAGAAGAAGAGGCCAGAAGGCTGTGATGCCGGAGCTACAAAATGGCACCGAAGATGGCGGCAGCGCAGCATCCAGGCCCCCACGTGCAGCGGGGACCGAGGGCCTCAGCCACGGGACGGCTACAGAGGTCAAAGCATTCCTGGCAAGTGAGATAGGGAAGGCCACAGTAGTTTTGCAGGCCGAGATCCACGCGCTCGGCGACAGGACGGGCCGCCTAGAGGAACGCATGGAAAGCACCACAAGGGCACACAATGAGGTAGTGGCCCAGGTAAACCGCCTCACTGCTCGCATGCTGGAACAAGAATTGCAGCTGGAGGACATCGCGAATAGATCGTGGCGAAACAACGTGAGAATCCGCGGCATACCGGAGAGAGAAGGGGAGGGACCCCTGCAGGCAATGCTACTCCAAGTGCTCCGGCCTCTGCTACCTGACATCCCAGAGGAGATGTGGCACATTGAGAGGGCACACAGAGCCCTAACGCTCCTAGGGACATCATCCTCAAATTCCTCCACTTCTCCACCAAAGAGGCCCTATTGAAACGGAGCAGAGAGGGGCCCATCAACTACCAGGGAGCAGAAATTGCATTATACCAAGATTTGGCGCCAAGCACACTTCCGCGCAGTAGGGAATGGAAGCCCATCACAGGGGCACTGCGCGCAGCAGGAATCCGGTACGCATGGGGCTTTCCCTTCCGCCTAATGGCTTTCCACGGAGGCAGAGTACACACATTAACGATCGGAGGAGATCCACAGAGCTTCGTCAGTGGCTTGGGCCTGGAGCCGCAGAGGGGCTGGCCGGTAGGCACCATGCAAGCGGAGGAGCTGACACCCATACCGGTGGAGTGGCAGATGGCGGGAACCTCCTAGAGATGGTAACGGGCATGGGGGCTATACCAGGACGCAAGGGGGGTTACTCTACGGTACCCAAGGGGGCACTTCGGGACTGTTAGGGAGGGGGGAATGGGGTTCTGCCGGGGGGTGGGTCTGGAGTGGGGGTGAGAGGCCTGGATACAAGGAGGGTTTGAACAGAAGAGGTTGGGAGGTGGAATGGAGGCGGGCGAGGGACTTAGCAGATGGAGATGGCGGATGGTCCCTGCGCTGGGGAGCGGACACACGTGGAGGTCCCACAGAGGACTGAGGGGCATGTGGACAGTACAAGTGGGACTCACACCCTGATATGGGGGCCGGGCATTTAGTGTACGAGAGCAGACAAGGGGGAGACTGTACTGACCTAGGGAAGGGGGTAAGGGAGGAGGGCCTACATGCTGGGACAGTAGGGAAAGGGGTATGCAAAGGGTATGGTATAGGGCACTCACACTGCCTTACGTGGAGAGACAGGGGGGCCTACATGCAGAAGTGCTGGGGCAGTAGGGACAGGGGTATTCAAAGGGGATGGTATAGGGCACTCACACCGCCTTACGTGGAGAGACAGGGGGGAAAGAGATGGAGCGGCGATAGGAGGAAACTGGCTACAGAAGTAGCTCAGATAAGACACGAGGTTAGGGCCATTGAATAGGGCGGATGGCGCTTAAGTTAGTATCATTGAACGCACGGGGACTGAATGCCCCTCAAAAGCGGCGCATGCTATACAGGGAACTGAAGAGGACGGGGCAGATGTCGCCTTTGTTCAGGAAACACACATTCCAAAACACGCACAGCTGAGACTTATGGAACACATATACACGGGCTCGTACGAGTCCCGGGCGGGCAGGAAACGGAGCGGGGTGGCCATCCTCATCAAGAAGAGCTGTCCCTTCCAGGTTAATTCCACTGACATGGATGCTGACGGACGTTACATGAGGGTGACGGGGACCCTTTGCTCACATAGCATTCATCTGATAAATGTCTATGCCCCCAATCAACCTGACCAGGGGTTTTGGGATACACTTCGAAATAAAATACAGGCACTATCGCATGGAATGATCATAGTGGGGGGGGGATTTCAATGCAACGCCAAGCCCCGCGATAGACAGAAGCTCAATTAGGGGGGTGCCCAGATCACAGGGCAGAGGAAGCCAAGACAAACTGCTTTACACCTTTATAAAAGACACGGGCCTAATAGACGTATTGAGGGCGCAGCACCCAGGGGACAGGGAATTTACCTTTTACTCAGCCCCACATGCGACATACTACCGGATTGACCTGTTCCTTACTAATGCCACGGGCTTCTCGAGAGTCATGGCAACATCGGTGGGGCCCATAACGTGGTCGGACCACGCAGAGGTGTCTGTTACCCTCGGGAACCTATGTGTTTCCTCCCCCTGGTCATGGAAACTCAACGCATCGCTGTTGAGAGACCCAGATCTGGTGGCTCAAATACATAAAGAGATTGGGGAATACTTCGAAACTAATAGCACCCTGGACATTTCCGTTAGCACTGTATGGGCGGCGCATAAAGCGGTGATAAGGGGTACACTAATCAAGTTGGCCACGAGAAAGAAAAAACAAAAGGCAGAGGCCCTAGCGAAGCTACTAACGAACCTCAAGACGTTAGAGCATAAACATCAAACGTGTCCCAGCCAGGATACCTTGAGACAGGTAGAGGAGGGGAGACGGGCTGTGCGACACCTATTAGTAGATGACACAGCGAGGGCTATGACCTGGTCCAAACGGACCTTCTACGAGAAAGGAAATAAGATGGACACATGAAATAAGATGGACCCTGAAACCCTGACTGCAACGCACACACATAACGACTATCAAACACACCGACGGGTCGATAAAAACCTTGCCCAGAGACATAGCGACAGTATTTACAGACTACTACAAGACACTATATGATCACTCCCTGGGGTTTCCATGCAATTAGGGGGGAGGAGCGCCTAATTGACTTTCCATGCAATTAGGGGGGAGGAGAGCATACATAGGTTCTTGGCAGACATACAGCTACCGAAGCTGTCGCAGGAGGCCGCAGAGGGCCTCGCGGCAGAAATTACGGAAAAGGAAATCGACAAGGCAATCTCGGAACTAAAGGGGAATAAAGCTCCTGGCCCAGATGGATTCGATGGGGCATATTATAAGACCTTTCGGGAGACCCTTATCCCCCACCTACATAAACTATTTAAGGACTTTCGTGAAATGGGAACGCCGACCCCGGATATGTCATTGGCCACGATAGTTTTACTACCCAAACCAGACAAGGACCCACTGCTACCCGGCAGCTATAGGCCCATCTCATTAATTAACCATGAAGATTCTGGCCAAAATCCAGGCAGACAGACTTGCCCCCTCCCTTCGGTCTCTGATAGACGCTGACCAGGTAGGGTTCATAGTGGGAAGACAATTATTCGAGAATACCCGCCGAAACATCTCCCTCATATGGAAACAAGCAACCACTAAGACACCGACCCTGATAGTATCTACCAATGCCGAAAAGGCTTTCGATAGGGTGAAATGGCCATACCTATTCTCCGTGCTGACACATTTAGGATTCCCAGACACGTACATTAGAGTTGTGAGAGCAGGTGCAGATTACCGGCACGCCCCTTATGCCCTTTACCTTGTACAACGGCACCAGACAGGGCTGCCCCTTGTCCCCATTGCTGTTTGTTATGGCTCTGGAGCCGCTGTTACAGGCCATTCGGCAGGATCCCAACATCAAGGGGATTAAGGTGGGGGGGAGGGAATTCGGTGCGGCAGCCTACGCGGATGACGTTCTCCTGACGCTGACGAATCCGGAAGGGTCAATGGCGGCCTTAGGAGAGATACTGCATGAATATGGGGAGATCTTGGGCTACAAGGCCAACATGGCCAAATCCAGCGCGCTTCCTATAAGCATGTCCCAAGCTGATATAGAGTCCATACACAATAAATACAAAATTCAGATAGAGCGGGAGGCTCTTACATACTTGGGGATCAACCTCACGGCGGACCCACATGCCCTATACACACGTAAATATACCCCCTTATGGAAAGCTATAACTAGAGATTTAGAAAAATGGACAGATAAGCCCATATCGTGGATAGGCCGGATCCACTCCATAAAAATGAATGTCCTCCCTCGGATACTATTTATGTTTCAGGCATTACCCATACACGTGTCGAAAGCCCAATTAGCACCAATTCAGCAGACAATAGGTCGCTTTATTTGGAAAAACAAAAGGCCACGGATATCGAGACACGTGCTGTACCGTTCTAAACGGAGAGGAGGCCTTGGCCTCCCGAACTTGTTCTTTTACTATCTAGCGGCCCAAATGACTCAAGTTGCGCTATGGCATTCGCCGCTTGATGACCGGAAATGGGTGGAAATCGAATCGCTTATGTTAGGGTTAGACCTACCCCAATTTGTGATGTGGACCCCGAGAGAGGACATACTTCTGAACAGAGCAGTATGCCCCGCAGTAGCGAATTCCCTTAAGTTGTGGGATAACTATGGTAAGAAGTATGGGCTGATGTCCTCCCCGTCCCCCCTGATGCCCATCCCACGCAACAAAGCCTTTTATCCAGGCATAGACGCACGGAATTTCCGAAACCTAGAGAGAGCAGGCTTACAGAGGCTCCATCATCTATATCGGGGTGACGACATGGTTGCATTCGACGACCTTCAGCAGGGCAGGCATCTGACCCCGGCACACTTCTTCCGCTATATGCAGATCAGGGATTTCGCTGCCCAGCCGTCCATTAAGGAAACGGCGATAAAACCCCTAACCTTTTTTGAGCGCATATGCACCACGGAAAGCATACCCAGAGGACTGACCTCAACACTATATATGCACTTATGCACGGAGACGGAGGAAAGGGGGGGATTAGCATATACTGAGAAGTGGGAGAAAGATTTGGGAGAAGAGCTAGAGGGGGTGGAGTGGCAGGAGATATGGGAGGCGAACAACACCTCCTCAATCTGTGTATTACACCAGGAACAAGCATTTAAGACAATGTTTCGCTGGTACTCAACCCCAGTAACCCTGTACAAAATGCACAAAACCAGTACAGACCTATGCTGGAGGGGCTGCGGAGCCAGGGGAACGTACCTCCACATGTGGTGGGAATGCCCTGGAGCAATTCGTTTTTGGGAAGCGGTGCACGACCTGGTGCGACAGGTGTTCTCCAGGACACACGCGTTGGAACCATGGGTATATCTCCTGAGTAGGTCGGTAGAGGGATGGACGCGAAGGGAGCAACAGCTGCTCCACAAAATCACGCTGGCAGCGCGACAGGCTATGGCCCTTAAATGGCTACAGCAGGACCTACCGCATTTACAGAGCGTGATCGATAGGATAAAAGATATACGGGTGATGGATGACCTCACCGCTAGGGTCAGGGGCACCACCACGACCTTCCAAAAGATGTGGGAGCCATGGGTCGGTTCCAAGTGGGGCGATGATGCGGGTAGGGGCGCGACCTAGGCGAAATAGACCGAGGTGAGTGTAGTGGACTGAGGGCGGGGTCCGGTGGGGCGAGATCTGAGGGGGGGGCGGCGCTTCGTGCTCTCTTCCCCCCCCTTCCTCCTGCCGCCTCTCTGCCTCCCATGCCCGGGCCCTGGGCCGCCTAAGGACTCCTATCTTACTTCTACCTTTTCTTTCTTCTCTCTCTTTCTCCAAACCCCTTTATGGGGAACAAACCTAGACGAGAGTGCCAAAAGCACAATACATGCACCAGACAAAGGCAGGCCAGGGGGCAGCGGGATGGGGCTGGACCAAGCAGGCGGGAGGGTAGACAGGCAAATATAACAAATATAACAACCCGACAGACATGCACTCGACGGCGTCAAACCTTACTAGCGGTGTGAAAAAGTGCTACGAGGGCACACACAACAGGGCACATAAGGAAACCGTGCCTCGACACGGTAACAACCGTGACGGATGGTGCAATTAAGACACAGAGCAGTTACTCATATATGCTAAGCCGCAGGGTTTGAATGTGATTGTGTATACACAGTAGTACATGGGCTTCTGCGAAAGCCGAACTGCAATTTCTATGCCACTGATCCTGTCACGTAAAAATTCAAAAATAAAGAATAAAAAAAAAAAAAAAGGGAATCATGACATGTCACACATGTCATGTGTCCTTAAGGGGTTAAAGCGGCACTGTCATGGCCGAATCCCGTTTTTATTAAGCCCCCCCTCCCGCCTCCACTATCTCTAACTGACCCCCTGGTCACCCCCAAATGCCCCTAAGCCCCCCATATTACCTATTTTTATATCTTTATTTTCTGCCCCGATTTATATTCAGGGCGCTGCCATCTTTGTGTGGGTAGATGAAGGCCCTGTGGGACATGTCATCTGCCCACACTAGATAGACTGTGAGATTCCCGCACATGCCCAGTTAAACACTTGGACATGCGAACGGGAATTTCATCTATTCATTCATCAGAAAGCTGAATGAATGAATAGCAATGTCAGACGAACAAACAAAGACTGAGTATCAGTGTTCGTTTGTTCGTTCAGTTTATTACAAGGAGGGAGCTACTGGCACACAGCTCCCTCCTTGTAATATGTAAAGATACAAGCGGCGGGGAGCACAGCTTCATAAGCCCCCAGGTCCCCCCCTCACTCTACGGGGGTCAATATGACCCCCATAATAGCATAAGGGAGATTAAAATCTCCCCAATGCCCCTACTTGCGATACCGTGAGTAGGGGCATGTCCACTAAACAGTTCCTACTGTCCTCCCCTCCTGACCCCCACCCCTGAGAGGTGGGTGGGGGCCCTAAAAAACAATAAGGGGGGACCTACTGTCCTCTCCCCAGCCCCCACCCCTGAGCGGTGGGTGCGGGCCCTATATAAGAATGGTGGGGAGGGACCTACTGTCCTCCCCCCTGGCCCCCACCCCTGAGCGGTGGGTGGGGGCCCTAAAAAACAATAAGGGGGGGGACCTACTGTACTCCCCCCGGCCCCCACCCCTGAGCAGTGGGTGGGGGCCCTAAAAAACAATAAGGGGGGGACCTACAGTCCTGAGCGGTGGGTGGGGGCCCTAAAAAAACAATAAGGGGGGGACCTGCTGTCCTCCCGGCCCACACCCCTGAGTGGCGGGTGGGGGCCCTAAATAAAAATAGTGAGGGGGGAATAAAATAACTAACCTGTAAACAAAAATTAAACTTACCATTTGACGTCTTCTTTTTTCTAAAATCTTAATTTTTCAGCCCCAAACAAGGCCAAATAAAAAGCCATCATACCCGTCGAATTTAAAATAAAATAAAAAAACCTGAGTGCAAAAAAAAAATCCAGACGAAAAAGAAAAAACCCGACGGTAAAAGAAATGAATCCATCTTCACCCAGGGGGAGGACAGTAGGTCCCCCCTTATCCTTATTTAGGGCCCCCACCCGCCACGCAGGGGTGGGGGCAGGGGGGGGAAATAGGTCCCACCACATTGTGATTTATGGCCCCCACCCACCGCGCAGGGGTGGGGGCCGGAGGAGGGGAGGACAGTAGGCCCCCCCTCATTGTCATTTAGGGCCCCCATCCGTCGCCCATGGGTGGGGGCCGGGGGGGAGGACTATAGGTCCCCCCCTTATTGTTATTTAGGGTGCCCCCACCCGCCGCGCAGGGGGGGAGGCGGTTAGTAGGTTTTTAGTTTTTTTTTTAACAGTGAGCAGCCACAGGCGGTATAGCGAGTAGGGGCTGAATTTACTAATACTAAGTAATCTTTACTTAGTATTAGTAAATGTGGCTGAAAGCCTATGGCTGCTCACTGTTTAAAAAAAAAAACCTACTAAATAACAATAAGGAGGGGAGGACCTACTGTCCTCCCCCCGGCCCCCACACCTGAGCGGTGGGTGGGGGCCCTATATAAGAAGGGTGGGGGGGGAACTACTGTCCTCGCCCCCTGGCCCCCACCCCTGAGCGGTTGGTGGGGGCCCTAAAAAACAATAAGGGGGGGACCTACTGTCCTCCCCCCCGGCCCCCACCCCTGAGTGGTGGGTGGGGGCCCTAAAAAACAATAAGGAGGGGACCTACAGTCCTCCACCCAGCCCCCACCCAGTCCTCCACCCAGCCCCCACCCCTATATAAGAATGGTGGGGAGGGACCTACTGTCCTCCCCCCTGGCCCCCACCCCTGAGAGGTGGGTGGGGGCCCTAAAAAACAATAAAGGGGGACCTACAGTCCTCCCCCGGCCCCCACCCCTGAGCGGTGGGTGCGGGCCCTATATAAGAATGGTGGGGAGGGACCTACTGTCCTCCCCCCCGGCCCCCACCCCTGAGCGGTGGGTGGGGGCCTTAAAAAACAATAAGGGGGGGACCTACTGTCCTCCCCCCTGGCCCCCACCCCTGAGCAGTGGGTGGGGGCCCTAGAAAACAATAAGGGGGGAACCTGCTGTCCCCCTGGTCCCCACCCCTGAGCAGCGGATGGGGGCCCTAAATAAAAATAGTGAGGGGGGAATAAAATAACTAACCTGTAAACAAAAATTAAACTTATCATTTGACGTCTTCTTTTTTATAAAATCTTAATTTTTCAGCCCCCAAAAAGGACAAATAAAAAGCCATCATACCCGTCAAATTTAAAATAAAATAAAAAACCTGAGTGCAAAAAAAAAATCCATCTTCACCCAGGGGGGAGGACAGTAGGTCCCCCCCTTATCCTTATTTAGGGCCCCACATTTTGCTCCTCCACTGGTCAAAGCTGGTCAAGCGGAGGAAACCTCCATAAGGCAAAGAGTTCCTACTTTGTCTTATGATTTTAAAGAAAACTAAAGACAACAGGAAGAAAAGAAGAACAGATCCTGAGAGAGGGGGAGAAGAGGAAGAGATTGAGGAAAGGTAATTTCAGCATGACAGTGCCGCTTTAAAGGATCACTATAGGGTCAGGAACACAAACATGTATTCCTGACCCTATAGGGTAAAAACCACCATCTAGCC
Source organism: Pelobates cultripes (assembly GCA_933207985.1). NCBI lineage: Eukaryota > Metazoa > Chordata > Amphibia > Anura > Pelobatidae > Pelobates > Pelobates cultripes. The sequence goes on along the minus strand of OW240916.1, from coordinate 76,823,205 downwards.
CCCCTGGGCCCCTCATGCCTCCATAAATATAGCAAGATCTTACTGTATTCAAGCCTGAAGCTGTAAATCTGCATGCTGTTTGACTCATTAAAAAAAGCAGTCCGCTGACATCATCAGAAGTGGTAGCCTGATCCAATCACAATGCTTCCCCATAGGATTAGCTGAGACTGACAAAGAGGCGGATCATGGGCAGAGCCAGCATGATTCAAACACAGCCCTGGTCAATCGGCATCTCCTCATAGAGATGAATTGAATCAATGAATCTCTATGAGGAAAGTTCAGTGTCTGCATGCAGAGGGAGGAGATACTGAATGCTTGGATGCATTTTAGGCAGCCATGACCCAGGAAGGATCTCTAAAAGCCATCTGAGGAGTGGCCAGTGAAGTTATGACTAGGCTGTAATGTAAACACTGCATTTTCTCTGAAAAGACAGTGTTCACAGCAAAAAGCCTGAAGGTAATGATTCTACTCACAAGAACAAATTAAATAAACTGTAGTTGTTCTGATGACTATAGTATCCCTTTAAGCATCTCTATTGCCTCTGAAAAAAACACCTCTTCAGGCAGAGAATTCCACATTCTAATAAAACAGCTGACTAAACCTACTAAATAGTTCTATCAAACCTTGCTGATCACTGCCCTCACAAAGAAGACCCGGAGATCTCCCTACAAAAATGACAGATATTCAGCTCTCGTTTGAAAGGCCTATGCTGCGAATACCCCCTAAGATGGCGCACAAACCGCTCAGCGACAAGGACGCCTCACAGAAATCTCTTGATGATGAAAGGACTCCTACCTTGACTCTGGTGGGAACTCGCTCTATTGATACAGAGTCTGATGTGGATTTCTCGCTGGCAACAAAAAGGAATCAAAAAAATTTCATGCTGGACATTCGGTGGGTGTGGAAAGCTGACATGCACAGAGCTTGGGACCCCAAAACAGAGAATCGCTGATGCAGAATCCAAGGAAGTGGCTAGACAACAGAAGCCACAAACTACCTAAGACCACATGCAGAACTCACTCATCAGATCCAGAAACTTACCCGAATGATGACCGTGCTGGAGTTCAGGCACAGAAGGAGGGATATCCGCCTTCAGGGCATACCGGAGCGAATTGGAGGGGACACAGCGCTACCCTTGCCTTAATGGTCATCAGAGGAAGCACAGACCTAGGGTTAATATTTTCAGCATTTAGGATCCACAAAGCCACTGCTGCCCCAGCGGGCGCACTAAAAGACGTAATTGCAGTGAATAAACATATCACGGTTCAGTCCGCTGTCATGTCCAGTTCCAGAGAGCTTGGAATCGCCGATTTAAGGCTGTGACATAGCCATATAAGGAGATCACCCGTTTGCAGTATTAGCGGTAAAGAGCCCACTGGCACCGGTGACCAGACAGCCGAGGGATGCGTCAATTCGATACTGTTGGGGGTGGATGGCTCCTTCTTGGTCTTGAAGGGGGATGACATACTCACCCTATCCTGTTCTGAGAGACTTTCCTAAAGAGACTGAATGTGCCTGCAGCAACCCCAGTGAAAGCCCAGAAGATCGGAACCAATGCACAGCATGAATTCAAAATTCACCCTCTTAACTCACAGTCCCAATTCTAAGTTAACACCTTGCTTATCTTCGACATATAGAGTCATAGTGACTCTCCATTGTTAAAGAACTTCATTAGAACTCACAGAATGTCACAAAGCAAGCATCCCTTTACTTAATTTGTTATCTATGTTTTATTTTACTTTCAGTATTGTCTTGTGTTAAAATTCTAGACCAGTTGGGGTTGAGACAAGCTAGTAGTAATTGACATTACTTGTCTCAAATGCCAGAATGTCCAGCAAATTATGTTTTTAAATGTTACTTGTTACTGTTTACACATACCTCACCACCTGTACCAACTAAGATTTAGATTTTAAAAAAGTATGTAAAAAAAAACTGAAATAGAAGAAACATCTGCGCTGTATGTGCCAAGAGGCCACTATAAATTAGAAGTGAGGACTCCAGGCCCTTTGCTGGAGAATGTGCTTAGCCTATGCCCACTAGAGAAAACAACGTACCCAGTAGATTGTTATTGCTCATGTCCCAGACAGCAGTGCTCCACCAGCCCCAGGCTCTTGCATGGTCCAATGCACTTTGCCCACAGGTCCACTCGCATTCTGCAATCCAAATGTATTGTCGGGTTCTTTCCGTGCTGAACATCCACCTCCCGGTGATGTGTGCTGTGTCTAGAGAATCAACCCTGGCGGGACTGAGGTCTAGGAAAGTGACAGCTGCCAACAAAACTGAACCTGAATTGAGGTGCCAGTCATTTATTCTTTCTCTGCTTCCTTGCTTTCTGTGCCAAGGTAAATAAGGCTCTGAATTGAGGGCACTGACAGGGATCTTGATGGTCAGATTGTGTGCATGCTCCATTTCCCCCTTTGTGCCGATGGGGGTTATACCAGTCCCACCATTACAACGCATACTACTTACCTGTCACCTGGGCGATCCACATATGGTAATTGAGCACGGACTGTCTAGGCAGACCACAGACCTTGATGCCAAATTCTTTGAAGAGCTGTAAGGAGGCCTTTCACATCAGAATGGGGGAAGAAATGCGATCTAAGTGACTTTGACCATGAAATAGTTTTGGGCTCTAGATGTGGTTGTTTGATAATCTTAGAATGTACTGATCTCCAGGGAATTACATACACATCAGTCTCTAGAAGTTACAAAGATTGGTGAGAAAAATAAAAATCTTATAGTAGGCGGCAGTTCACCAGGTGAAATAACTTTTTAACTAGAGAGGTCAGAAGGGAATGGCCACGCTGTTTTAGAATGACTAAAAGATAACAGTTACAAACATAAAAAAGTAAGTCCTGTGCTCATACTCCCACTACTCCTAGACGGCAGCCATGACTATAGTACACATCAGCCCAAATACACACAATAAATACCAAAAAAAAAGTTAAATGCGCACTATCCCAAATCACTACACACATTTAAATAACTGCAGTTTTTTTGGAATCACACCAAAGCTGATCTCCAGGGATTTACATACAAATTAGTCGCTAGCGTTTACAGAATTTGGTGAGAAAAACAATAATCATATAGTGGGTGGCAGTTTACTGAAATACCTTGTTCACTAGAGAGGTCAGAGAGGGATTGCCACACTGTTTTAGGATGAATGAAAGATAACAGTAACAGAAAATGTATTCCATACTTACCTAGTTTTCTTTTCCCGGTCATAGTCCATGGCAGTATTGCTATGAGTAGATCCCAGCCCCCAACAGCAACTGGACAAGTAATAAAGAAGGAATAAATAGGATCCTTCTTCCACAACTCCCCTCTCTGGACACTAGCCACACAAAAGAGGAAAAATGGTAAGGAAAGGGTCGTAATTCGTAATGCTGCCATGGACCGGGAACAGAAAATTACGGTAAGTATGGAATACATTTTCAGGTTTCCCTGCCATATCCATAGCATCCTCACTATCAGCAATATCCAAGCTATCAAAAAAGAGAGGGAACAAACATACCAAACAACAAGTCATGCTAAATTAAAAGTGAATTAAAATTATTATTATTAATATTAGTATATATATATATATATATATATATAGCGCCAACTAATTCTGCAGCACTTTACAATATTATAAAAGGAAGGGAAATTAACAATAATTGAGACAATTACACAGTGACACAGGAACAATAGTTAGATGAGGACCCTGCTCAAATGAGCTTACAGTCTAGAGGAGGTGGGGTACAAATACACAACAGGGCAGCAAGGGTGACCGCCACCAAACAAGGTGGAAAAGTAGCAGAGCTGGAGGTGAGAGTGGGTTATGGCTCTTTAGGAGAGCAAGAGACAGACTTGGATAAGTATAGATAAGTTACTCTGGGAGTCCATAAGCATTTCTGAACAGATGTGTTTTGAGGAACTTCTTAAGCAATTGAAGACTAGGGGAGAGTCTGATGGGGATAGGCAGGACTTCTCGCCAACCGCGAGAAGTCCTGCAAGCGCGAGTTAGCAGTAAGGGTGCAAGCAGCGGACAGGAGAAGGTCACTGGCAGAGCGGAGAGAACAAGAGGGGGCATATTCATTGTAGCAGGCAGTTCGGCTTTTGGGAAGACCAACTAGGAGAGAATTACAGTAATCCATGCAAGAGATTACCAGAGCATGAACAAACTCCTTGGCGGCATCTTGCGTGAGAAAGGGATGGATGCGGGCGATGTTTTTAAGGTGGAATCGACAGATTTTAGCACCATACTGGATATGTTGCGCATAGGTGTGGCCAGGATCAAAGATAGCACCAAGACAATGAGCTTGCAAGGATGGACTGATACAAGTACAATCAACTTGCTGGGAAAGCGAAGGAGGAGAATCAGCAAGGCTGGAAGAAAGTCAAGCAGTGACATGTTGTAGGACCGCGGGGGAGAGATCAGGGGAGGAGAGATATATCTGGGTGTCCTCAAAATACAGCTGGTAGCGGAATCCAAAGAACTTAATGATTTGGCAAGAGAGGCAGTAAAAAAAGAGAGAGAGAAGGTGACCAAGAACAGATCCTTGTGGGACTCCAACCGAGACAGGGCAATAGGAGGAAGTGTCATTGCAAAAGGAGACACTGAACGAACGTTGGGAGAGATAGGAGGAGAACCATGAGAGGACTGTGTCACAGAGACCGAGGGATCGAAGAGTTAGGAGAAGGAGGACATGATCAACAGTGTCAAAGGCAGCAGAGAGGTTAATAAGAATTAGTATGGAGTAGTGGCCTTTGGATTTAGCTGTGATTAGGTCATTTGTAACTTTAATAAGCGCAGACTAAGTAGAGTGGAGGGAGCAAAAGTCAGATTGAAGATGATCGAAGAGGGAGTTGAAATTTAGGAAGTGAGTCATACGAGTAAAGACAAGTCTTTCTAGAAGCTTTGAGGAAAAAGGAAGCAGGGATATGGGACGATTGTTGGAAGGGGAAGACGGGTCTAGGGATGGCTTTTTTAGGATGGGCATGACAGTAGATAGAAACATAGAAACATAGAATGTGACGGCAGATAAGAACCATTCGGCCCATCTAGTCTGCCCAATTTTCTAAATACTTTCATTAGTCCCTAGCCTTATCTTATAGTTAGGATAGCCTTATGCCTATCCCACGCATGCTTAAACTCCTTTACTGTGTTAACCTCTACCACTTCAGCTGGAAGGCTATTCCATGCATCCACTACCCTCTCAGTAAAGTAATACTTCCTGATATTATTTTTAAACCTTTGTCCCTCTAATTTAAGACTATGTCCTCTTGTTGTGGTAGTTTTTCTTCTTTTAAATATAGTCTCCTCCTTTACTGTGTTGATTCCCTTTATATATTTAAATGTTTCTATCATATCCCCCTGTCTCGTCTTTCCTCCAAGCTATACATGTTAAGATCCTTTAACCTTTCCTGGTAAGTTTTATCCCACAATCCATGAGCCAGTTTAGTAGCCCTTCTCTGAACCCTCTCTAAGGTATCAATATCCTTCTGAAGATACAGTCTCCAGTACTGTGTACAATACTCCAAGTGAGGTCTCACCAGTGTTCTGTACAATGGCATGAGCACTTCCCTCTTTCTACTGCTAATACCTCTCCCTATACAACCAAACATTCTGCTAGCATTTCCTGCTGCTCTATTGCATTGTCTGCCTACCTTTAAGTCATCAGAAATAATCACCCCTAAATCCCTTTCCTCATATGTTGAGGTTAGGACTCTATCAAATATTCTGTACTTTGCCCTTGGGTTTTTACGTCCAAGATGCATTATCTTGCACTTATCCACATTAAATGTCAGTTGCCACAATTCTGACCATTTTTCTAGTTTACCTAAATCATTTGTCATTTGGCTTATCCCTCCTGGAACATCAACCCTGTTACATATCTTAGTATCATCAGCAAAAAGACATACCTTACCATCAAGACCTTCTGCAATATCACTAATAAAAATATTAAAGAGAATGGGTCCAAGTACAGATCCCTGAGGTACCCCACTGGTGACAAGTCCAAGCTTCGAATATATTCCATTAACTACAACCCTCTGTTGCCTGTCACTCAGCCACTGCCTTACCCATTCAACAATGTTTGAATCCAAACTTAAAGATTGCAGTTTATTGATAAGCCTTCTATGTGCAGCAGTGTCAAAAGCCTTACTGAAATCTAGGTAAGCAATGTCTACTGCACCACCCTGATCTATAATTTTAGTTACCCAATCAAAAAAATCAATAAGATTAGTTTGGCATGATCTCTCTGAAGTAAACCCATGTTGTCTCTGATCTTGAAATCCATGTGTTTTAGATGTTCAACAATCCTATCCTTTAACATGGTTTCCATCACTTTCCCCACTACTGAAGTAAGGCTTACTGGCCTATAGTTGCCCGACTCCTCCCTATTACCTTTCTTGTAAATGGGCACAACATTCGCTAACTTCCAATCTTCTAGGACTACTCCTGTTAACAATGATTGGTTAAATAAATCTGTTAATGGTTTTGCTAGTACACCACTAAGCTCTTTTAATAGCTTTGGGTATATTCCATCAGGTCCCATTGACTTATTTGTCTTTACTTTTGACAGTTGAAATAGAACCTCTTCCTCTGTAAACTCACGTGTAATAAATGACTCATTGATCCTTTTTCTCAACTGAGGTCCTTTTCCTTCATTTTCATCTGTAAATACAGAACAAAAATATTCATTGAGGCAGTCAGCTAGACCTTTATCCTCTTCTATATACCTTCCTTCTTTTGTTTTTAATCTAACTAATCCTTGTTTTACTTTTCTTTTCTCATTTATGTATCTAAAAAATGTTTTATCCCCCTTTTTTACTGACTGTGCTATTTTCTCTTCTGTGTGTGATTTTGAAGCTCTTATAACTTGCTTAGCCTCTTTCTGCCTAATCTTATAGATCATTTTGTCTTCCTCACTCTGGGTTTTTTTATAATTCCTAAATGCTAACTTTTTGTTTTTAACTATTTTGGCCACATCTGCGGAGTACCACAGTGGTTTCTTGAATTTTTTGCTTTTACTGACAAGCCTAATGCAATTTTCTGTTGCCTTCAATAGTGCAACTTTTAAATAATCCCATTTCTCTTGGACTCCATTTAAATTGCTCCAGTCTGATAATGACTCCTCTACCCATATTCTAATTTTAGAAAAGTCTGTTTTTCTAAAGTCTAAAACTTTTGTTTTTGCGTAGTGTGACTCAGTCACTGTTCTTATATTAAACACACTGACTGATGATCACTGGATCCTAAACTTTCACCTACAGTAATATCTGATACCAAATCTCCATTTGTTAACACTAAATCTAGTATGGCCTCTTTACGAGTTGGCTCCTCAACAACTTGTTTTAGAGACAATCCCAGTAGGGAGTTTAGAATATGTGTGCTCCTGGCACAAGTAGCTAATTTTGTTTTCCAATTTACATCAGGAAGATTAAAGTCACCCATGATGATAACTTCCCCCTTCATTGTCATTTTAGCTATTTCCTCAACTAGTAGATTATCTAACTCTTCAATTTGTCCTGGGGGCCTATAAATCACACCTACACAAGTTACTGTGTGATTACCAAATTCTAACGTAGCCCAAACGGACTCTATGTTTGCCTCACTAACTTTTATTAGGCTAGATTTTATGCTATCCTTCACATACAGTAGCATGCTAAAGGGGAGTAGGGACAACATCAGATGGAAGAGAGTCCAAACGGACTCTATGTTTGCCTCACTAACTTTTATTAGGCCCGATTTTATGCTATCCTTCACATACAGTAGCATGCTAAAGGGGAGTAGGGACAACATCAGATGGAAGAGAGCAGTTTAGGATGTGTGTTAAGGATTGTACAAGACAAGGGGAGGGAAATCTGATAAGGTGGGATGGTACTGGATCAAGCAGATAGGTGGTGGGATGAAAGGAGAAGCGAAGCCATCCCTGCTCTGTAGCTGGGGCGAAGGCCTGTAGGGAAGGTACGGTCCACGTGTGGTTGCGAGATGGAGGAGCATGGGGGGGAGAATTCTTTCCTTAACTGTTCAATCTTGTTGGTAAAGTAGCATGCAAGGCTATCTGCTGAAAGGTCAGTTTGAGGGGTGGCTTGAGATGGGCGAAGGAGAGAGTTTAAGGTATTAAAGAGACGCCTGGGATTGCGTGAGCATGAACTAACAAGAGAAAAAAAGTACGATTGTTTAGCAAGGGTGAGGGCTGTGCTATATGAACACAAAATTAATTTGTAATAAATCAAAATTAAAGCAGCACAAAGAACACTCTGCCTGAATGTGTCATTACAAGAAGACAGGTCATCAAATCAATAGTATTTGATAAATATATCCTTAGAGGACCATGCGGCTGCTCTGCAGATTTGTTCCATGGAAACACCTGTTGCTGAAGCCCATGAAGAGGAACATGTCCCAATGCAGCGACCCCTGTTGCCAGATGAAACTTGACAATGAATGGATCAGTAGGCATAGGAAGTGGATGAGATAATCCACAGATGAAGAAGCCTTGCCTTTATTAATCCCATAATGAAGGACAAAAGGTTGAGAAGATTTTCTCCAGGAGGATATCTCATCAATGTAGCCTTAAAGAATCCTAACAACGATCTATGTTATGCCAATTTGATTCTTCCTTAGTGGTAGGATTAGGAATATAAACAAGGAGCACATAATCCTTGTAGCGGACCACAGGTAACCCGGCCGGTTACCTCCGCTATTACCTTCCTTCCGCCACTCTAGAACCCTTAAAACAAGCAGGTATACATATCCCCCAGTAACTGGATGACACACAGTTCTGGAGTCAACTGACGTTTACTTTGTGAAAAATACAATAAAATGGTGAGAGCACTCAAATTAAATCTTATTACCCACAACTGATGTTGTCAATCTATAAAGATAAAACAAAAAAGAAAGACATCGGGTAATATAGCAACAACAGAGTGATTAAAATACAGCTGTTTGTCTCACTTACATGATGAAGAGCCACTTAAAAGCTGGCTCAAACTGAATGCCTTGGATAAAATATATGCAGGACTTCCACTGGAAACTTCCAATTTTCTGTATACAACACCTCCCAGGATCACTCAGGACGCAGACTGTAGGGGGTTACAAAATGTATTGATACAAATAAAATAAAACAGAATTGAGTAGAAAAGTCCCACATAAATAAAATGTTCAATCACTTTACGTGTTTCGGCTGTCGCCTTCGTCACACATGGTTTCTTAGGCACAGACCCCTACATAGGGTCTCCAACACAATACAACAGGGGTTTCAATCCCAAGATCCCGATAGGAGATTGAGGATGGACAAAGCAGCTAGTTTAAACTGGTCTGGCAGTGTCCCTGGGACAACACCCTGCTAGGACAGGAAAAGGAAGGGGGACGGGGAGAGGCACAGACAAGTAATACATTGTTAAATAGCCCTGACCTGAAAACAATAAGCAGGCAAGCATGTGGGCATGGAACTCAGTGACGGCGTTCCATCACAATCCTGATTAATGTGAAAGGAGAACACTTTTTGTCTAAGCTTAGGAACAGTCCGCAAGATAGCTCTATCTTCATGAATAATGGTGAATAGGGCTTCACAGGAAAATGCTTGGATCTCAGACACGTTTTGCCCTGAAGTGCAACAAGCAGGATAACTTTCCAGGTGAAGACATTTAGGAAAACTTCTATCAATGGTGCAAATGAATATTTATGAGGTACTACATGACTAATGGCAAATCCCACGAGGGACAAAACATTTTGAAAGAAGATCTGATCTTTAAAAAAAAAAGTGTATATAATGCTGGTGAAGTGCCCATCCAGTCCCAGTTAATGCAGAAAGGGCTGAAACTTGCACTTTGGGAGGCCCTGAGATAGAGACAGCAGACGAGCAAACCAGGATCTACTCAGCCAGAACAGGATAACTGCAATAACTCCCACTTTCTCTCTCTCATGAGTGGGACCAGAGGGAAAATCATTCCATGGACTCTTCAGGACACCTGTCCAGTAGTGGGATTAGAAATTTTTAATCTTGTTATATCATGCCAATGAGCAGTAAATTCATAAAATTTGCACATCATCCAAATGAGCAATATGTGTCTCCAAAAAGCCTGCTAAGTGCACTGATCCCCAAAGAGCCTGCCAGTGCCATCTCTCTGCCATCTCTCTGCCACCAGCCTCTCTGTGCTATGTATCCACCCTTAGCCTCTCTGTGCCATTTCCACTGAGGGTGAAAGTGTGTGTGGGTGGGTGTCATCCCTCTTTCCATCTATTACTCCCTACCCCTTTCCATCCATGTTTCTGTTCCTCTCCCTTCCATGTCCCCTCCCTTCCATGTCCCCCTACTCCCTCCATACATGTCAATCCCCCCTCCCTTTCATATCCCCCTTCCCCTCATGTCTCTCTACCCCTTCCAAACATGTTTCTCCCTCCTCTCCATATCCCCCTACACCTTCCATCCATGTCTCTTCCCCATCCCCTCTGTGTACCCCTACCCCTTCCATTCATGTCCCATTCCCCTACTCCTTTCATCCATGTACCCCTACCTCTTCCATCCATGTCCCCTACCGCTTCCATCCAAGTCTCTCTCCCCTCCCCTCACGTTCCCCTACCCCTTCCATCCATGTCTCTGCCCCCTACCCTAGACGAAGGAAGCGCCGGCTCTGGAATCTAATGATAGTTAGCTTAGTCTGCGTGTAGTTCCCTTGTGGAGCCACAGGTTACCCGCAGGCCAGGGAGAATGCAAAAATCACTTGTCACTCTAACAACAGAATTTTGTGTCCCTGGCAGGGGCCAGTTTCGCCAACGGCTCAGCAAACTTGTTAAATGTTAGCAACAGGTTTGCGCTAGCCAGTGCGAACTAGCCACTGAACCTGTCCACTCTGCATAGGTGAATCTGTGAACTTCGTTGTTGCAATCAAGTCCACCTGCAGAGTTCCTCAGTAATTGGAAACCTGTAGGAAAATTTCCTTCAACAACGGCCATTCTCCTATGTCTAGATCCAGTGTGCTGAGGAAATCTGCCATGGTATTGGCCTTACCTAGGAGATAGGTGGCAGTGAGCCCCGCCAGATGAGCTTGTGCACAAGCCATAAGAGGATGTAGAATAAACATAAGAGCTCTTTTCCTCATCCCCCATGATGACTCTGATAGTAGATAAACAAGGTATTGTCTACCGTTATCTTCATCTCCATCTTCATTGATTTTCCAGAAAATGGCCAACGTGACAAAGGGCTAACCAAACTGCTTGCAACTTGAGGATGTTGAATGGAATTGTCCTCCTGCCATAGTACAATCTGCCCTTACATAAAGAGAGTTGAAGTGTGCTCCCCATCCCGTCTGGCTCAGTCTCAGGTAGAAAGTATCAGGTAGATAAACTACTCAGAAGGAGTAAATTATTTATTTTTCCCTGTAGATGGCGACCCCTCTCCCTGGATAGGGACATGGTAGCAGTCATCACGTTCCCAGGTAAATCAAACGATTGAGCTAACTCTTTTCCCAATTACTTAGCCATCCAAGGTATTGTGCAATCTGCAGAACCAAAGTCTTGTATTTTATTTAGAAGAGTACATCATCAATGGGGAGCACTGTTTTCATTGCCAGATAGATAATAGCTGCATCAACTTTTGGTGCCGAATCACATAATTTAAAAAGTTACAGGTCAGAAATCTTCTCTTGAATAGAATAGAAGTTCTTTTCTCCGACTTCTTCCACTCATTAGAGATGAGTTCACAATAGTGTCATGCAGTGGAAAAGATTATTTTTTTCTAATGCATTTCTGCAAAATGTCTGCTAGAGGAAAGCTGCTCTTGTTGAGACTCCTGCAGACTTAGAGATCTTCTGACAACTGCAATGAGTTGATCAATTCTTTTTTGATTCAGTGATTCCACTGGATTGGGAAAATCCACATTAAATGAGGAATACTGACAAATGCAGAGGGAGTATTCTCCTCAGATTAAAAATTCTTTCACCCAATCTGATATATTACCTGAGATACAGCTGTTTAATAAAGCTTAATACAGAGAAGGGGAGGGTGCCTTCATGGCGACTCTAACATAAGAAGAACATAAATGCTTCCCTTCTAGATCTTTATTGTCACATGCCTTGTCCAAGATAGACGTCTAACTCCTTTTCTTCGAGGAGCTGGAAGATACACATTCAGGGCTTTAATAAAAAAATACAGAGCTAACTGATATGTACTCTTTTAATTCAGATGAGGCATAAAAATACCATATTCCTAAAAAATGATACTGACCGAACTCTGGCTGCATTTGGCTTTAGTAAATCTCTGAATCACCAATGCGGCCAGAATTCAGTAATTTTTAGTCACTGTTCAGTGAATAACCCTGTTGTGCAGCTGACAAATCTACAGTCTGTGATGCTATTACGTCAACAAGATCATTTTTTTCAGCACTTTGAGTCCATGCCATGAAGAATCAAGGCTATACTGGGGAAAAAGAATCCTATTTGGTATCATAAAGATGTACCTAAAAAAGTGACCACGGAAAGTATACAACTACTTTTTAATTTGTGGGTATTTTGATAAATGTGCCTTTTTACTGTTTGGTTAATATCACATAAAACCAACTCTAATATCTCTAACATAAATTACTACGCAAATTGCCCAGCAGTATTAGGAACACACGGGCATCTGACGTGCAACTTTTGCCTAACAATCAATAAAATACAAATCTCTGCATTATTGTTTACTGGTCAACTTTTTTACCTGACACATGGTAACTATAAAGTATGCATGATCTGCATAGTGTCCCATCCATGCAATCATTGCTAGATCCCATTCATGCAATCACTGTCACACCTACATTTATATACCTACCATGTGCATTCTCTACCTCGTATTGCTCATATGTTTGTCAGAAAAGCTCTGGTAAAATAGATCATTATAGTTGTGCTGAGGGGTTCCATTCCACTATAATCTACACTGAACAAAATTATAAATGCAACACTTTTGCTTTTGTCCCCCATTTTTCATGAGCTCAACTCAAAGACCTATGACTTTTTCTATGTACACAAAAGGCCTATTTCTCTCAAATATTGTCCACAAATCTGTCTAAATCTGTGTTAGTGAGCAGTTCTCCTTTGCCGAGATAATCTATCCACCTCACAGGTGTGGCATATCAAGATGCTGATTAGACTGCATGATTGTTGCACATGTGTGCCTTAGGCTGGCCACAATAAAAGGCCACTCTAAAATGTGCAGTTTTACTGTATTGAGGGGTTCCAGGGGGGGTGTAGGGGTTAGAAAACCAGTCAGTATCTGCAGCCAGAATTCTTTGAGTTCAGCTCATGAAAAATGGGGGCAAAAATAAAAGTGTGCGTTTATAATTTTGTTCAGTGTATATATATCCCCCAAAAATAGATTTCAGTGTATATATATCCCCCAGAGCAGTCCACCCCTGGCCACACACTTACTCACACCCCTAAAATTAAACTGTCCCTCTTTGTCCATTTGAAATGTTAGGAAGGATGCTGTCCAGAATGTACATTTTCACTTGCTTTTGTATTACACAGCCATGTTACAGTGATGAAGCCCACCTATGTGTTCCATATTAAGGGTTTATAAGTGTGTAGGGGTTTTGAAAAATACCCCTTTCTATCTTATTAGAGATTTCACCTTTTAGCTGAAAGCAGCAAGGTGAATAGTTAGTGTAGGACTATTGCCTCGTTTCCACTGAGCAGATCGATTCGGGTCGGTACAGTTTGGAACGTTTAGAATGGTCCAGCCTATTATGGTGAGCGTTTCCACTGCAAGTCAGACCTTCAGGGGCCATGCGGGGTTTAGAAAAAATACTCTTCCTGTCCACCAATCAATGGATTGTATAGTAACCGAACTGTACCATTTCCTTTGGTATATATATGGTATATTTCCTTTTTTTTGTACTATGCTATATGTTCAATGTGGTGTGGTTGGTATATTTCCTTTTTTTCATACTATGCTATATGTTCAATGTGGTGTGGTTGGTATATTTCTTTTTTTTATACTATATGTTCAATGTGGTGTGGTTGGTATATTTCCTTTTTTTGTACTATGCTATATGTTCAATGTGGTGTGGTTGGTATATTTCCTTTTTTTATACTATATGTTCAATGTGGTGTGGTTGGTATATTTCCTTTTTTTGTACTATGCTATATGTTCAATGTGGTGTGGTTGGTATATTTCTTTTTTTTATACTATATGTTCAATGTGGTGTGGTTGGTATATTCCTTTTTTTGTACTATGCTATATGTTCAATGTGGTGTGGTTGGTATATTTCTTTTTTTTATACTATATGTTCAATGTGGTGTGGTTGGTATATTTCCTTTTTTTGTACTATACTATATGTTCAATGTGATGTGGTAGGTATATTTCCTCTTGTTTTGTACTATGCCATATGTTCAATGTGGTGTGGTTGGTATGTTTCCTTTTTTATACTATATGTTCAATGTGGTGTTCCTCATAGATTTGTGAATGTGCATTGAATATATAAGACATGAGCACTGCCATTGGGAGTGCATGATTTGCTCACATGAGACATTGAGAGGATTAAAGTGCTCACGCTTGGGTCCTTTGTGTGAGCGCATAAATGTCAGTAAGCTTTTTTTTTTTTTTTTAATTAAAATATAAGAGTACATAATTTTTTTTTGTCCCATAGGTTTCTGTGGGTGGAATATTTATTGGTTATTCATTTAGCATACAGGGAGTGCAGAATTATTAGGCAAATGAGTATTTTGACCACATCATCCTCTTTATGCATGTTGTCTTACTCCAAACTGTATAGGCTCGAAAGCCTACTACCAATTAAGCATATTAGGTGATGTGCATCTCTGTAATGAGAAGGGGTGTGGTCTAATGACATCAACACCCTATATCAGGTGTGCATAATTATTAGGCAACTTCCTTTCCTTTGGCAAAATGGGTCAAAAGAAGGACTTGACAGGCTCAGAAAAGTCAAAAATAGTGAGATATCTTGCAGAGGGATGCAGCACTCTTAAAATTGCAAAGCTTCTGAAGCGTGATCATCGAACAATCAAGCGTTTCATTCAAAATAGTCAACAGGGTCGCAAGAAGCGTGTGGAAAAACCAAGGCGCAAAATAACTGCCCATGAACTGAGAAAAGTCAAGCGTGCAGCTGCCACGATGCCACTTGCCACCAGTTTGGCCATATTTCAGAGCTGCAACATCACTGGAGTGCCCAAAAGCACAAGGTGTGCAATACTCAGAGACATGGCCAAGGTAAGAAAGGCTGAAAGACGACCACCACTGAACAAGACACACAAGCTGAAACGTCAAGACTGGGCCAAGAAATATCTCAAGACTGATTTTTCTAAGGTTTTATGGACTGATGAAATGAGAGTGAGTCTTGATGGGCCAGATGGATGGGCCCGTGGCTGGATTGGTAAAGGGCAGAGAGCTCCAGTCCGACTCAGACGCCAGCAAGGTGGAGGTGGAGTACTGGTTTGGGCTGGTATCATCAAAGATGAGCTTGTGGGGCCTTTTCGGGTTGAGGATGGAGTCAAGCTCAACTCCCAGTCCTACTGCCAGTTCCTAGAAGACACCTTCTTCAAGCAGTGGTACAGGAAGAAGTCTGCATCCTTCAAGAAAAACATGATTTTCATGCAGGACAATGCTCCATCACACGCGTCCAAGTACTCCACAGCGTGGCTGGCAAGAAAGGGTATAAAAGAAGAAAATCTAATGACATGGCCTCCTTGTTCACCTGATCTGAACCCCATTGAGAACCTGTGGTCCATCATCAAATGTGAGATTTACAAGGAGGGAAAACAGTACACCTCTCTGAACAGTGTCTGGGAGGCTGTGGTTGCTGCTGCACGCAATGTTGATGGTGAACAGATCAAAACACTGACAGAATCCATGGATGGCAGGCTTTTGAGTGTCCTTGCAAAGAAAGGTGGCTATATTGGTCACTGATTTGTTTTTGTTTTGTTTTTGAATGTCAGAAATGTATATTTGTGAATGTTGAGATGTTATATTGGTTTCACTGGTAATAATAAATAATTGAAATGGGTATATATTTGTTTTTTGTTAAGTTGCCTAATAATTATGCACAGTAATAGTCACCTGCACACACAGATATCCCCTAACATAGCTAAAACTAAAAACAAACTAAAAACTACTTCCAAAAATATTCAGCTTTGATATTAATGAGTTTTTTGGGTTCATTGAGAACATGGTTGTTGTTTAATAATAAAATTAATCCTCAAAAATACAACTTGCCTAATAATTCTGCACTCCCTGTATGTATTTTCATATGGTGCTCTGTTATGAATATTGTCAATTATTTTCCATTAACTGGATCAACCATCCTGGAAAACACATGATTATGAAATAACACCACACCACATTGAACATATAGCATAGAACAAAAAAAGGAAATATAACAACCACACCACATTGAACATATAGTATAAAAAAGGAAATATACCAAACACACCACATTGAACATATGGCATAGTACAAAAAAAAGGAAATATACCAACCACACCACATTGAACATATAGTACAAAAAAAGGAAATATACCAACCACACCACATTGAACATATAGCATAGAACAAAAAAAGGAAATATACCAACCACACCACATTGAACATATAGCATAGAACACAAAAAGGAAATATACCAACCACACCACATTGAACATATAGTACAAAAAAAGGAAATATACCAACCACACCACATTGAACAAATAGTACAAAAAAAAGGAAATATACCAACCACACCACATTGAACAAATAGTACAAAAAAAGGAAATATACCAACCACACCACATTGAACATATAGCATAGAACAAAAAAAGGAAATATACCAACCACACCACATTGAACATATAGCATAGAACACAAAAAGGAAATATACCAACCACACCACATTGAACATATAGTACAAAAAAAGGAAATATACCAACCACACCACATTGAACAAATAGTACAAAAAAAAGGAAATATACCAACCACACCACATTGAACAAATAGTACAAAAAAAGGAAATATACCAACCACACCACATTGAACATATAGCATAGAACAAAAAAAGGAAATATACCAACCACACCACATTGAACATATAGTATAAAAAAGGGAAATATACCAACCACACCACATTGAACAAATAGTAAAAGAAAAGGAAATATACCAGCCACACCACATTGCCTAAATAGCCATAAACAAAGATAAATTGGTGCAGGATTCAAATGGGTTAGTCTCCACTAAGGTACCTGTAAGGAAACCTAGTATATCCAATCCTCATTCGGTAGTTTCCTCCCGAATCGCCAGAGCCTCAGTGATTATAGCTCTCCGTTCAGTAGATGAAATAAACGAAATCCATACGAACACAATAGCTTTACAAGATAATTCCCTTAATAAAGCATACAAATCCCCAAAAATCAGCCGAAGTCAAGAAGAAGGGTACAACAGAACTGGCTTTTAATGACCACACAGTGGCTTTTATGCAAGTTCCCATGCAAGGGGACATCCCACAGGGTGGGACACAGTACCACCAATCAGTTATAGGAAAACCGTAAAACACACCCAGCACAAACATACAATTCCCTCCCCTAGTCCTGGAGATAATCAAGTCTGATAAAGTAATAATGTGATTATCTCCAGGCAGAAAAATTACAATTTTCCCCAATATTCAGAACACCCCTTTAGGCATGGGGTATCCCCACAAACAATGTCCCCTGATAGCCCCGATCTGGGTGACCAACATATTCAAATTTCACCCAGATCGGTTCAGGGGTTCTCAAAAAGTATGGAAGTCTTTTGTGACCAGCTAACCGCGAGGTGGCTGCCCAAAATAGTTCCAGGAGTTTGGGTGGTTTTGCTGGTCTATTCAGTTAGGTGATAAAAACCAAACAATTTCACGAATGGATTCCCCTGGCTCTTAGCAGTGATTGTTCCCCTCATTCGAATGCACAAAAGTACCGGACAGCGCTCTTCTAGCTTTTCGGGAAATAGAGATCCAGCGTTCGCATGTTGAGACCGGTTTTCGGGAAGTCGATTGTCCGATTTTAGTTCCAGACACTCTACGACCAAGTCCCGCTGCCTTTGTTCGCATGAAAAAAGATGACCGCCGTTTTCTCAGCCATGTGGCGTTCGGTAGTACGAATGCCAACCGCACAGATAGAGGGTTCAATTGAGGCATTCTTTGAAGTTTAACAAGCTAGGGGGGTGGTCTCTGTTCGGTAGGGAAGAAATATTACACATAAAAGAGGGATTTCTTCACAGTACCCACTAATAGAGATACAACAAAAATAATAGAATCCGCACTCAAAAAGAGTAGGATTTGTCAATTATTATTATTATTTTTTTAATAATGCCAATAAAAAATAAATAAAAAAGGAAACTGCACGTCTAAGCACAAATAGACCAAATGTAGGCAATAATAACAATGTGGTGATACAGAAAAAAAATGTTTTCCACAAGTAATGTCCTAACATGAGAAATATTCACTGCTATCAATAAGCAAACCAACAGGAATGCCTGTAGTGGCCAGAAATTATCACAATTATTCTTATGTGGGTATGAGTGTACTGTTCCTTTAATTTTAATGAGTCATGTGGCAGCCAAAATATGTCCTGAAATATATGATAACATAAAGACCAGCCTAAATGACAGGCAAAAAAAAGTGCAATATTCCAAAGTATACAAAAAAAAAAGATATAAAATGGCAGCAATTCCAAACCACATAACACAGACTACGTAGGCAGAGCCAGATTAAGAGTCCATGAGTCCTGGTGCTGACAAATTACAAATTTTATTCACAGAAAACCCTGTAACAGTCATACTTCATTCCCCACCAGATATTTTATTTACTGCACTGTCAGTTCCCCTAATGTTTTCCTTTTTGTCATTGCATTTATCTTCCAAGGACTACACAAGCACTGCACCTACCCTTTTGCCATATTTGACTTTACCGGATAAGAGAGACACAAGACTTGGGTGTTAGGCTGCTCCATTGAACTGGATCAGTACCTACAAGAGCTAAGTTGTCTTCTCTTTTAACTAGTGTTGTGGCTAATCAGACGAGGCTAAGAGAATAAATGCTGTATTTACCAAGATCCATCCAAGATACAGGCACAGCTGCAGTGTAACAAGGAATCCACTCCAGAGCCACCCAAAGCTGAAACTGAACAGTACTGGAAGAATATCTGGAAGAAAGAAACATCATTTGTGTGAGAAGCAAATAAGGTCGTATAGGAAGCATACAAAGAGTAGCATAGTAAAGGGGGAAATAAGTCGGTTGAGGTGTGCCGGAACCGACGTCGCGGTAGACCTGTAATAAAAGAGGGCCCATCCATGAGGTGTAATGAAAAGTATAGATAGAGGGAGTGGAGGGTGGGGACATGTGAATTGCTAAAAGCACGTACGGGACGGAGGAATGTGAGTAGGGGGGTTTAAGTAGGGTAACATGCCCCTCCCATAACTGCAGGCCAAGCCTTTGAATATAACTTATATAACACCAAGGTCCAGTGGCTACCAGACCTGAAAGCAGACCACTGGATGCTCCCAAAACAGGAAGCAATCACCATCACAGTAGGAAATATCTAACAAAGAATAGTGTCAGCACCAAGACCTGACATGATCCAAACCTACTGGATGAAGAAACTAACTGCTACATGAACGCCAAGCAGCACATGTGAACCAGCTACTTTCAAAAGCTCCCATTCTGACACGCTAACACAAGGCAGACCAATAGTGGTCATAAAGGATTATCACAAGAGAATAATACCATCTAACTACCAACCAATGGCTCCAAGATGCAAGTACCTCCAGAAAGTCAAACAGGTCCTGAAGTCCCAGTTCAATGACAAGAACAAAATCTATGCCATCACATACACCTTAGCAGATTTTGGTTACCAAGCTGGAATAATAACCTGAAAAAAAGTTACTTGCACACTATCCCAAATCCTTATGCACATTTAAAAAACTGGACATGTCTTAGTATTATTCCAATGGCCATTATAGTGTAATTTCACCTACCACGTCAAGGCAAAACCTCTTAGATGGGTCCTATACTAACTATTCACCTTGCTGCTTTCAGCTATAAGCAAAATCTCTAATAAGACCCATAGGGGTAAACCACTACACACTTATTAACCCTAAATAGGGCATAGGGTGGGCGGCAGCATTGTAACATGACTGTGTAATACAAAAGCAAATACAAATATACAAAGTTAAGCCCTGCGCTCAAACTCCCACTACTCCTGGGTGGCAGCAATGATTATAACACATATCAGCCCCAATACATACAATAAAAAAACAAAAACAAAGAAAAAAGTAACTTGTGCACTATTCCAAATCCCCAGGCACATTTAAATAACTGGAGTTTTTTTTAGTATCACTCCAATGGCCATTAAAGTGTAAGCTCACCTGCCATGTCAAGGCAAAATATCTTAGGTAAGTTCTACACTAACAATTCACCTTCCTGCATTAAGCTAAAAAAAAAAAAAAAAAATCCAAATTATATACACTTTGCAATAAGGGAAGATAAAAAATGTAGACTTTTTAAAAGACATGTGTAGTGAGGCTGTACTAATCACAGCCATGGGAGGTGTCGCTAGGGTTGCATAAACAAAGTGATTTAACTCTTATATGGCAGAGTATTAAATGATCCCTATAGGGTCAGGAAACAAACATGTATTCCTGACCCTATAGTGTTAAAACCGCCATAAATATAGCAAAAATATTACTGTATTCAAACCTGAAGTTGTAACTCTGCATGCTGTTTGCCTCAGAAAAACAAGCAGTCTGCTGACATCAGAAGTGGTAGCCTGATCTTCTGACATCAGAAGTTGTAGCCTGATCCAATCATAGTGCTTCTCCATAGGATTGGCTGAGACTGACAAGGATGCAGATCAGGGGCAGAGCCAGCACAACTCAAACACAGCCCTGGCCAATCAGCATCTCCTCATAGAGATGAATTGAATCAATGAATCTCTATGAGGAAAGTTCAGTGTCTGCATGCAGAGGGAGGAGACACTGAATGTTTGGATGCATTTTAGGCAGCCATGACCCAGGAAGGATCTCTAACAGCCATCTGAGGAGTGGCCAGTGAAGTTATCACTAGGCTGTAATGTAAACACTGCATTTTCTCTGAAAAGACAATGTTTACAGCAAAAAGACTGAAGGTAATGATTCTACTTACCAGAACAAATTCAATAAGCTGTAGTTGTTCTGGTGACTATAGTGTCCCTTTAAACAGAGTCTTCCGTGACATGATCTGTGCACCAAAACCTCTTCATGAAGCTAAACTTGTTTTGGTAGCTTGGAGTTTAGATTGTTTCTTTATAGGCTAACTGTCACCTCTCTTGATTTTTAATGTTATGTTTATGTATCCCTATATTTAACAAGTATGTATTTGTGAGGTGTGAAAATTATAATATTAAATATAGAAATTCCCATTGTGCAACTGAGTAGCTCCATTAAATTTATTGTCAATCCTTGTCATACATTTTCTCCTTTACACCTGGCAGTCCTGAGCATAGAGAAGAGGAGAAATTAAACAATGTTTCTTTTTATCCTCATTTGCAGTGTTCCCTGGCTTTGCCTTGTCTGAACTGGATTATTATGTTATTTGCTAAATCTTTCATATAAATCTGTAAGGAAATATGGTATCTCATGAAAAGGACTAACACAAGCTATAGGTAATCTTCCAGAGTTGAGAAGTGACAATCCCCTTTTAATGCGCTTATACTTTTGTTAAAAGGTCTAGTTCTGCCGAACACAGTGTAATATACTTTTCAAAGATCTGTACTATACCTAGTTAAAACAAAAAACTTATAGATATCTACAGTTGTTCTATTTATATAATTAATTTTACCGTTACATAAATTCTATATTTGTTTTTCTTTCTAAACGTCTTTTTTTTATGGCATTTTTCTTCTCTTAAACAGTTTATTTTGTCCTTGTCTTTATCGCAAAATTGTGATTATTTTCAAGTTGTTTTCTCTCAACATGTCCTAGTCTCACGGACAGTTGGCGGAGGTCTCTTTTTCAGGGCCAGCACAGGAACCTGGTGTATTGGCATTGTGTTTTGTGTGAAACCTTCACCGATATCTATTGGAACAACATCAAATGGAACGAAAATAAAGTTAGTTATGTTGGGAAAGCTCGAATGGAGGGGGAGATTAGACAGCTGGTTTTAGGTTAACCTCTATGGGGCAGTTGACAGAGGTAATTTATTCTGCAATGCCAAAAAACACACCTGGTCACTAAAGTGGACAAAACATGGGCCGTTATTTTGAGATTTTTTAAAAAAAATGTAATATTGGCAATGTACCAAAAATACAAATACTGTGCTCAGTAAAATTGCATTATGGATTAGCTATGTGTTGGAATATAGATGGTGACTGATTAGTAAACTAATGCAGTAAGAATGTATTATAATAGCTTAGACTAATAGCAAAAAGGAAAGGGAAAAAAGATGGGTTTAATCTATGTGAAATGCTGCAAATTATTGGAGTAATCTCTCAGCAAATAAATGGTTTGGAGACAATATGAAGTTAAGGTAAAAGATTGCAATAAACAAATGTTACTATTTGTTTTATATTAATTTAGTTTTTTTTTTTTTTATTATTCCTCAAGGGTTTCCAACATGTGTTCCTGTAAATAAAAGGTATGTCTTTGGTATATTACCCCTGGATATGAGAACAATAATAGTCTTAATTCTGCACCCCTCTTGTTACCTCAAACAAACCCCTATTTACACATCTCCTTCTGGGTTCCAATGCTATCCTTTTTTACTTTCTTTGTATGCAAATAAGTCACCTTGAATCGGGTGTAGACAATGCTTTAAAGAACACATCAGCATGTCAATGAAACTAGCTATGCCTCAGGGATATATAAACAATAAAATGCGTGTCAGCGTTTGTTTATCAAACATACTTCTATAACCCTTCCACTTTGCAGTAATTGTTTCCTAAGTAATAACTGCTGTTTGAAAACACCATGAAAAACCAACTTGTAACTGTTTCTCATATATCTTAACCTGCACAACAACACTTCTGCTAAAACTACAGACATGTTTATTGCTGGAGCTTCTGCATAGTACACTTACAAGCGTTTAAAGTGAAGAATATCACGTGAAAGGTGTGTTCAGCAGTATTTACAAAAACTCTGAAATGCTGTACTGTACACTTCTCAATTGCAATGCATTATAGACCTTGCTATTTAACTACAATTATTATTATATTGTCTGTTTTTCTACACCTCACTACCCAAGATTCCAATCAGAAATGCATCTGACTTATGAGTTACATTACAGTTGTTCTCATGTAACTATATATATATATATATATATATATATATATATATATTTTTTATCTATAATGAAAACGTGTACGCATTTTATTACAGGTTTCTAGCATTATTATTATTATTATTATTTTTTTTTTTTACTATCAACCTGGGAAACAAGATTGAGATTAAAATATATATATATATATATGGAAAATCTGAAGATATACATAATATATCACAATGGACTTGATATAATTAATTCTAATATCTAGTTTCTAGCATCTAAATTAGCATAATAGCTCCCTTGCACTATTACAATGCAGACTTATGTTTACCCTTAATTTATGACGTGAAGACCTATATAACAATATATAGAAATGTATAAGAAAAGTGATACAATTATAAGTATATACTGAGTGGTGTACGTGCATCTAGGCGTCTATCCTGTCTAGGTGTGCAGATCAAATTAAAAAAAAAAGTCTGTGACAAACGGCAATCACACTGAGGCTGTAAAGAAGAGAACATTTTGTTTTGTTTTTTAATGTATTTTTTTTTTTTTTTTTACAGCTAGTTCTTCCTTGATCTACTCCACGCTGTGACATTTGTTGTCAAACGGACAATTTATTTTTTAATTCACACAGAACATGCTCATCTACTGCACACAAAGAGTACTCTGGAAGCCAACGTAAAATCATTTACAATCCAGACAGATATATATATAGCTGGTGTCATTTTTCAGTAATTTGTATAATCACTATCAAGAGAATTAGTTAGAGCCACCCCCTTTCCCTTGATTTCCTCCCTTTTTTCAGTTTTCTCCTCTGAACGTTTTATAAATATTGTTATGAAGGGGGGTTATTTCTCTGTCAATGCTAGGCACAGACTCCCTTCCACTGTGATTCCACACCAGATATTGCAATAGCCCTTTCTCCTCTCCCAGCTGACTAACAGTTCTTGTTTACTGGTTGGATACTGGTGGAAAAGGGGGGGGGGAGAGAGACTTTGCAAGAACTAGTAACATATATGTGTATATATTTTTGTACAAATCTCGATTTCTGCATAGTTTTCATGGTTTGTTTCCTATTTACTTATTTTTTTTGCAAGATCTTGGGAGCAGACAGAAAACAGGAGGTGAGAAATCTGAAGTGTTTTCAACTATCAGTTCTAGCTCATAAATGAGGATTTGTTTCTCCCTGGAGGGGTGAAGACATTTTTAAGCGATCATACGCTGGGCCCCATTTAAGAATTCACACATGCATTCTCAAGTCGTGACCAGTGCAACTCTGCATTGTTGGTGATGTGGATAGAACCCAAGATTCATCAATCAAAAGGAAACGTCTTTTCTCACACTCCTTCTAATTTTGGGGTGGAAAGGGAATAATAACAATGAAGAAGAATTAAAAAAAACAACAAAAAACAGGATTTCTTTTCCTTTTCCTGTTGCAACAAAGAAAAAAAATCAGGAAGTTATTTTTGTGACATACTCTGGATTACTTTTGAGGATTTCATGCAAATATTTTCCTGTGATTAGTGAGAAGGAAATAAGGAAAAAAAACTTGGCGCTGTGCTCAAGCTTTACAAATCCTATATAACCAGCCCCCCTGTTGTCGAGAAACGATTGGAGGCTCTAGGATTCAGCAGATCGGCAAAAAGGAAATAGAAAAAAAAAAAAAAAAAACATCTTCAAGAAACCATACAGTATTCCATCATTTCCACCTCCCCAACCAAGGAAAAAAACGAGGTTTTCCCCACTCACAGAAAGAGTGTGTTAATTGTATGTTGCTGCCGTCTCTTTCTTATCAGTGTGGACATTATTTCCCAATCGAAGCTGCTCTCAGAAATCATCATGCTGCCACAGTGTGTGAGCTGTCAAGATCATATAATTAAATAGTATATACAGAGTTCTATCCAGGGATACTACTGATTCATTGTTGTATTCTTTGGAGAGAGAAGAATAAAAACAAAACGACATCGTCACCTTCTTTCTCTCTTACTGGGAAACCTTAATATACTAATATTGAGAGAGAAGGGTTAGCCATGGGACAAAGTGTAATAGGGGGTGTGGGGTACCCCAATAATAACCCCACTCCCAAGGTGGACTGGAGGTTCCTGCTGGGAGTTTTCGCCATCTTAAGTATGATGTTCTGTGGCCAAACCAATGGAGAAAGTGAGTATATTAAAATAGAACTTTGTGTATTCTAACATTCTGTCTCTTTGTCTCTCTCTCGCTAAATATATTAAGTGTATATGCATGCATAGACGTGTATGTAAAGCCTATCTATAGACAATTGTTTGCAGTGATTATAGAAATATTGTAATATTGTAATGTAAATACAGTATATTAAAGGCTATGCTAATACCCAAACTCAGTAAAAGGTTTGCAAATATATTGTGTAGCTGAATACACAAATCACATGCACTATGCATATTATAACCTGACATTTCGGTAGATTATTATCATTTTAAATATTTTAGTAACAGACTGTGTTATTCTATTCTCCAGTCTGGATATGTACATGGTAATGTGACTATTAATGTTTTCTCTAATACCGTATGTGTGCTGACCGTGCAGCCTCGTAGTTTAACGTCGCCTGGACGTTTCTCACTGTTTGCTTGAAGCATTTTATAGGCTCCTGCATAACTTGTATACGTGTGTGAGTATCTCGGTGCTTTTGTGTAACTTGGGCCTAGTGTGTTACGAAGACCGGGGCTTTGCTTGCTATGTGTCGCCCAGTATCGGTGAACCTGAGCGGCGCAGCTAAAATCGAGGCTAGCTCATGCTGCGGCGCTAATAGTAGGCCGCACTAGTGGTTTCGGTCAAGATTGTAAACAGTGCGTGGGGAGGGGCCGTGGCCTGCTGTGAGGCCGCCGCCTCTCACGGTGACAGGCGGATATACCGTCAAATTCTAACACTGGAATGTATGAGGCCCGGATTAGTCTGACACGTTTGCTTTTATCACAAATAGAGAATGTTTCCAAATTCCCCATTTAGTCCCAAAATGTGTAAAGAAATATTGTTAGGTAGGGATGGGAAACAAACAACCAAAACACTAGCTTGATCTCCCTCTTTAAAGTAAATTTAGAGAATGTTCGCACATGCTGTATCAGTATAAAATTGTTAGCAATCATTCTTTTTCTAGATAGTGCAGTGTGTGTATATACAGTGTTATTTCCTAAAATACTAATTTAAGCAAATTAAAAACCAAAGGGCAACGTATTGTCACAAATAACCAAACTGTGACATTAGGTGTGTTTTATTAATTTTTCCCATTTGGATTTCAGTTAGCTAGAGTTTTAAAAAACACAGGACAGTAAATTTATTTACCATTACCCATTTTGAATTTTTTTTTAATGTAGTACAAAAATTGAGATTGTATCATTTAGATGCACACAGCAGCCCTCTCTCCCTGACTATCAGTCTTAATCTGGTAAACAAAATATTGCAGTGTCACATATTCAAAAATGATTACTGGGAGGTAAAAGGAAGGAGCTTACAATTTGACATTGGGGCTAAAATATCTGTTAAGGAAAACTGTTTCTGATTTTTTTCTATTTTGACTTAAATGCATGGAGACTATGTGCACATTTCATTATTCTAAAACAGAAAAAAAAAAGTTTACAGACACTTAATTTTCCACAACAGCTAAATGTTTAGAGCCACCAAATGCGGTTGTGGCTTTTGTGTATTTCTTTTTTTCATGAGACTCTTAAAGCAGAACTTTCATTTGTCTAGAAACCATTGAATAAAACATAAACTTACATATGTCTTGTGTTAAAGGAACACTCCAAACATCATAACCATCTACAGCACACTGTATTGTCTATGATACCTATAGTGCCCTGGCTCCCCATTAATGTAAGTAATCAAACCATTTTCTAACACTTTGACAACTAACTTGGAGTTAGCTCTGCACCAGTCATCTCCCCTATGACAGCCAGGAGCTCTCTGCATTGAGCTATGCACAGTGGTGGAGGGTTTAGCTCACTGGCTGAGAGTGCTCAGTTGATTTTCTAAACCAATTAAACCTTAAATGACAGGGTTTAGCTCAGGAGAGCTAATGGAAGCTTCACGGCAGAAGCTTTCCTGTTCTCCATCAAGAAAGCAACTGGCGCAAAAATTTTGACTAACTATATTTTTAGGGCTCCAGCACACTCTTGGCACCATAACCACTAAAGCACAGCGTAAAGATTGTGGTGCTTTCCTCATCCTTTTTTTCCCATGTGATGCTTCTTTTTCTTTTCATATAGTATGTTAAAGATTTAGCGACAACGGAATACAGTCTAGGCAAAGCCATGATATACATGGCAAATGAG
Source organism: Pelobates cultripes (assembly GCA_933207985.1). Lineage (NCBI taxonomy): Eukaryota > Metazoa > Chordata > Amphibia > Anura > Pelobatidae > Pelobates > Pelobates cultripes. Next base: position 76,795,676 of record OW240916.1, on the reverse strand, counting down.
AAGGAGAACAGAAACATTGTGGGAGGTTTATCAAACTGTTCCACACATTTTTACATGTACTTTTCAGTGAATCTTTGGTGCGACTTATAAAATCTGTAAGATATTTTCAACTACTTTCAAATCAACTTTAATTTCATTCACTTAATATCAACAAAAGTCAAGTAAAATGCCTTCAAATAAATTGTGTAAAATAGACATTTTCACAGGGAATCAAACTGAAGGCAGAGCCAGTTTGACTATTGGTTTTTAGATCAATTTGGGTCACATTTAAAACAAACCAAAACATGAATATTCTGATTTGTCTTCTTCAACAACGCTTAGTAGAGGAATATAGAAGTCCACAGAGAGAGGAAAAGAAGATGAGGACAGTTATGACCCACATAATAAGTCTGGTTGAAATGATAAGAAATTAAACTCCATGTACATTGTATGCTAGCATTGATCCTATTGCATATGACTGCTACAATGTGTTCCATTACTGGCATACATTTTCACATCCTACTTTCATACAGCCAATGTTAGAAATATTAATATTATTATTATGCCATTTATATAGTGCCATCAAATTCCGCAGCACTTTACAATGGATGGACGAACGAACAGACATGTAGTTGTAACCAGACAAGTTGGACAGGAACAGAGGGGTTGAGGGCCCTGCTCAATGAGCTTACATGCTAGAGGGAGTGGGGTAAAATGACACAAAAAGGTAAGGAGAGTGTTCTAACTAGTGACAGTTGCAGAAGAGGAGTCAGTCGGGAGCTATTAACAGTTTAATTGATACGCTTTTATGAAGAAGTGGGTTTTTAACGATTTTTTGAAGGAGTGGAGACTGGGTGAGCATCTAATGGAGGAGGGAAGCGAATTCCACAGGAACGGTGCAGCCCTCGAGAAATCTTGAAGGCAAACATCATCAGAGGTGGGAGTACGGACAGAAGATAGACGTAAGTCTTCAGCAGATCGTAAGGGCCTAGGCATACTTGTGTATAGGGGAGGATAGATAGGTGGGAGCAGCATTATGTAGAGATTTGAAAGCAAGAACCAGAATTTTTAATTGAGCTCTATATCTTATAGGAAGCCAATGTAGGGACTGACAGAAGGGTGAGGCATGGGAGGTGCGGGCGGACAGGAAGATGAGCCTCGCCCCCGCATTCATTATGGACTGTAATGGTGCAAGTTGGGAGCACGTAAGACCACTGAGAAGCGGATTACAGTAGTCAAGGCGAGAAAGGACAGTGGAATGGACCAGCACCATAGTCGCATCTGGCGTTAGGTAGGGGCGGATGCGCACCATGTTTTTGAGATGGAAATGACAGGATTTGGCGATAGACTGAACATGAGGCTTGAAGGAGAGGTCGGAGTCAAAGAGAACACCTAGGCAGCGAGCCTGTGTGCTGGAGCTGATGGTAGCACCGTTGACTTGGAGGGAGACAGACACAGCAGTAACAACACTTGAGGGAGGAAAGACCAGAATTTCAGTTTTGGTCAAGTTTAGTTTAAGGAAGTGGGCAGCCATCCAGTTAGAAATAGCAGAGAAGCAGTCAGAGACACTAGTCAAGAGGGACGGGGAGAGATCAGGAGAGGCCTTATGGCAGGGGATACGATGCCATCTAACTTTTTAATGTTTGTTTGGCTTAGTTGTGCTGTAAATTCAGTCTGCATCTGCCAAGCATTAGTAAACCTGAGAAAAAAGTAGGTGTGTTTCTTCCCTTTTACATTTCCACCATCATGTAGTCTTCACGTAATGTAGATCTGCCAACTGAATAAGTATAATAATTGTCAACTACAGAAAGACAGCATTCCACATAAAGGGGCAGTTATTGTGTAGGAGACTAGACATTAAACATGCATTTAGCTGTAATAAATATCTGAAATTCTGGTATACATACTTTGCACACTGTGTGAAGTGAACCTTGAACAGAGTTTGGTCTCACGAATTACCAAAATATCTGTTGTAAGGAATTTGTCTTGAGTGCAACCTCACACTTTTAGTGTGGTCACATGTTCAAAAACACTTGAAGTATTTAAGAAAACATATTCAGTGTTAGACATATTTCAAAGTATTGTTTCTTAGGGAAGCAACACAGCTTTAAAAGAACACTCCAGGAACTATGACAATTTAATTGGAATTAAGTTGTTATGGTACCAGGAGGGCCCTGGCCCGTGCTTACCTTTAGTTGTTAAGCCGTTCACAAATGGTTTAACCTTAAAGTCTTGAATCCAGTGCCCTTTATCTCTGCTTCTGCCCCTTTGCTTCTCTGGGATCCTTTAGAGAGGTACCTCGGATAGGGGCTCCTCTGATTGGTGGAGAGCTACAGCTGATGCTCTAAGCCAATCAGCAGCACCTCTAATCTCCAGAGGCCCTCAGCAATTTTCCGTATACTTATAAAAAATAAATGTGCTGGCAAATAAGCTATCAGGCTGATGTCGGCTGTTAATGCAGTGTTAGGCATGGAGCACTGTGCTTCTCATTTATTCAGCGTGCTAAGCAGAGCCTGGTACGTTATATTGATTGAAGAAAGGGGTGCCTGGCTGCTCTTTTCCTTAGAGAGCCAGGTAGAGATGTTAAGGACACTTAATAAATGTAGGGAAGATGGTAATAGGTAAGGGAACTGGTATCTTCTTCTTCCTTGGGCCTCCATACGCAAAGAGATCAGTTTTGCATGGAGACGGGGCTAACTTATAAATTATGTGAAACAATGTGTATGACAGAATTCCTGTTAGTTGCTGATTGTTTAATACCACAAAGAGATCATTACCTCTTTCAGAAGATAAATATCATGCACTTAGAATAGTCTGGGATTTACTGCATAGTAGGGTATTAAAAGTCAGTGTTCTGAGGTGGCAACTTCCTTCCATTATCGTATGGTGGTTTTTGTGCTTGGTACGTTCATTTAATCCAGTGACTTTATATATTCTGCAAGAGAAAGTAAAATGAGAAGTAGAGCAAAACGTCTTTAAGCCTGCTGTCCATAGCTTGCGGAGGTTAAAGGTACACTGCAAGCATCATAACAACTTAATTGGAATGAAGTTCTCTGGGCCTCTCCCAAAGTCTTAAGACTAGTGCCTGTTGGCTCTTCCCATGAACATGCCTTGCCAGCCTGAGGCTTCCTGATTCAAACCTTGGACTGCAACAGATGGTTGTGGGAAGTGCTAATGGAACTTCATTCTGATTAAGTTGTTATTGTTTGTGAAGTGTCCCTTTTAATAGTAATTACACCTATGAATGGTTTACAAAGATGAAAAAGAACAAATAATAAAGGAAATGGAGAATTAAAAAAAATAAATGAAGGGAATTACTTGGAATTTATACAGTCAACTCCAGTTATAGACAGTCATTAGATAAATTAATTAGATATAGAAAAACTACATACATTAAACTGGTTTAGTTTGAAGCAGGGGTAAGCTACCTTCGGCACACCAGTTGTTTTGGACTACATCTTCCGGTGCTTTGCCAGCATTATTGTTCTAATAGCATTATTGGTGATATAGTCCACAACAACTGCAGAGCTTAAGGTTTCCTGCCTCTGGTCTACAGATACTATATATTTCCAGGTAACAAATTTTATATAATACTGTGAAAAAGATGTGCACTATGTGTTCATATGCAAAACAAGTTTGCTTTTGTTGCTGCTTCCAGTGTTAGTACATACACTAAGTTCATACAAAAATGTATGATTTCAGACAAGACTTCAATTTCAAGAGTTTTAATTGTAATATCGTGAACAAAAATGCTTCCTACAACTTGGCAGCTGAGAGTTTATTTAGCAGTGACGTCTTCTAAGCGTACAATTCTATAACTTGTTTCTTGTTTTCGTGCTGAGAGATAACTTGTACTCCCTGCTATTTTATCTGTGTTGGCTGATCGTTCCCTCCTGAGTTTATGGCTTCTTCTTGTAATATTTTATTTATACTGACAAATTTTGTTTGTTCTTGTCATTTTTTTGAGAGTCAGAAATATGAGTTTGTGAACGCATATTTATCCTGGGGATATTTGGGAATTTGTCACAGTTGTCTTTATCCCTACTCGTACACGTAGGCAAGTTTAAACAGGTACTAGAGAGATACCACCTGATGTGATCTTCTACTGCATTTCCAGTACCATTAAGCAAAGGTGGCTAAAAGCTAGACCCCTAGCTAAGCATCATGGGAAATGTAGTAATACAACACATGGGGTGTTCCATAAGCCTAAGTTAAATATTTATGCCAAAAGTTTGGAAATGTATTTTTGCTACATATGAGGGTGTACCTTTCCCTGGACCCTAGTTAAAAATATTTGTCAATCGTTGGGAACTGTAGTTCTGCTGCCACTGAGAATTGTGATGTATGTTCAGTAAATACACTATTTAAAAAAAATTCCCAAAGAGTGCTCCTTATTGGATTTTTGACATTTACAGCACCCGGGTGTTTTTTTTATTAGTTTTTTGTTTTGTTTGTGGTTGGGATGAGTGCCGGACCTCTCTTTTGAGGGGGGTAATAATGTGTGTGTGTGTAGCGGATTGCATTAAGGCTGTCCTCAAAATTTGTGTATTTTAATATGCTTTCGTGTATTGCTATTTCATGTACTCACATTGTATGCAGCATTCGGCTGATTGTTCGGTAAAATCACTCCGTTTACTATACAAGTGAAACTACCGAACAATCAGACCACCCCAGGGATAAGTGTGCCTCTCATTACCGTTCGCAACAATGTTGCAAATCTCCTAATTGGCAATCGGTACTTTGTTCTATGGGTGGCGCCATTCGGGATACGAACACGTGGCGGTGGCCATCTTAACTCCCGAACAGCGGTGTTTGGTCGTCGAGTGTCTGGAACCCAAATCGGACATTCGACTAAGCAAACACCGCTGAGACCTCCAGACTTCCATAACTTTGTGCGCCGAGCCGCCGTTCGGTAATAAAGACTCATACGAACAAAGGGATGTATGTTACTCACCCAGATCAGGGCTATCAAGGGATCCCCTATTTAGGAGTGTACCCCATGTATTTGGGGTAAATCCAGAAACTGGGGAAATACTGTACACCGATTAAGTGGTCATTCTGAGGGGAGGAGATGTGTGGGAGGTAACATGTATTTTATTGGTTACTGTATTAATTACTGTGGGTGTCTCCCTTGCATGGGAGAATTGCTTAAAAGCAGGAATGTGAAAATAAACCTCAGTTCAGTTCTGTTCCTAATGCTGTGTGTCATCTAGTCATTGGGAAACGTGTGGGATACTTTTGGATTACTTTACTAATCGTGGATATTATTCTCTTGGGTTTTATTACTTGTTCCTGAGCCTTATTTGGATTACTAGCGGAGATAGTCTGTGAGAGACCAGCTCTCCGCTACAGTGTGTATCTCAGTGTTTCTTTCCAAATGATTCACTACTGTTAGACAAACCTTCCAAATGATTTATCTATACAAGTTCTCATAGATTTTAATGGTGATGTCTGTACATATATAATTTGAAAAGTTTTCCTAACAGTATTGAATCATTTGGAAAGCTTATTAAATCGAGGCCTTTGTGCTTGTTTTTTTGTGACAAATAATTTCTGGACATGGATAGTTGCTAAGGTCCTGAAATTTTGATCCCTGTATTTATTTTTCTTTTGTTGCGTAAAGGAACACTGTAGCGTTAGGAATACAGACATGTATTGTCCTAGTGCATATTTAGATTAAAGGGATACTTTAGTGCCAGGAATACAAAGCTGTATTCCTGGCACTATCGCTCCCCCTGTCTCTCCAATCCCTGGTCAATATAGGGTTAGAAACCCTTTATTTACTTACCCAATCTCAGGAATGTCCTTTGGTGCTGGGTCGAAGCTCCTCAGACGTCTGGTAGACAGCCACTGTGGGCAGACTTAGTGCAGCAATGTAAACATTGTAGTTTCTCTGGAAGCACGAGGTGCAAAAGGGACACTGCACCCAGACCTCTTCAATTAGCTGAAATGGTCTGGGTGCCTACAGTGTCCCTTTAAGTGTCCCCTCCTACCCTTTTTCACATAGAGATGCAGCTTCCTCAATGAATGTTCAATCCAATGCTCCTCATAGAGGAGTATTGGGGAAAAGGTGTGCATCCAATTAAATGCTTCTCACAGGGAAGCAGTGAATCCAGTGTTTCTCTCTGAGCTGCATGTTGCTGAGGACTTGACTCTAGTGGCTGTCTGGAAGAGGTGCTTTTAATCCTGCAATACAAAACTGCAGCATTTACATGCTGATATTGCAGATATAACCGACAAGGCTGCTGCACCTGACGTTCATTGAGATGAAGTGTAGGGATCGACCGATATTGATTTTTTTAGAGCCGATACCGATAATCTGTGAACTTTCAGGCCGACAGTCGATAACTTACCGATATTCTGTACATTTACCATTTTGAAAAAACAAAACAATTTCTACACAAATCTACTGTTAACTGAACATGTTTATTATTTATTTTTTTGCAAATCTTTTTTTTATTAAAGTAAATGCTCAAAATATACATGCCAGTCAGAATTTTTATGTTTTCAAGAATATATGTATGTGTAGTGGATGCAGTGAGAATATTTGATTAGTGAATGCAGTGTGTGTGTTTGTGTAGTGTGTATAGTGAATTCAGTGAGTGTTTTTGTAGTGTGTATATAATGAATGCAGAGAGTGTGCGTAAAGTGAATGCAGTATGTGTGTAGTGTGCGTAAAGTGAATGCATTGTGTTTGTGTAGTGTGTGTGTATATAATGAATGCAGCTTGTGTGTGTGTGTTTGTGTAGTGTGCGTATAGTGAATGCAGTATTTGTATATATTGAATGCAGAGTGTGTTTGTGTGTGTTTGTGTAGTGTGTGTGTATAGTGAATGCAGTGTGTTTGTATGGTGTGTTTATATAATGAAGAGTGTGTGTGTGTTTGTGTAGGTATGTAACGTATGTAAAATAGAGAGAGGCATTTTTCTTTTTGTCCTCCCCTCTCCCTCCTTCTTACTTGGTCAGGGAGGGGGCATATGGCATTCCCTGGTGGTCCGGTGGCATGGACTGTGCAGCGAGGGCCCGTAGCAAGCTCTTACTTACCTTCCCAGCAGCTCCCTTCAGATCCCCTGTCAAAATCTCAGCGTTGCCGTGGCAACGCTCTGACGGCCACAGGACTCGCGAGATTTAGCCAGGGGAGCTGAAGGGAGCTGCTGGGAAGGTAAGTACGAGCTTGCTGCGGGCCCTCCAAGTCATGGACCCAGCGGTACTGGTCTGCATTATCTGCAATATCGATATCTCTATAGGCTGATACCGATATTGCAGAAAATACAGAATATCAGCCGATAATATCGGCCAGACCGATTATTGGTCGATCCCTAATGAAGTGGTCTAGGTGACTTTAGTGATCCTTTTAATGGTAGTCTATCACAAGAATTTCATTCTATCAAATTAAGGATTATATACATCATTATGTAGTCAGCATTACTTTGTTTCATAAAGAAGTTAAGGTTTATATTATTGTATGTTCTTGAGTGTTCTGTTCTTGGTATATTGGTATGTTCTACTTATGATTAATGATCATGATTAAGTTTGCTGTTAAAAAATAGGAAGCCGTTCTACCATTTCTATTGATTTTTAAGTATGAATGTCTTGTGGGCTATGTTATAAAATGAACCTTTGGCTTTAATTAAAGCAAGGATATCAGTAACCCAAAAACTATGCATGAGCTGGTAATATCATTTAGTAATAATTTAACTATTGAAAGGAGAATGGCTTGTCCTTGTAATTTATAAACTTTATAAAATTACACGTTTTTACCTATTGTATAAAGCTATGGTCGACATGTGTTATGTTCATGTGGTACTACAGACACCCAGACTTCTTAATCTCAGTGAAGTGGTTTGGCTGCCATGTCACTGTCGTATTTAAAACTACAATGTAAAATAATGCTATTCTACAGGAACTGTAATGTTTACATTGCAGGTTTTAAATGCCTCTAATGGCTGTTTGTGTGTGTATTAACCTCCCAATACGTTCCTATGGGAAAGCATTGGATTGGCTTAGATCATCAAGATTGATAATCTCTGCCAATGAGGTGGGGCCAGTTACAGAGAGAACTGTGGCATAGGATATTTTTCTGTCTCTCCCTCTCCTTTTTATAACTCCCGTTTCTTTCTTGGGACTATTAAAGGTAGGGCTCCCCTTCTCTATGTTTTGTGTTACTCTCCCAACTAGGACTTATAGTCCTCTCCGGTCTATATTGTTTAGTGAATGAACTTGTATGTTTAACCTTCAAGCTCTTCCAACGTGGCAATGACTCTGTAATAGTTATACCTCTATCACAGCAAGAGTTAAACAGCTTACTGATTTCCTTATTATGACACGAGTTAAGTCAAGTCATTTGATTGCAAATGCTAAAATTGTAAACAAGTAATTGAGAGTTTAGAGATGAAGGTAAGTTAATATTTACTGTAAGATTGCCTGGAAATATTCACATTCTTTAGCGTATAGATCCCTTCTCTTGCTTTGTAGTTTTTCTGATATGTCTTTTTTTTTTTTTTCTTGATAACCGATATTCTGTACATTTACCATTTTGAAAAAACAAAACTATTTCTACACAGCTCTAACAGCTCTAATATTGCATTCTTTTGTTCATTTTTCCAATAACATGGAAGATGTCCATGACATGCATTTCTTGTGCGATAATTGTGTGATTCATGATGTAAATATATGCATGCATACTTCTTTGTATCCATTAATAGTTTGAAATCCACCAGCATTGGGTTAATGAAATGACCTTCTGGTCAGTGGTGTATCCTGGTTTTGTGCTGCCCTAAGCAGGACAAAACTCAGGCACCCTCCCCCCCGCGAGCCCCACCCAACCCTTCCTCCCCGCCTTCTTAATACACACACACACACACACACACATTCACTGACAGATACACATACATACGCTAACAGACACACACACACTCACTCTGACACACACACACTCACTCTAACAGACACACACAAGCTCACTAACAGACACACACACTCACTAACAGACACACACACGCTCACTAACAGACACACACACTCACTAACAGACACACACACACTCACTAACAGACACACACACTCACTCACTCTAACAGACACACACACACTCACTCTAACAGACACACACACACTCACTCTAACAGACACACACACACTAACAGACACACACACACTAGTCAGACACACACACACACACACTAACAGACACACACACACAGTCAGACACACATACACACAGTCAGAAACACACATACACACTAACAGACACAGTCAGACACACATACACACTAACAGACACAAACTGTCAGACACACACACACACTGACAGACACACACATACACACTAACAGACACACACAGTCAGACACACACTAACAGACACACACTAACTCACTAGCAGACACACACTAGCAGACACACTCACACAGTCAGACACACACACACACTAACAAACACACACACATTAACAGACACACACACACACTCACATTAACAATTTTGTATTTTTTTTTTATTTACCCTCCACCCCACTCCTTACCTTTGGGAATGCTGGGGGGGGGGTTCTCTATCTCCCTGGTGGTCCAGTGGCTGCGGGCGACGCTGGGCGGCTGGCTGGCGAGGGAGCTCTTCCTCTGAGCTGTCCGAGGGAGCTGAGCAGACAGCTCAGAGGAAGAGCTCCCTCGCCAGCCGCCCGCCTGCCCAGCGCCGCCCGCTCGACATGTCTGTTAGCCGCAAGGCTAACAAGGCATTTGCCCTGGGCATTTGGGGGGCGGCTTTTTTTGCCGCCCCCTGAAAAATGCCGCCCAAGGCAAATGCCTTGGTTGCCTCGCGGCTAAAACGCCCCTGCTTCTGGTATCAAATCAACTTACCTGAATATATGAAATATCAACTTGGTGTGTGTAACGGATCGCCTGGCACCCCGACTGGGTACCTCCGTTAAAGGATGCTCCTAGCGCTTCCTGAGGACTCCAAGCACTGCAGCAGACACCACAACCACCGAACCGGAGAAGCATATGAATCCTCCCAAGCATATGAATGCTGTAGACAGTTGAATAGGAACCATACGAATAGGTTTACTCTCCTAGCAGTCAAACTGGAACAGCATACAATAAATCCTTCCCCCAATAATGAGACGACACTTCACTTTGAGGGTTAAAACAGGAACTCTCTGTACTGTCACATACAGTCTCTTTTATTCCCAATCCACAAACATAGTACAGCCCACAGGGCGTACAAAACAACCAATCACATCACAGTTACATCCCACATATTCCCTCCCCTTATCCTGAGAGGAAACTCAATTATACATACAGTTAAAACATACTTTCTACCCAACTTTCATAACTCCAAAACCATACATCACATTCACATAAAATTACATATTCACAATCAATCCATTCAGGGGAACAACATATTCAAAAATGGCACAAATCAGACAAGGGGTTCAAAAGTTAGTAAAAAGTCCTTTGTGACTAAATGAAGCATGGCTTTCTGGCCCAAACCAGTTTCAGAGTCTTCTATCCTGGAGATAAGTAATTCAATTATCTCCCAGGACAGACACAAGACTCCATTAAGCACATGGTTGCAAAAAGACACAAAACACTTTAAAATACATAAAGTCACATTTACACATAACACACAGACATTTCACATATCCCCAGATAGCTGGGATCTGAGTGCACATTATTAGATGAATGGCACTCAGATCACACAAATAAGCCTTTCTGCAGGGAAAATAAACAGTTTAACCTGCAGGGCCATAGTCCAAAGGGAGCAGGCGAGCAACCAGGCTTCTCCAGTTCACAGTGGCGAGGTTGGTTTCGCCACACTTCTCCCCTTTACCAACTAGACTAACAGGGTATCTGACCTCCTGCCGGTCAGTGCCCTGGTTAGTCCAGCAACCCACCCACAAAACAGAAACAGCAGTACAGCCCACCCACAATAACTGGTTACTACACCTGGGTAGAGGAAAACTTTGTCCATGTCCAGGTGCCTCACCACGACTGTGTGGGCAACTGTTAGGCTGCCTTGGTGGGTTGCTGAGTGGGCAGAGACCAGCGGTACTCTGCCCTGATGCCAGTGCTACCACGGAAGTAGCCTGGTGGGAGCCTGGTTGTGGGAGGGAGAGACCGACTGTCTCCCCTCTGGATACACCGCTCTGTGGCTGGGGAACAGGACCGACTGTCCCTACCCCTTGTGCTGTAAGTGCAGAGACTACAGTCCCATCTGCACTGTTGGGGGGTGTAACATCTCCCCTTGCTGGGTTAGGCTGCCGCTGGAGAGAGGGTGTAACAAGCTCCTCTCTCTGAACTGTAAACTGCCGCTGGGGAGAGGGGGTATCAGGCTCCTCTCCCTGACACTCTCTCTGCTGGTGGAGAGGGGGACCAGCTGTCTCCCCTTTCATTATTTTGTCCTGTGGTTGGGGTGCGAGACTGACGGTCTCTGCTCCCTGCAGGACACTATATTAAAAGGGGAGACAGTTGGTCCCCCTCTCCAACAGCAGAGAGTGTTCCAGGGAGAGGAACCAGTTATCACCTCTCCCCAGCAACCGGACGTATTATTGAAAGGGGAGACAGTCGGTCTCCCCCTTCAACAGCAGAGAGTGTGTCAGGGAGAGGAGCTGGTTATCCCCTCTCCCCAGCGGCTGAAAGTATGTATGGGAGAGGAGCTTGTTACACTCTCTCCCCAGCGGCAGCTTAGCCCACCAAGGGGAGACAGTAATCTCCACAACAGTGCAGATGGGACAGTAGTCGCTGCACATGCACCACCGGGGGTAGGGACAGTCGGTCCTGTCACCCAGCAGCAGGACTGTTTAGGCAAAGGGGAGACAGTCTGTCTTCTCCTCCAGCAACCAGGCTCCAACCAGACTGCTCCCATGGTAGTGCTGGCACCAGGACAGAGTACCGCTGGTCTCTGCCCACTCAGCAACCCACCCAGTACGCTGACCAGTCACCCACACAGCCATGGTGAGGCACCTGGACACGGACAAAGTTCTCCGCTACCCAGGTGTAGTAGCCAGTTATTGTGGGTGGGCTGTATTACTGATTGTGTTTTGTGGGTGGGCTGCTGGACTAACAAGGGCACTGACCGGCAGGAGGTCAGATACCCTGTTAGTCTGATTGGTAAAGGGGAGAAGTGTGGCGAAACCAACCTCGCCACTATGCACTGGAGAAGCCTGGTTGCCAGCCTCCTGCCATCTGACTATGGCCCCCTTGTGAATTCGTACTTTTGTATGCAATATTTGGGCATGTGACATTCTTATATTGCTGCTACTGGCCCTTTAAGGGCCATCCGTGAACATATTCTGCCTGTTAGGAATAATGCCTTTTTAAGACTGTGTAGCAAATTGCATTCAGGCTGTATTTAATATTATGTGTTCGGTATAAAGTGTTATGTGAATGCAGCATTCCCCTGATTGTTCGGTAGAATCACTTCATTCATTATATTGGGTGAAACTACCGAACAACCAGACCACCCGGGAGTAAGTGTGCCTCCAATTACCGTTTGCAACAATGTTGCAAACGGGTAATTGGCAATATGTGTAATGTGTGTTGTGTCCTCTGGGTGGCCGCCATTCGGGAAACGAACACGTGGCGGCGGCCATCTTAAACTCCCGAACAGCGGTGTTTTGCCGTCGAGTGTCTGGAACTAAAATCGGACACTCGACTAAGCAAACACCGCTGAGACCTCCAGACTTCCAGCAATTCGTGCAGAAACTACCGAACGGCCCGCCGTTCGGTAGAAAGGATCCCACGAACAGGGGGATTCATACGAATCCTCCCCAAGCTCTATAACCCAGGCAATTCGTGTGATTCATTCCCTTTTCTGTGACCGACTGCAGGGCCAAAGTACATGGAACTATTTTCGGATACTTTTGCCATGCAGTCGGTCAAAACTTTAACCCTTTATAATTCCTGAACCCCTGGTCCGATCTGGGTGATTTTTGGATATGTGTCTCACCCAGATCAGGGTTACCAGGGGATGTAACATTTAAAGGGGTATTCCTATGTTTAGGGGTACATCCAGTATCCCAGGGAATTTGTGTCTGTACTAATGGGATTATGTGTCACACTAAGGGGAGGAGATGTGTGGGAGGTAACTGGTACATTATTGGCTGGGGTACTAATTGTTGTGGATCCCTCCCTTGCATGGGAGAATGTCTTAAAAGGAGGCTGTGTGAATAAATCTGTAGATTCTGCTTAACCCTCAAAACGAAGTGTCGTCTCGTTATTGGGGGAATTGGATTGTGTGCTGACTGCCAGGAGTGTAAGCCGTTCGTATTGCTTTTCCTGTTCGGCTGCTTCCAGAGTTCGTGTATTTCTTGTTCGTGAGTTGGGGATTCGTACAGTTTGGAGTTCGGGAGGTTGGTGATTGCAATAGCTGCTGGTCTATGGGAAAGGGGATTATCGCCTAAACGGATTTATCCCCGTTTGAGAGAAACGGTCCGTTACAGTGTGATTTTGGAACACCAACATGGCCTAATTTAAAGAGACACTGGCCCAGACGGCGTCACCCCAGAATATTATAAGAAATTCCAAAACTTACCAATGCATTCAATGCTCTCATTGAGGACGCTCAGTTCCACCAGGAGTCACTGGTGGCTACAATCACGGTCCTCCCGAAGCCAGGGAAAGACCCCGAACTATGCAGCAGCTATAGACCAATCTCCCTACTCAATGTGGATGTAAAACTACTGACCAAGATATTATCCACCAGGATCGGAGGCCTACTGCCGAAACTGGTCCACCTGGATCAGACGGGATTCATACCCAGACGCGAGGCCAGGGATAGCACTCTTAGGGTCCAATCCATCCAACACCTGGCGAAGCGGTCGAAAGACAACCTCCTATTACTCTCCACAGATGCTGAGAAAGTATTCGACCGGGTAAATTGGTTGTTCCTTATGGCTACATTGTGGGAGATGGGCTTCGGGGAGAACATAATGAAGTGGATAGGAGCGCTGTATTATTGCCCAAGTGCCAAAATAAGAGTGAATGGTGCACTCACCGAACCCTTTCTGATCTGGAATGGAACACGGCAGGGATGTCCGCTCTCCCCTATGCTCTTGGCCCTCACCCTTGAACCATTCCTGGAGGTGGTGTGCAGATCAGATGAGATTCTAGGATTCTCCGACAAGGGCACTACCCACAAAGTAGTGGCGTATGCAGACGAGCTTTTATTTATTATCAACAAACCCGATACCACCCTACCACACTTGATATCGACATTTGAGACCTATGGGGAGATATCAGGATGTAAACTGAACATATGCAAATGTGAGGTACTTAACATTTCGACCTCACTGACACAAGTCGACATACTGAAGCGCCAATTCCCATTCAGATGGTGCCCGACCCACATGCAGTACCTGGGCATAGCCCTTACCAGGGATCTGGGAGACATGTATCGGACGAACTTCCTACCCTTGCTACAAAAAATACAGCGAGACTTACAGACATGGTCATACCCATATATTTTGTGATTTGGCCGTATGGCGATCCTGAAAATGAACATACTGCCCCGGATCCTATATCTCTACTAAATGATACCTCTAGCCCTACCGACAGCATACTTTCAATTGCTTTGGACCGCTATGATACGATTCGTGTGGAGTGGGGGACAGGCGAGACTCAGACAAGAAATCCTATGCCTGCCACGAGCGTGGGGTGGAACAGCACTCCCGGATCTCCCCAAATACCATTATGTCACAGTGCTACAACGGGTCTTGGAATGGCATACTCACCCAGCACACAAACAATGGATTGAACTAGATAAGAACTACATGGGGTCGTCACTTCTCACTACAGTATAGAACTCGAAGAGACCCCCGCTGACGCCCCTAGACTGCACCTCCACTATGGCACAGACGCTAAAAATGTGGGACAGCATCAGAAGAATCCCACAGCTGTTTCCAACACGAGCCCGATGATACAGCTACCATATAACCCCCAGATAGGAGGTGGGCTACCTAGGTGGGGGAGAATCCCTCCCTATCTATAATATTTTAAATAACACAGGCATACTACCACTACGGGAATTGATAGACAACGACCAACCATCCACAATGCAAATCTTCCGCTACACACAAATGAAATATTTCTACCAAACCCTATCGCACAGAGAATCCCTACATAGGGACCTGATGTAGTTTGAGGCACTCTGTGACCGAAGGGCCAACCTAGCCAAGTCAACATCCCTCATTTACCAACACCTCCTTGTAGGTCACCTGGAGAACGCGGATACCTTTCGCCGACGCTGGGAACGCATTCTAGGTACATCATTCACCGCAACTCAATGGGAAAAGATCCTGGTCCTACATCACAAATGCTCCTCTAGCTCCAGCTATCAGGAAACCAATTATAAGCTCCTGTCGTTCTGGTACAGAACACCCGACAGCCTGCACAGAATCTTCCTGGCGGTACCCGACACATGCTGGAGATGCGGAGAGGGACGAGGAACGATCTAACATATCTGGTGGGAATGCCCACGCATCACACTGTTTTGGGACGAGGTCAAACGATGAACGGAGGAAATACTGGGGTCGGACGGCAGATTTGACAGTATTACACTCTACAACAGACACCATCGGGGTATATAGAAAATCCATACTCTGACACCTGCTGAACGCCGCCAAGGCTTTGATTCCGCTGCACTGGAAGCAAGATGTAACCCCGCCGATTGGACTATGGATGGAACGGGTGGAGGAGATATACAGGGCGGAATCGATACACGCCTCGTTGATAGGTATGGTGGAGAAGCATGTTGGGAGGTGGCGGCCCTGGCTGGCCTACGGGCCTCCCCCCCTCCCCTCCAAACGCGCCCCAGAGCTGGTGACGTCGAACTGCTCGGAACACCACGGATCCAAAAATACCACGGGCACAACGCTGGTGCTCTTCGGGATTCCCCCCTTCTTTTTTTTTTTTTTATCTTTTCTCTATCTTCCCCATCCTCTTCTGTCTTCGTGTTCTCCTTTCTACACCACTTGCTCCCTTTCCCCTGCCCGCGCGCAAGAGTCTGTCCTCACTGACCGTGCGCACTAGTCTCAACTGCAGCCAAACAGGAGGGTATGGCAGGCTTGGGCCTCAGGTGTTATATGGATGCTCCGCTAACTCGCTACTGCCCACTACTCTAGACTGATCCAACTGATTATACCACCCGTACGACAAAACAGGGCCTGCGCGAGGTGTACGCGGTCAAAGGAAATAAGACCCAATGGAAACCCACTATCTATCAATATTGTATGGGACGACGAGTCCCCCCTACGAATTCAACTTACAGGTTAGCTATACCACAGACACTATAGTGGCCCCTACCCGCCTAGAAGGTAATCCTAGGCTATATGCAATCATTATGATAACAGGCGAATCTTAGCCACGTACTACACAGTCACTACCTGGCCCACCCAGAGGTGACACACTCACCCCTTAATGTACGACCATAAGATGCAGATGTCTGCATATTGAATTCAGGTAACATGATGTGTTTACCGATACTGATACTGTAATACCTTCTAACTGTTAATATTGTTTAGGTTTACATTCATTTATAATCATATTGATGTTCCCGATTTTGCGAGACCTGCGTGTATCCTATTTTGCTATCCCATCGCACTGTTGTACATTTTCGATGACACAAATAAAAGCAGTTTGAACATAATTTAAAGAGACACTATAGTCACTAAAACAACCTTAGCTTAAAGGAGCACTCCACACCAATGGAGCACTTCAGTTTGCTGAACTGTCATTTGGCTGTGGAGTATCCCTTTAAAATCCCCAGTTATAAAAGTGCCAATTTGACTGTGAAATTAGCACTTTTATATTTGAAAATATAAACACCTTCCCAGCTGTCAATCCAACAGCTGGGGAGACTCACTTCCTACTTCCGTTAGCAACACTGAACTAACGGTAGTTGCAGGCGCGGTCTAATAGAGCACGCCTGCCTTACGATATTGGCTGCAAGAACTGCTCGGGGGTCAGTTCTTGCAGCATCCATACCATCTCCCTCCATGTGTCAAAGTCCCCTACTCCACTCCTGTGCCTGCTGACCTTGCGGTGTGCTGATCTACAGGTAGAGAGCACAGAAAATGCTCTCACTGAGAACACTTCCTGTCAGTCCTGGTAGAGGAATCTGAAGATCCTCTACTCGGCACACTAAAAGGTCGGCAGGCACAGGAGGGGAGGGGGGACTTTGACACAGGGAGAGGAGTGGAGGGGGTACGTTGACACATGGTGGGTAGGGGGGACTTTGACACATGGAGAGGAGACAAGGGGGACTTTGACCCAGGGAGAGGAGAGGAGGGGGTCTTTGACACGAGAGGGTGAGGGGGGATTTTGACACCTGGAGAGGAGGGGGTATTGAGGCACATGGAGTGGAGGGGAAGGGGATGAGACACATGGTGGGACTGGGGGAGGAGGGCACCTGAAATAGAATAGAAATAGAGGGTTGTCCTCTGATTGGACAATTCTCTGTGAAGTGACTGAAAGTCACTTCCTGTGAAAAAGGGAAGGGTTTACAAAGGCTGCAGTGTAGGAACTGTTTATTTTTAAAGCTGTTTTATGTATGTATGTATTCATTGGGGGTAGACTAAAATTATGCATGGGGGTATATCTACTGAACTGTGGTTTTCTTTGTCTTTTTTTTTCTTTTTTCCAAGTAAAGCAGTTTTGGTGTATGAAGATTCGCTGCTCAATTCACTGCCATATAAGAGTTAAATAGCTTTTGTTTCTGTTTATGCGGCTCTATGCACATCTCCCCTGGCTGTGACTAACACAGCCTGCATTAAAAAATGGTTTAATTTTAAAACAGATGTAACTTACTTTAAACGTTTTTATCTACTGCTCTGTAAATTGAACTTTAAATACAAACATGAGGCTACTGCAGGGTCTAGCAAGCTATTAACAGAGCACAAGATAAGAAATGATAAATTAAACAACATTTTCAATAAAGGAAGTGTAAATATTAGAGGACTTTTTACAGAAAGCATCTAGGAAGGCTGTGTAAGTCACATGTAGGGAGGTGTGCGTAGTGCTGCATAAATAAAGTGATTTAACTCTTAAATGGCAGAGACTTGAACAGTGACACTACAGAGGCATGATCTATACACCAAACCTGCTTCATTAACCTGAAGTTGGTTTGATAAGTAAAGTGTCCATTTAAAAGGAAAACATGAAGCACCTTAACCATTAGCAGGAGTGCCTTCTAAGGAGTCAAATCGTTTGCATGTCCATTCAAATGCTTCTTATAGAGAAGCAATATTGAACAAATGAGCACATTTGAAAGCTTTAAAACCAACATACTTGGAAATTTATATTAGTGAAATTTTTTTGAAAATAACTAAATACTGGATTCTTTACAAATGTAATAAATAAAATGTATTGTGATTTAATAGGTATAAAATATGATTACATTAAGGCTAGAAGGTAATTGATTCAATGTTTCAGCCTTTCATGTATGCTGCTTTGCACTAGCAGACAACTAAGAGATAAGAAAGTAAACATATTCTGCTTCATCACACAGGAGGTTGCTTTGGGATAGCAAGCAATTAACATGTGAGCTAACAACAAGTAAGAAGAGGTTCCAAATTAATTCCTCTTTTCAATAAGTGCAGAGAGGCTCTATGAGTCACACCAAGTTCAGGTGTGACTAAAACTGCAGACATACTGTAGTTTGGAAATTTGTAGGGTAGGGAATGGCTGGGAGCTGGAATATGTCATCACTCTTGTCTCAGCATCACTATGTGCAGGGAAGCAGAGAGGAACTGCAGGAAGATTCGAGAGCAGCTCCACTCAGCTCTCCCAAAGTTGTATGTATCTGTCAGAGTGTGTGTGTGTGCGTCTGTCTGTCAGACACTGTGCAAATTTAGCATTTCCTCATAGAGATGCATTGAATTAGTGCATCTCTATGAGGAACAGTTAGCACCTCCATGCAGAGCTGCACACTGTGCAGCTCTGACCTAGGACTTTAGTGGCCGTCTAAGTGACTGTCACTAGAAGTATTACTAAGCAGCAATCTAAATACTGCCATAACAACTACATTAAACTGTAGTGATTCTTCGGGATGCACCAAAATTCCGGCAGCCGAAATTTTTGGCCAAAAATGGGCCTATCACATTTTGACCGAAAATTGATAAAATCTTCAGAAAATTACACCCATGTCATGCTCTCGGGGTGGGTGATCAGGAACGCGCAGTGTGTTGGTGATCAGGAGCCCATGCTGGGCGGACCATTGTGGCGAGCTGGCTAATAACGGCGGGTGGTGCGGAGCATGCTGGGGCAGTGAGCGGTGATAGCAGGACACACGGTGCGGGTTGAGCACACTGAGCAAAGCCATGCAGAGAGCCGAGCACACCAGCCGCCATGTCATTCTGCCGCCCACTGTCATCGGGGAGAGCAATATCAGAGCTGCTCTATGGCAACCAGGTAAAGGGAGCGCGCATCAGGAACTGCTCTACCGGGACATGGGGGTCCGTGTGCATAGGTGCCAACACTCCGTCTTTACCAGGACAGTCCTGTACTTTGGGGTACTGTTGCAGCAAATGTACTGGGGGGTTGTCCCACATTATAAAATCTGTAGGCAGATTTCAAAATGGAGGAGAGGACTGGGCAATAGGAGCATGCATGGAGCTCTTTAACTGTGTTATATGCCTGGTTCGTTGGAGTGTACAGGCTGTCACACACAGCCTGGCCACACTCTTTAAGAGCAGACTAGCCCCCCTTTTGGCAGGCAGACCAGCCAGCTTTGGCAGGCAGACCAGCCCGCTTTGGCCTTCAGCAATCTCTTTGCCTACTTGCATCCTAGGAAACGTTGGTAAGTTCAGTATAGTGACATTATATCATTATATGGGCAGTGTGCGTATTGTGATATTATAAAATTATGGGCAGTGTGTGTATAGTGATATAATATCATTATATGGGCAGTGTGTGTAGAGTGATATTATATTGGCAGTGTGGGTATAGTGACAATTTTTTTTTCCCTTTTTTAA
Source organism: Pelobates cultripes (assembly GCA_933207985.1). Taxonomy (NCBI): domain Eukaryota; kingdom Metazoa; phylum Chordata; class Amphibia; order Anura; family Pelobatidae; genus Pelobates; species Pelobates cultripes. The sequence continues at coordinate 76,775,732 of OW240916.1, read as the reverse complement.
TGTGTTGTATATAATAATTTATGACTGGCAACCTCAGCAGTATAATATGTAATATGAAAAGATCCCTTATTATTTATTTTATTGGCTTGTAGTTTTTCACATAGGATTCATTAAACTCATTAAAAGTCTAATATTAATAAAATTATAGAAAAAACTATTTTAAAATCATTTGCAGAAAAATAGTCATTTTCGGTTTCGATTTTCAGCCAAGGGCATCCTGAATTTTCGGTTTCGATTTCGGTTTCGGCCCAGAATTTTCATTTCGGTGCATCCCTAGTGATTCTGGTGACTTTAGTGTAACTTTAAGAATTGCATTTTTCTCGTTGAAAATTAATCTTTGTTAGGTTATAAAAAACTGTCTCTTAACTTTTTAAGCTGGTTCCCAGATTCCAAACAAATTTGTCAAGTCCTGACTTAGAGGGTTAAATGCCACTTTAAGTGCCCAAACCACTACATTTTAATGTGGTGGCTTTCATTCATAGAAGCTCAATCCTCAGATTGTAAAAGAAATGGCAGTGTTTAGATTTGTCTGAAAACACACCGCTACTGCTATCAGACAGCCAGCCATATTTCTTCTTAAGAAGAGAAGTATCAGCTTGGCAGAATGCAGCTATTGCCACAAATGTACCATTTGTCGTCACTACATTTCTATGAACCGCATTGGGGTGGACAGAGATCACTGGTCATAACTGTCGGATTGAGGGAGTAGTTTCTGGCAAGAGGAGATTGTCCTGGTGCTGGATTACTGGTATTGGTATTTGCGTTTTTAAAAGTAGAGGTTCCATGAAGCTAAAACAAAAAAGGAAAGCTATTAATGTTACAAATAAATAAGTTTATTTATAATGTTAGTGTTGCTTTAATAATATTTGGCTATGGTGATCACAATTGCTAACCTGCATATTGGATTATGTAGTGCCAGTGGATGTCGGTAAACTCTTGAGGGCAGGATAACTGCCACCAGCTGAAAAAAAGGGGGTGAGGGGTAATGGTCACTCTTGACTGATGCACAAAGATATCCAGGGCATGGGAGACTGGCCACCTCTCTAATCTTACAAAATCAGGTAGGCCGCCATGAGGACATGAGCAATACTCAGCATGCTGCTTGTCACTTGAGTATTACCGGTATTCTGCCATTGGTGTTAAAAGGTAAGAATGTTTGATTATCAAAGTAACTTATTAATGGGCAAATTACGAGTCTGGCCCGGGGAGATGTAACTCGTACGTTCTTTCAGTTTACCCCCTTAGAAAACACTTTTAAATACCACTGCCTTCCAGGTTGGATATATCAGTGTGACTGACGAGGGGACTATGCTGGAAAAAAACCTATGCTTTTCTGAAACTGCTCCTTAGCAGTTTGAGTAAAACAAGGGGACACTGAGATGCCTGCACTGAACTGTAGTGGTGCCCCTTTAAACCTGACCCTACAGTCAAATGTTATCATTGCTGTTTGTGAGAAAAGCAGTGGAACACTCAAATGTTATGAATAAATATATTACTTAGGTGACAACAATCCCAAATTTGCCAGGACAGTCCCCCATTTTGGGCTACAGACCCAGTAAAAATAGGCCATAGGGACCTGACGGCCGATTCAAAATTCAAAAAGCAAGAGAGCGCGTCATCTGTGCTCCGTGCATGGTGTGCCTGAGGTGGCAAGTTGTCAATCAGCCTGACCACCAGTTGGGTGGGTACACTCCCTTGACAGGTGTGCCAGCACCTTGCACAATGCTCTATGCAGTTTGCTCTCTTCCCTGTCTAACTCCATCCAAGAAGGTTGGCAGGGAAGATTGGCAGGAATGATATTAGTATTACATTAGTAATATTAATTTTGGGGCGGTGGGCTTTTGGCTGTTAGGGTTTTTCTTAATCACATGATTAATTAATCTAAAAAGTATGTTTGTGCTTGCTTGTCTCAACCTGGAATTTTCAATATGCTTTGAAACATTGTGGGGTTTATACCTTATAAGAGGAACAATGACTTTTGAGATGTGGACATTAATATATTTTTCTGCTTCCTCTACTAAGTGACCTTGCCGAATAAAACAGCAATAGTGCATTTGCAGTGCTCTTATGATGAGAAATTCTTAGAATAAAATAAAAGCTTTAAATGGTAGTTCATTATTTAATGAAGAGTAATATACGAGTTGTGGAGAAGGGTAGGTTTTTTTTTTTGTTGCTCTAGTTCTGAGTATGTTGCTAAAAGCCAGAGCAATTTGTGGTATATTGGCTAGTTTACTGTTTACCATGTTGTTAACAGCTTCACAATTAATTATATATGTGTGACATCATAGGATATGACATTGCAGGATGTAAACCACAAGTAAAGACATTAGAGAAAAAAAACATTTATAAACGAGACAATTCTGTAAATCACAACAAAACAAAACAAAAACTACTTACAGCTTGATTCTGCTCTGCAGTTTAAAGAGATGACTGTCCTTTTGAGTGCTCACTCAATGTACCGAGCATCAGGCAGTCTGCGTCATTTCCTTGTGTCCATCATGGATAGTGTGAACATGTACAAATACACAGGTTTAATTCAATAAACACCAAATTGTAGTGAATTACAAAACGTAAGTTAACGGGACACTCCAGTCACCATGACAATCTAAATGAAGTTGTTAGGGTGCCAAGATGCCCTCAGGTGCATTCATATTTTAAGGGATTGGATTAACCCCAATAAATATATTACTTAGGTAACAACAATCCCAAATTTGCCAGGACAGTCCCCCATTTTGGGCTACAGACCCAGTAAAAATAGGCCCTAGGGACCTGACGGCCGATTCAAAATTCAAAAAGCAAGAGAGTGCGTCATCTATGCTCTGTGCATGGTGTGCCTGAGGTGGCAAGTTGTCAATCAGCCTGACCACCAGTTGGGTGGGTACAGCACCGATCTGCAGGTTCTCCAGGCACCATCCAGTTTCTTGATCTCAGTTTCAGGAAGCATGGAGTACAGCCGGGCAGGGGAGCTACTGATTAGCTTAAAGCCATCTGTTTCTCTCTTCCTTTATCAACCCCCATTTACCTGCCTTTCCTCCTGTGCAATCCCCAATCTCTGTCTCTCCTTCTGTTTAAACCCCATATGTGTCTCTCTCCTCCTGTGTAAACCCCAATCTGTGCCTCTCCTTCTGTGTAAACCCCCATTTGTGCCTCTCCTCCTGTGTAAAATCACCCATTTGTGTCTCTCTGATTATACACTACCTTTAAATCCCATTGATATCAACATTGTTCAACATTTTTTTGATTAACTTATCTGGGGCATTGCATCTGTTTTAAATGGGAAAAGAGGTCAGTATATTTCTATTATTATATAATAGTATATTTCTATATATATAAGTTTGGTGGAGGGTGTTCTTCCAACATTCTCTTTCCATTCTTTCTTAACCTAATCATAAACCAGTGGAAATTTCCACTCCGATCACTAGATATGTATTCTTGGTTTGAGTAGGGGGTGTAACTAGAAACCACAGGGCCCTGGTGCGAAAATTGCACTGGGGGACCCCTCCCCCTTACATCTTCCCTCTCCCCCCCCCGGCTCCTCCATTTGTATAATATAACACATACAGATACATACACAGACACACATGCTAATATACAGACACATAGAATGAGATATTCAGATAAACAGAATGACAGATACAAACACTGACACGCATACAGATACACAGACATACACTGACACACATGCGGATACACAGAGAGATACACATATAGACAAATGCAGATACACATACACAGAATGACATGTATACAGTGACACACATACAGATACATAGGAGCACACACTGACACATGCAGAAAGATACACATACAGACACACATGCAGAAAAACAGATATACATACAGACACACATGCAGATACACATACAGACATATTTATCCAGACAAACAGATACACATACAGACATACAGATACACATACAGACGCACATGCGGATACATAGACACACATATAGACACAAAACAAAGGGGATAAGAGTCTGCACTAACTAACAGATGGAAGAGCAGCAACCCTAAAAAGGGAATCCCTCAAAAAACCCTTGGAGAACAAGAGAAGGCAAATGGAGTTAAGGGCTGCGCGTAGAGTCAATAACTCCATTTGCCTACACATATAGACACGCATGCAGATACACAGACATACTTCATGACAAAAATTCAGATACACAGAATGATACACATACAGATATAAACAGTAACACACATACAGATACATAGGGGCACACACTGACACACATGCAAACAGATCCACATGCAGACTCACATGCAGACAAACAGATACACATAGAGACACAGACACACATGTGGATACACAGACACATACAAACAGATACACATATAGACATGCATGCAGATACAGACAATCAAATGACAAACATTCAGATACACAGAATGACACTCATACAGATATAAACTGTGACACACATACAGATACATAGGGGTACACACTGACACACATACAAACACACATGCAGACAAAGAGGTATACATACAGACAAAGAGGTATACATACAGACAAAGAGATATACATACAGACAAAGAGATACACATACAGATATACATATACAGATATTCTCAAACACATACATACACAGACACACAGATACAGACATTCACACACACACACACACACACACACACACACAAACTGTTAAAAATTTGAGTCACCCTCCTGTTTCCTACCTAGGTGCAGGAGGGTGACTTCCCTGGGGTCCAGTGGATGCCTTCGGCTAATGGGAGTCAGAGCTCCCACTCAGACTCCCTCCTGTCCTTTTCCTGCGTTCTCCTCCCGCGCGGCTCTGTGTATGGGCACTCTGACGTCATCAATGGGGCCCGGTTGCGCTCTTAAAGCGCCGCAGCGCAGACCCGGTTCCAGGAAATCCATTGCCATCGCATGGGCCACCCGAGGGGTCCCTTCATTGCGGCCCCAGCCTTTGCTCTGCATGGCCAGGGGCCGCACCACAATGCCGGCGGGCACCCTAGTCGCAGGGGTTGGCAGAGCAGCTGGGCCCCCTGGAGTGATGGGCCCGGTCGCAGCTGCGACCCCTGCGACCGCGGTAGTTCCACCACTTATTTCAGATATGTTTGGTAAGTAGCAGTAAATGTATATGCTATATCTCTTTCCTAGCACAGTTTGTACTTTCTACACAGATTTTTGTAGGTCTGAATATAGGAAACGTACATATCTCATGTTAACTGCAGGCAAGAAAGCTTGGCCCTCTATCTAAGATTGCTTAAAAATGCTGGTGCGCTAATTGACTTTAGTTTTCTTTTGACCATGTTTGTTAATTTGTGGGAAGTTTTTTGCTTTAAAAAAATCTTGCGTTCCTTGCAGAATTTAATCTTTAATATTAAAACAATGCTATCATCTGAGCTAATAGAAAGTCATAATATAATGGTCTGTTAGTACTCTAAAACATTTTTGCTGAAACCTTTGTTAAAGGTGTCACAAATCTCTACATTCTTGTGGTCATTCTGGTGATTAAATTTTTTTTCCTTTTGTCAAGGAGGGGTGAAAATTACCCAAAAAAACAAGTAAAGTTCAACACGCAGTTTGCAGTCCAAAGTTCTGCTGTTCCCTGCTGTCAACAGACAGCAGAGACATGCATATTCATTTACTGTTTGGAAGAAGAGAGCAAATTAAGTAAAAAATAAAAAAAAAGATTAACTGCAAATCTGAATTCAGAGCCTTGCTGTGTTTTGGCATTAACGGATTAAGACAACGTATCAATTAACACCTTTTGATTTATCACCTCATGTGGTTTCATGCTTTGGTTTTAGTTGTTAGAAAGTTGGAAGCATTAAAAGGTCGACAGTTTTGACTTTTTTTTTTG
>OW240916.1:76702404-76764904 GCA_933207985.1 Pelobates cultripes | reverse complement strand
CTGATTTTTCTAAGGTTTTATGGACTGATGAAATGAGAGTGAGTCTTGATGGGCCAGATGGATGGGCCCGTGGCTGGATTGGTAAAGGGCAGAGAGCTCCAGTCCGACTCAGACGCCAGCAAGGTGGAGGTGGAGTACTGGTTTGGGCTGGTATCATCAAAGATGAGCTTGTGGGGCCTTTTCGGGTTGAGGATGGAGTCAAGCTCAACTCCCAGTCCTACTGCCAGTTCCTGGAAGACACCTTCTTCAAGCAGTGGTACAGGAAGAAGTCTGCATCCTTCAAGAAAAACATGATTTTCATGCAGGACAATGCTCCATCACACGCGTCCAAGTACTCCACAGCGTGGCTGGCAAGAAAGGGTATAAAAGAAGAAAATCTAATGACATGGCCTCCTTGTTCACCTGATCTGAACCCCATTGAGAACCTGTGGTCCATCATCAAATGTGAGATTTACAAGGAGGGAAAACAGTACACCTCTCTGAACAGTGTCTGGGAGGCTGTGGTTGCTGCTGCACGCAATGTTGATGGTGAACAGATCAAAACACTGACAGAATCCATGGATGGCAGGCTTTTGAGTGTCCTTGCAAAGAAAGGTGGCTATATTGGTCACTGATTTGTTTTTGTTTTGTTTTTGAATGTCAGAAATGTATATTTGTGAATGTTGAGATGTTATATTGGTTTCACTGGTAATAATAAATAATTGAAATGGGTATATATTTGTTTTTTGTTAAGTTGCCTAATAATTATGCACAGTAATAGTCACCTGCACACACAGATATCCCCCTAACATAGCTAAAACTAAAAACAAACTAAAAACTACTTCCAAAAATATTCAGCTTTGATATTAATGAGTTTTTTGGGTTCATTGAGAACATGGTTGTTGTTCAATAATAAAATTAATCCTCAAAAATACAACTTGCCTAATAATTCTGCACTCCCTGTATAAACACACTACACAAACACACTGTGTATATAATGTGTTTGTGTAGTGTGTATATAATGCAGTGTGTTTATATAATGCACACCACAAACACACTGCATTATACAAACACACTGTGTATATAATGCAGTGTGTTTGTGTAATGTGTGTATATAATGCACACTACACAAACACACTGCATTATATACACACACTATACAAATAAACACACTGCATTCACTATACACACTACACAAATACACACAATTTGCATTTAGTATTTACAGCAATCACTTTACGCACACACTACATTCACTATACACACTACACAAACACTCTGCAATCATTATATACACACTACACAAACACACACTGCATCCTCTGCACACTACACAAACACACACTGCATCCACTACACACACTACACAAACACACACAGCTCCCCTGGCTAAACACACTGCATTCACTACACATGGCATGTATATTTTGTGCAGTTACCTTTAGAAATAGTTGTGGTTTTTTTTCAAAATGGTAAATGTACAGAATATCGGTAAGTTATCGGCTATCGGCCTGAAAGTTCACAGAATATCGATATCGGCTCTAAAAAATCTATATCGGTTGATCCCTACCCTGTATGTTATGTTTTGCAAGTATTTATCCAATGGCAGTTTAAACATCTGTATGGACTCTGATAAAACCACCTCTTCAGTCAGAGATTTTCATATCCTTATTGCTCTTGCTGTAAAAAAACCCTTTTCTTTGCCTTAGATGAAATCTCCTTTCTTCTAGCCTAAATGTGTGACTTTGTGACCTATGTATAGCTCTGTTTATGAATAGATTTCCAGATAGGGTTTGTACTGGCCCCGAATATATTTGTATAATGTTATCATATCCCCTCTCAGGTGCCGTTTTTTCCAAACTAAAGAAATTAAACTTTTTAAACCTTTCTTCATAACTAAAATGCTCCATTCCTTTTATCAATTTTGTAGCTAGTCTCTGCACTTTTTCTAGTGCCATGATATCCTTCTTTAGAACAGGTGCCCAAAATTGCACAGCATATTCAAGGTGTGGTCTTACCAGCGATTTATAAATAGGCAAAATTATTTTCATCCCGAGAATTTATGCCCCTATTTCTACATGCCAAAACTTTACTGGCCTTAGCAACTGCAGATTGACATTGCATATTACTGCCTAATTTGTTGTCTATAACAATTCCCAAATCCTTCTCGTGTGTGGTTATCCCTAATTCACTACCATTTAGGGTATAAGCTGCTTGTGCATTCTTGACCCCGAAGTGCATAACTTTGCATTTCTCTACGTTAAATTTCTTCTGCCATTTTAGTGCCCAGTCCCCCAATCTATCCAAATCCCTCTGCAGCAAAGCAATATCCTGCTCACATTTTATTACTTTACAAAGTTTTGTGTCATCTGCAAACACTGATACATGGCTTTCAATGCCTATATCAAGATAATTTATAAATATGTTAAATAGAAGCGGTCCCAAAGCAGAGCCCTGAGGGACACCACTTACCACTTTTGGTCAGCCTGAAAATGTCCCATTAATGACAACTCGTTGTACTCTATCCTTAAGCCAATGTTCTACTTAAGAACAAGAATATTCATCTAGACCAATTTCTTTTAGTTTAAAGATTAACCTATTGTGAGGAACCGTATCAAATGCCTTGACAAAATCCCAGTAGATCACATCCACTGCAACACCCTGATCTATACTTCTACTTACTTCTTCGTAGAATGCAACTAGGTTAGTTTGACATGACCTATGTTTAATAAAACCATGCTGATTATTGCTAAACACAAAGTTTTTCCCAATGAATTCCTGAATAATATCCCTTAATAGCCCTTCAAATATTTTTCCAGTCTCAAAAGTTAGGCTCACAGGTCTATAATTTTCAGGCAAGGATTTTGAACCCTTTTTAAATATAGGAACGACATCTGCCTTCCTTCAATTCTCCGGTACAATACCTGAAACAAAATAATCTTGAAAAATGAAATACAGAGATTCATTTATTTCCCCACTTAGCTCCTTAAAGGACCACTATAGTGCCAGGAAAACAAACTTGTTTTCCTGGCACTATAGGGTCTTTAGGTCCCCCCACCTTCAGGGTCCCACTCTTGCCAGGCTGAAGGTGGGAGGAAGGGGTAAAATTCTTACCTTTCGCCATCGCCGGGCTCCCTCGGCGCTGGGGAACTCTCCTCCCTCTTCCGATGTCAGCGCTGAATGCGCATGCACGGCGAGAGCCGCGCGTTCTTTAACTCAGTCCATAGGGAAGCATTTGTCAATGCTTTCCTATGGACGTCCAGCGTCTTCTCACTGTGATTTTCACAGTGAGAAGCGCGGAAGCGCCTCTAGCGGCTATCAATGAGACAGCCACTAGAGGCTGGATTAACCCTATTGTAAACATAGCCGTTTCTCTGAAACGGCTATGTTTACAACTGCAGGGTTAACCCTAGATGGACCTGGCACCCAGACCACTTCATAGAGCTGAAGTGGTTTGGGTGCCTATAGTGGTCCTTTAAGTACTCGTGGGTGAATACCATCAGGCCCTGGAGCTTTATTTACATTAATTTTCTTTAACTGCTGTAGCACCTTGTCTCGAGTCATCCAATCACAAGTTATCTGCAAGTTTTTTGCAGCTATCATTTGCATATCTCTTGCCGTAGGATCCTCATTAATATATACTGAAGAAAAATAGTTATTTAAAATTTCTGGCTTTTCCTGGTCTTCATTAGCTAACAGATCCATTTCTGTTTCCAGTGTACCTACACTTTCATTTTTTGTTTTTTTTTTGAATTGATTTACTTGAAAAAAAATTTGGGGTTAGTTTTGCATTCTTTGGCTATCTATTTCTCATTTTCTAGTTTAGCCACTTTAATTGTCTTTTTGCAAGTATTATTGGCTTCCTTAAATCTTATATTGGATGCCTCTGATTTGTCGAATTTAAATGTTTTAAATGCCCTTTTCTTATTTTACTTCTCTACTAATCTACAGTTTCAATTTGTTTATTTTATATTTATTACCCAATGGTACATACTGAGAAATGTACCTTTCTAATATTTGTTTGAATAGTTTCCATTTATCCTCATTGTGTTTTTCACTAAGGAGTTTATGCCAGTTGATATGTTGTAGAGCTGCCCTAATCTTATTGAAATTGGCGTTTTAAAAATTATACGTTTTAGTATACCCCACGTGCTTTTGCTTTTTTGTGTTTATTTAAAAAATTACCATAATGTGATCACTATTTCCCAAATGCTCCCCTACTTGAATGTTGGTCAAAAGATCAACATTGTTTGTTATAACGAGATCCAGACAAGCATCCTTTCTAGTTGGTGCTTGTACCAGTTATGACATGAAGGTGTAATTTAACACATTCAAAAACCTGATTCCCCTTGCTGAAGTACTAGTCACTCTATCCCAATTTATATCTTGGTAATTAAAATCTCCAATAATTAACGTGTTACCCAGATTTGCAGCTTTCCTAATTTGCTCTAACAGCTGTTCTTCCTTATTAATATTTACATTAGGTGTTTTATAACATATCCCAACCAATAATTGATTTCCCTTCGTTTGCCCCAAGCAGATATATATATATTGCTTTTTATAATATTCTCAAAAAAAGTCTATGAATTGTTAAATGGACATGTCTGCATTTCTAAGGTAACACATGATTGCAAACCTCCTTAGCCCTAGGAAACAAACTGAATCCCTACATTTTGTGAATTTAGGCAGGATTGCCTAAGACATATGTGCAGCTTACTGGTGTCATAATCTGTTTGCAGGAGTTTCCCATGCATTCCCATAGGTGAACGTGTTGTTTTATGAATGAGCATGTTGTTAAACATTTGTGTTTGTTTTTGTCCGAGTGCTAAGGAGACGCAGTACACTTCATAACTCATCATGGGAATTCTCACATTTCCCTTGATCTAAATAATTTTTTTCCGACATTCTTTTTTTTTGTGTGTGAAAGGCTTATGTTTACCTTTAGTTGTAGTGGCTTCATTTATACATGTCACCCACAGTGTTTCTTCTGTAAGTTGTTCAATGGGCAAGTTCATTTTCACAGCAGTGTTCTACAAAAGCTTTGTGTGTTTGCTTACATTTTGCAGTATTGTGTGTGTGTGTGTGTGTGTGTGTATGTGTATGATGAATGTATGTGTATATGAATAAAATTATGCCCCTTGGCGGCACCACATTGATGAAATATTATTAGAAATAACCTGTCTGGAAAACAAGACATCATTTTGGTTTAGCTTATTCCAATCTTATGACATTCCATGATGCCATAAAAATGTAGATCTTTAGACGTTGAATTCTTTAGACACTCATCTTGGCTAGTTGTAACAAGCTTGCTGGCTTTGAAATATCTGTATGCCTTTCCTCATAGAGACATCTGAGAACCAGTCTCCCAAGCTAAACTGAGCTTACATCTTATTTTTTTTTCATGATTGGACATTTTCTAGTCGAACTGAGTGAGTCCAAGAAGGGCTAATTCTCAAACCAAACTTCAGAATTATCACCATCCTTATTTCTGAAAAGATCATTGAGTACCACTCTGGGTTAGCCAACATTTTTCCATTCAGATTTTATTTTGGAGTTTATTGAACAAGCCTCTAAATGTGAAATGAACATTTTAATGTTCCAAATGCTCTCAATTTTTAATGGGTAAAAAAACAAACACATTTCGAATTGAAGCATTTTGTTAGACAAATTGTAATTTTGCATATAAGGAATATAAATACAGATTTACCATTAGGTAGGTGATGGCAGTGCTTTGTTGCACAACCAACCCACTCCCTGAGAAAGAGGACAAGATAAAAATTATCTGTCGGTCGTGTATATTTTCTACCAGCATGGAGAGACCAAACCATTTTTTTATTGTTTTTTTTCTTTTCTATATGAAGCAAAACTTTTCATTCACTTAACAATGTTTTAATAAGATAATGAGTTTAAATAAAATAAACACACTACACTAATAATGGTTTGAATCATCAAAATGTCAAGCTATATATATATATTTTCTTTATAGAATCTGTACAAGCAAGCAACAGAAATGAATATCTCATAACAATTTGATCATGAGGTGTAAAAAGGAGGTGTTCAGTCAGGAGACCATTACAATTCTGCAGCATAGCAAGCACGCAAAAAAAGAAAAAATAATAAAAAAAAAAAAGGGGTTTTAAAGTCTGGATCATTTTTTTGGGTCATTTTGCTTTATGACAAAATGATACAAATTACATGCCTCTGAAGCAGTTCCAATTATTGGAGTATTATGGCTGTGAAGCTCTGTTATACACCCAGACACACCAACAGTGTGTTTGAGTGTATGACAAAAAAAGGAGTAGAAAGGGACAGAGTGATTTGGACCCAAAATAGGGACTGTCCCTCCTAAATAGGAACACTTGGGAGATACACTGAAGTTTGGAACAGTCATTGCAACATTAGGGGACTGTGAATTCTGTGTAATTCATGTGTCATATGGTTATTTCATGTGACTTGACAGTCTGGGATAAATATCCAGAGACTGCCAGATGTGCTGGTGAGAAGCAGGGGGTGCTGTATTGGGAAGTGTAAAGAATATTAAAAAAATAAATGAATGGAATTGGATCTTGCTGCCATTGCCTAAGTCTAGGCCTAGTTGGGCTTATTGTTATAACACATTTTTTTATGATGTAGATACATTAAAAAAAGAAAAATAAATTTAGTTTTTTTTTACTACCCCATGTTCAGATCTTAAGACATAATTATTTCAGTAACATTGACCTTTCACGGATGTAAGAGACTGTGGGAGATATGTATAAAGAGCAATTGTGGTGCAAAGTTCTAAATGTAGAGCAATCATCTGGATTTTTTCAGTGGTTGCCTTGGTGATTGGCTACTTGTTTAGAATTTGCCCCACAAGTACTCTTTATCATAACTCCAAATGTAACCTCCTGTTCTAGAAAAATGTCAGGTCACATGCTGTTTCCAGCATCGGCAAGATACAAACACAACTTTTTACAAAAGCCCAGTAATACACACAAACAAGAAAATAACACAAACTGCTGCTGGTGTGGTTGTTTTTGGTTTTATATGGAAGGAGAGGAGGGGACCAGAAGATTTTAAAAGAAACACCCTGTTTATTTTTCCAAGCAAACATTTAAAAATCCCCAAACATCATTATTTTTTGGCTTCATTGTACATTCAAGCAGATTTAAAAAACAACTTTTTTTCTGTAACCTTTATTTTGACTTTTTTTTTTTATTCTTTATCTTTAGAGCATGGATATCTTACAAATTCAAGAGAATAAGTCACATATAAGGTTATCCATTAAGCAATATGAAAATCTGCACTTTTAAACTTTTTTTTTTTTTTTTACTGAAAGTAGGAATGAAGATGAGCTCAGCACAATGGATGGAGATTGTCATAAAGAATGCAGGTAGATCATAACATTTGCATTGGATGCTTAAAGGACCACTTTAGGCAGCCAGACCACTTCAGCTAAATGAAGTAGTCTGGGTGCCAGGTCCCTCTAGTTTTAACCCTGCAGCTGAAAACATAGCAGTTTCAGAGAAACTGCTATGTTTACACTGAAGGTTAATCCAGCCTCTAGTGGCTGTCTCTAGAGATCGCTAGAGATCGCTTCCACGATTCTCACCGTGAAAAACACTGTGAGAAGACGCTAACGTTTATAGGAAAGCATTGAGTAATGCTTTCCTATGGGTGGTTTGAATGGGCGCGCTGCTCTTGCCCCGCATGCGCATTCAGGGCTGACATCGGCAGGAGGAGGAGAGTTTCCCAGCGACGAGGTAGCCCGGCGCTGGAGAGAGGTAAGTGACTGAAGGGGTTTTATCCCCTTCAGCCCAGCGGGAGGGGGCCATGAGGATGAGGGGGGGGGACCTAAGGACTACACAGTGCCAGGAAAACAAGTTTGTTTCCCTGGCACTATAGTTGTCCTTTAAACAGGAACAGTAGTGCTGGACAGGCAATCTAATCTTAGCAAAAGAGTAAAAGTACACCCATGATGTCCCTACATTAGGCAAATGGGAAGCAAGACCCCAGATAGTCAAAGCAGCAGACTGAGAGGGCTATAACAAAAGATAAATGATAAAAACAATGGGCTTAAAACAGAAATAACATCACAAAATATGAAAGCATCTAAACTGTGATGAGTCTGACATCAAGAGTATCTGACTTTCATCAACCTATAACCCTCTGGGGTAGGCCATAGCTTTGCTGTGGGGAAATTAACATTAGTTGAAATTTACCATGTGGAGGCCACTGTAGCAGGCGACAGGAGTATGTAAGTGGGCTGTTTGGCTGCCTCATTCGCCACTCTGGTACAGCAGAGTATAGCTTTCATGAGTGGAGGCGTGAGGAATGAGTGCCCCCAATCTTCACCACTTGGATACTCCGTTGGTGGTTCCGATGCACTGGGGTTCCTTCTCCCTGCTCGTATCGCTTTAGAGATCTTGGTGAGTTTGCATGCGAGCCACCATCTTCTCCCAAAAGGCTTGAAAAAAATTAGGGATAGCACCACCCCCCACTCTTCATGACCATGGTCGGAAGAGCACACAGCAGTCGCCATTTTGCTTGTCAGCTACATGATGACACTGTGTGCCCTCAGTGTTCAAAGGATGTGGTCCGGGATCACCTCCACCTGTCCAAAGGGTGCCAACAAGCGATCCACTCAGCCCAGGCTGCTCCAGGCGGGAGATCTCGTCTCTCCCTTGCTCAGTGCGTACCATGCCGCAATATGCTCAGAGCTTCCTCCAAGACTGTGTTAGCTACCAACAAGGCTTGTCACTGACAGATGGGTTGCACCCAGGCTAGGGTTGCTGCAAGTTTGATTTAGGGTGTCTTAGGGGCTAGTAGTGACCCTAAAACCTTCAGTTTAGCCTGTATCTTCCTTCTTATTTTGACATTTTATTCATTTATTTTGCATGCTTAATAATCTGATAGTTGCAAGAAAAATAAAAAAAATAAAAAATCTTAAATTAAAGGGTCATTGTAGGCACCCAGACTCTTCAGCTCAGGTGGTCTGGGTGCTGTGTCCCTTTTGCACTTAGTGCTGCAATGTTAAACGTCGCAGTTCCAGAGAAACTGCAATTTTTACATTGCAGCACTAAGTCTGCCCTCAGTGGCTGTCTACTAGACAGCCACTAGAGGGCTTCCAGAATCCAAACAGACTTTTGGTCCGTTATCTGACGCTGGACGTCCTCACGTTCTGCAGGAGGACCTCCAGCGTCAGATTTTTCCCCATAGCAAAGCATTGATTCAATGCATTCCTTTGGGAGGTCTAATGTGCGAGCAACGTTTGCTGCGCATGTGCATTAGACCCCACTCGTCAGGGCTCGGAGCTTTGACCCAGCGCCGAGGGACATCGACGCTGGGATCAGGTAAGTAAATAAAGGAATTTAAACCTTTATATACAGGGTAGGAGGCAGCGCAAGGGAGGGGGAGGCAGAGGGACCGGTAGTGCCAGGAATACAGCTTTGTATTCCTGGCATTACAGTATCCCTTTAAGGGGCACTCTGGGCACCAATACATTTGGTTTTGGCCTCATTATACTGTATTTTTGCATGCTCAAATCTTTCTAGCTTTGCAAAAAAAAAAACAATTGCTTTGCACCGTAAGTCACACCCCATCATGACCAAACTACTTCCTAATGAAATATATGCACACGACAGTCCCAACAGCCCTTACTATAAGTCTCTCTGAGTACAACCTACTTCAAATGCAGACTGTTTCGTAGTTTAGAACTTAATACTGTCCATGGCTGAGCTGTGTGCATACATTTAATAAGGAAGCAGAGGCTAAAAACTTAGCAAAGGCATTCAAGTGTCAGTGTCCCTTTAAATACTTTCAACTGTGCCCACTTGGATGTGCTGTGTTAATGATACAGTTGTGCAGTTTGTGCACTAGCACTTCATTTGCCATGTTCTCAGTTCCAACAAGACCCTCACAATCCCTTCTTCACCTGTCAGCAAAGGATCCCCTGTGTTCATGTTTGGCACACATCAGAGAATTAGTAGTATGTTATGCACCGCACTATACAACACACAATAGTGTGCAGTAAAATGGCAAACAAAGCAAGTCAATCAGAAGAGACAAATTAAGAATTAAAGAAAAAGTGAAAAAAAACCCATACCAAAAAAAACACCCTCCTCGCAAGCCCCAACCTGCCAAAAAAATTTGTTTTAGTTTTTAAACTGTATATTTAAAAAAACAAACTAACAAAAACTACTACTATCTGTTCCGTTCACAAAAAGCACTAGTGATTATGAAATCTATGCTGGCTGTAAAATCCTGTATATTTAGAAGTACTGCTCTACATTTTTATTGGCATTAATGATTTGTACATTCTTGACACGTTTGTGTTGAATAATAGTAAATTATAAAAGTTGGAAACTGCCTACAATATAAAACAATCCAAATTCATTTGAGAACTAAATATAAACTTTTTATTCACCCTCTTCTTTTGAGTGTGCTGCACATAAGCTGACCTCTACATCATACAGACCAAACACTAATAGCTGAGCACTCTTTCTGAGCAGAAAGCTATCCTAAAAGAGTCATAGGCAACGGTTATATTTTCTACTTAATGCTTTGTACGCTGCATTGAATCTTCTAGGATAGTCCTAAGCTTAAAGGAACACTATAGTGTCAGGAATACAAACATGTATTCCTGGCACTATAGTCCTGGAGTGGCTGTTTAGGTGGCTGGTCCCCCTCCAATTTCAGTAAAAAGGTGACTTTACTCACTTCATCCACACCCCTTCTGGCTTTGCATCCATGGCTGAGATCATCAATCTTGATGATATCAACCAATCCAATGCGAGGTTATTGAGCATGCATGGCAAAACGTTGTGCTGCGCCACTCAGCATCTCCTCATAGAGATGCATTGAATCGATTTCTCACTATAGAGAATGTACAGTGTCTCCATCAGAGGGATTAGGGATACAAACCTGAGTTCCTAAGATTATAGTGTCCTAGTGCTTATTTAGATTCAGTCCTCTTCACCTGTAAAAAAATAAAAAATACAATAGAAAGGTTTTACTTTAATTTTTCTTAGTGGCGAAATTCCCTTGGGGCTGCTGCTCGCTTTGCCTTCCGCAACGTCATCATGAAGAGTAATAAATACAGATTTATGAGGTAGGAGATTTAGCCCCCATTAGCGGGTCTGATGGCAGCCATACCCTGGCTGCTGTCAGCTCATTGACCTCTTCATTCACAGTTGAATGTAATTTTTGCGAATTTTATTCTTTGCTGTGGCTCAGGCTCTGTCAGAAAGTCGAGCATGGGAAGTGCATGGATTGCATGAGCGCACCATACAAATATTTGTAAGGTGAAATGAGGAAGTATGGCTACATGCACTCTATATAATGATCTGAGTCCTCTTGGTGGTACCAAAAGGTGAGAAAAGTGATTTCCACCAGGAATATGATTAGCATTGATAATAAAACTGTATACATTTGTATGGAAAATACACATTGCAATTTTCTGCAAAGCCATTCTTGTCATATGTTAAGATCAATTTGAAGAGGTAAACTGGGGTAATGGTTCTCCAAAGGCTTCCTGCATTAAAAGAGATCAACAGGTGGAGTCATTTAGGAAACAACTGTCCTACTAAATTTATGCTAATGTGTCTTCTGAAAGTTCAATGTATTGCTTCTCTGTTTGGAGGAAAAAAAAAAGAAAAACTAAAACAAAACAAACAAACAGACCACACAGTAGGCACTGAAAACTCATGGTGAACCTGTTGTGGAAAAATCAACTTACCTGAAATCACTCCCATATGCATTGTATAAACACTATATCACGATTTAATCACCCCACCCCATCACCATCTTCCAGCTTGGTGTTACTCTTCATATAACACCAACTCCTCCTCCTCTCCACCTTTCTTTGATTTGCAGGGCAAACCACCTCGGTAATATCAGCTGGTGTTGTTTCCAGCGTGCTGGTGTTGGAACAGAGTGACATCACTCCGTTCCGATACTTCCTAGGTGTCGACAAAGGCACCAGCTTGGGAGTTTTCATAGGAACCAAAGTGCATGCGCTGTGGCTGCTATGCTTAGGAGAGAAGCATGTCTTATGGGAGGTCTTTTCTGTTCTCCCTTGTCAGTAAATGACTCCGCATTGACTAACAGCTGAAGGAAATGCCCATTTTTAAATAGAATTTTCTCCTAATGGATACATTTGCTAGCAAAACTGCAAGCGCAATGTATATAGAGAATTTTATGCTTAATCATATAAGCAAAAGTTGTTTGGGGCTTGACAGGTGCCCTATAACCATATGCTTTTAACATAACTGCTGTAGTAGAAAAGTTATGTCCATTCCAAGCCATGATATCTGTGGTGTCTGTGTATTTCATGTCTTGCCAAGGCTTTATTTATTGTATTGTAGCTTGCAACAGAGAATAGGTAAAAATCAAGTAGTAAAAAGTGGTGTATATTTTTTTCTGATTTCCCCTTTGCTAAACGACTATTGGTACATTATTTGTCAATGAACCATCTGGTAGCAGAAGGTTTAACCTCTTCTCTCAAAAGGAAAAGAGGGAAATTTTGCTTTATCATCTGTGTGTAGCAAACATGTTGTGTTCCAGCCCACACTAACTCCCCCCCCCCCTTTATCCACCCACACATTCCCTCCTCCCCACTGCAACTGCTACTCTTACACAAAACATCACCTCTCTCTCCCTGCACTCAGGCTTTCCATGTTTTTCTCTCATTTTCCTCTCTCCCCTTTGAGATCACCCTGGCCTCTCACTTGCTGTTTTGATGACAGAGTTGAGAGGCTATGTGTACAGCAGGGACAAGCTGAGGGGAAGTTCCTCTTGATTATTATTATTATTATTATGTTATTATTTATATAGCGCCAACAAATTCCGCAGCGCTTTACAGTGGGTGGACGAACAAACATGTAGTTGACACACATGAAAAGAGGGTTTGAGGTCCCTGCTCAATGAGCTTACATGCTAGAGGGAGTGGGGTAAAGTGTCACAAAAGGTAAGGATAGTATTAAACTAGTGACAGTTGCAAGAGAGGAATCAGTTGGGAGCTATTAACAGTTTAATTGGTACGCTTTTATGAAGAAGTGGGCTTTTAATGATTTTTTTGAAGGAGTGGAGACTGGGAGAGCATCTAATGGAGGAGGGAAGCGAGTTCCACAGGAACGGTGCTGCCCTCGAGAAGTCTTGAAGGCGAGGTGGGAGTACGGACAGAAGATAGACGTAAGTCTGCAGCAGAGCGTAAGGGCCTAGACAGGACATACTTGTGTATTAGGGAGGATACATAGGTGGGAGCAGCATTATATAGAGATTTGAAAGCAAGAATCAGAATTTTAAATTGAGCCCTATATCTTACTGCCAATGTAGGGACTGACAGAAGGGTGAGGCGTGGGTGGTGCGGGCGGGCTGGAAGATGCGCCTCGCCGCTGCTTTCATTATGGACTGTAACGCCGCAAGTTGGGAGACCGTAAGACCACTGAGAAGCAGATTACAGTAGTCAAGGCGTGAAAGGACAGTGGAATGGACCAGCGCCTTAGTCGCAACTGGCGTTAGGTAGGGTCGGATGCACGCAATGTTTTTAAGATGGAAGTGGCAGGATTTGGCAGTAGACTGAACATGAGGCGTGAAGGAGAGGTCGGAGTTAAAGAGAACACCTAGGCAGCGGAGAGAGACAGACACAGGAGTAGCAACACTTGAGGGAGGAAAGACCAGAATTTCAGTTTTGGTCAAGTTGAGTTTAAGGAAGTGGGCAGCCATCCAGTTAGAAATAGCAGAGAGGCAGTCAGAGACACTAGTCAAGAGGGACGGGGAGAGATCAGGAGAGGACAGATGGATTTGCGTGTCATCCGCATAGAAATGATATTGGAAGCCAAAGGAGCTAATGAGTTTACTAAGGGGGGCAGTATAGATGGAGAACAGTAGGGGACCAAGGACTGAACCTTGGGGGACACCAAGAGAGAGGAGTTAGGGAGAGAGTAATATCTTGTAGGCCGATATTGCGGAGGATGAGAAGAAGCTGTTGATGATCAACAGTGTCAAAAGACGCAGAAAGGTCAAGAAGAATTAGGTTAGAGTAGTGACCATGAGATTTTGCAGCGAGTAGATCATTGGATACTTTGGTCAGTGCCGTTTCCACAGAGTGCTTAGTGCGGAAACCAGACTGAAGCGGGTCTAGCAGAGATTTGGATTCAAGGAAGTCTGTCAATCTTGCATACACAACTCTTTCAAGGATCTTGGATGCAAAATGCAGTAGCGAGATAGGACGGAGATGAGCAGACTTGCAAGTCCTGGAGTTAGACTAACTTCTTCTTGATTGTATTTGTATTATTAACGCATGACTCAAGAAGAGACTCAAGGCTCGGAATTTCAAGTCCTAATCTGACCTTTTAGTCAAGTCTAAATTATACTTGCTTCTTGAGCAGCATTTTTTGTTTATTTTCGGATTCAGGTTTTGTCTGTAGCATGGTGTGTGTGTGAATGCAGTTGTATTTGTATATGGGATCAGTGTATATGTGCAGGATTGTATTTGCATGGAGGATTGATATCTGTGTTTCAATTGTAGATTTTTATTGTTATGGAGGAACTGTGTCCGTGGATAAATGCAGGGTTGTATTTGTGTGTAGGATAGGGCTTCTCCGGTATTTTGATTTATTGGAAGGGCCATTTTACTTACCTGTACTGGCAGGGGGTTTCACCTGTAGTGCCTAGTTTACATACATGACCACATATAAAGTGTACTCCATCCACTGCAGAACAATACAGCTACCTGGCTGAACGCAGTGCGATAATTTCACTATATTAAATTATTATATTATAATGTGCTGTTCAGTACTAAAACGAACACATCTCACACTGTAGTATACTAATCTAATTCACACCTCCCATGTGTTAATATTTAGAAGGGCCAGTCCCTATTTTGGTCTGTTCCTCTTTGCTAGGAGCTCCATACTGTTGGTCTGTCTGAATCTATAATAGAGCTCCACAGCAATAATAATTCATGTAGTTTGTCTTTATACTAGATTAAATGTGTTTGGAAATTGGATTTGTGTAAATAAAATAAATTTTCTTGATCTACACTTTTTTTTTTGGAACTAAATAACCCCAAATTTCTCAAATAAGCCACACACCCACTCACACTCCTAAAGTGTAAGGGTCCTTCTTTGTCTTTTTCAAATGTTGGGGCGTATGATACTGTACAATGGGTGTTTATGCTTTCACACCCCTTTTTTGAACACACATGCTGCTGAATATTACAAACCCTCTCTGACATTCCCATAGCTGTTATATCGCTAGATAGAAATACATTTACATAACCTAATGTGTCTACTGTAAAAACTACGAAGATGTTTGTCAGAAATAGAATGGTGGCTGTGCACACCCTTGCCCACATCCACATTGCATGTGCAGTGTAATGACTGAGTGATGGTCCTCTATCGGTAGAGAATAGTATAAATCATCATTGGGTTGACTGCGTTATCGTTTATAAAATACCAACACATGAAAAAAATGCTTGCCCTAACAGGAGAGTGAGAATGAGTGTCATGTTGTATATACAGTACCAAGGAAAAACCTTTTACAGCCAGTGCATATACAAATTATAGGGTTCAGAATTTTCACAAACACTGGTTTTATCAAAATTCTTCTTTAACTTTAAAAACAGCAACAATAAACAACTCCCTTACTTTGTACCACGAGGTATGGGTACCTTGGCATGCCCACAAAGACAGAGTGTGACCTCTCTGTTTCAGTGTTGACACAGATACCCTATCTCTCTAGCGATAATAACCTACCAAGGCACTCATAACCCATAAAGCAACACACCAATGGTGATGTTAGACCAGGGAACTCAGCATGGCGGGGGATTGGAAGTTCCGTCACAAAAGCATCAGCTACGTATGATATCTTGTATGTTAAACCTTGCTTGTAAGACACACAATGTGCTTAACCTATCAACGAAATGTGTGGCATGTCTTAATATATGTCTGGCGACAAATCAAAATAAAGAATAAAAAAAATGGCAAGAGGACAGCCTTTCCTGCTCTGTTGCTTGAAAGATCCCACCCCATGGAGACAGGGCCCATAAAATGACGGATTGCAGCGATCCAGCAGCGTTTAGTCTGGCTGAAGTCAGGACCTAATTCAGGCCCATTCGATTCCTGAATTGCAAAATGCAGGCATTGTTAATTAGGGTCACTGGATTTTGCAGTCCCAGTGGGTTCCATATGTCGCCAGATAGTTTTGCCTGGTTTGGTACTGAGCAATTTAGTCACGGTTGGCTCTTCCCCAGGGCTGGCATTACATTGGTCCCAGTAGGACTTCTTCAGATATTTGTGCCAGATTGCAGCGGGCAGTAAGGAGAAGCCCTCTATTCACTTGTGATCTCATATCACCAACTCCCAGTGCTTGTGAAAGAGAAACCATGCTGGAGGAGAGCAGCCTGCCGAAGCACTTGTCTTTGCCCTATATCTGGCCAGCCCGGGCCTTATTAGACCGTAGGGAAGCCAACCTCCTGCTGCTCTACAGTAAGCAATAAGGACGGTAGCTAAAAATTGCAGTGTTGGCAAAGTGTGGGTGTAGTAATGTGCGGTACTTTATGTATAGAAGTGTGATTGTATGTGTAAGTCTAACAGTGTATGTAGCGATGTGTAACTATGTACATTGGAGGGGTACCACAAATATCAGAATATCAAACTGCTCACTCACACCCATTATAGCACAGCCCACACAACCACAAATTCAACCCTACAAAGCAGCTGGAGCATGACACAAGCAGCATATGGCAACATTCACACAAGTTAATTAAAAAACAAAAACAAGGGACTTCAACGCCTTTTTGACACAGGTCTGATAAAAGGTTGCCTACACTTGATCTAGTTGGTCATGTATTTACCTTTCTGCTAATACAGTAAATATAATGTCTAAATTGGCTTCTATAAACATGAGCACAATTACAGTGCAGCTAATGCCAGATACAAGATGGTAGAAGATGGGCGCATTGTTGCATCTATTTTTGTGATGGCAATAGGGATAGCTAGACAAATTGGTCAGGGCATCTCCAAAACGGACAGCCGGTGAACTGGCATCAGGATCAGGGGCGCCCAAGGCTCAGTGCTGCTACTGTAGCTCAAATTGCTGAAAAATATAATGCTGCCTATGAAAGAAATACGTCAACACATAGTGCATCACAGTTTGCTGAGCATGTGGCTGCGTAGCTGCAGAGCGGTGATCGTACCCATGATGAACCCTGACCATCGCCAAAATCGCCTTCATTTGGCACATGAGCATCAGAACTTGACCATGGAGCAATGGAAGAAGGATGCCTGGTCTGATGAATCATGTTATATTTTAATTCAGGTGGATGGCCGTGTGCGTGTGTGTAGTTTACTTTGGTAAAAGATGGCATCAGGATGCATTACTGGAAGAAGGCAGGCCGGTGGAGTCAGTGTTATGCTTTGGGCAATATTCTGCTGGGAAACCTTGGATCCTGGCATTCATGTGAATGTTGAGATTGTTGCAGACCGCATACACCCCTTTGTGGCAGTGGTGTTCCCTGATGACAGTGGCCTCTTTCAGCAGGATAATGCACCATGCTACACTGCAAATATTATTCACGAATAATTTGAAGAACATAACAAAGACGTCAAGGTGCTGTCTTTACCCCCAAATTCCCAACAGATCTGATCCATGGAGGCCCAACCTGGCAACATACAGGATTTAAAGGATGACTTGGGGTCAGAAACCACAGGACATGTTCAAAGGTGATGTGAAGTCCATACCTCTATGAATCAGAGCTGTTTTGGCAGCACAATGTGGACCTAAACAATACTAGGCAGGTGGTTTTATTGTTGTGGCTCATTAGTATGTGTGTATGTATTTTGTTATATATAAATACACACAAGCGCAGGTACTAATTGCTTTGCAGTTGCACCATGTTTCTCACGGAACATCATTATACACAACCCCAGGTTTTGGCAAGATCAAATTACGTTAGTCACTTATATTCTACAATGATTCCATGTTCTGACGTGTAATATTGTAACTGCAATATAATACAAATATATAAAATTAAAACTTAGATTTCACATATAGGAAATGGTATCTTATGAATACCAAAGCAATGACTAATGTGGTGTGCTGCTTTGCATCATACACCCCCCAGCATACTTTACATTTACAGTTATTTGGCTCCTGGATATGTCTCTCTGGCTACTAAGAGCGACAGTCTTTTTTTATCTCTAGGTTCAGTGTTGCAAATTATAATTTGATTCATTGCTTGGGGACTCTGAGATTTCAGCCAAAGTATGTATAAAAATACAACCTATGTACTTTTTCAGATTTACTTCCTCTGAAACCAGTGATTCATGAAATGAATGGTGACAAAGGAAAATATTCCATGTGCATTTTATGTGCTTGTAGGTACACATGTTTTGTAGATATTCTGCCAAAGAAATTTTTATAATGAATTGGTAATCACTTTGAACCAGGAGGCAGCTTCCATGTTACATACCATGAAAACTTTTATTATGCAGTTTTGGTTGCTGTGTCTTAGAAAGGGGCAGAAACTGGCATAGTATGGTATTTGTTTCACTAAAAAATGCAGATCAAAAACCTCATTAATTCCTGCAACAACAGAACAATAATTTAAAGGGACACTCCACCATAACCACCTATATTCCTGTATTGTGGTTCATACAGCCTTATTGGATAATGCTTAATGTTGGCCTGGTGAACAGGATCAAAATGTTATGGATCATGATTAGACCATACAACTCAGTTACTTCTTTATACCTGGAAAAACGTGAGAATTTTCTGATTTCTTTTTACATTTATTTATTTCCCCCCATCTTGTCACGTGTATTTAAAAACCGTGGTAAGGATTTTTTTTAGACTTGGCAGTTATAGTTTAAAGTGATAACTGGGTGTGTATACATGCCCAGCTAGGTGATTTAACACAGGCTGTTTTACATTTGCTCTGGAATAATACAGATGCATTGCTGATGTAAAGGACTTTGAAGGACATGTAAATATCAAAACTACATATTTGTGAACACAAAGTAAGATTTATGATATCTAATATCTTTAGATTCACCCCCTCTGATTTCAGAGGTTTACATAGTTGTAAACGAATCCAATGAATTCTACTAAGATTTCTGAGTTTAAGGACTAGTTATGAATAGATTTATTCTCTCTGTCCTGCAAAGGGGCCAATATTAATGGGGACCTGTCATGCCCCGAAACACTCATGCTCTTTTGAAAGCAAATGTATAGATTGAGAGAAAACCCTATTTCAAAATAGCGCTTTCTCCCACTTCATAGTCAAATCTTCGACATCTATACCAACAATTTGATTTACAAGAAAGAGCAGAAAAGACAGGTGGGTCTTCTGTTTTTCGAAGCATAGCAATCACAGCGCATGTGCAGCGGTTTCCATTGAAACTCCCTAGTCAACCCTGCTAGCACTGGCTAGGAAGTATTGGAACAGAGTGAGTGATGTCACTTTTTTCAGACACTGGCATGCTTGTACGACGCCTTCGTGTCGGCATCACTGAGGAGGTTTGCCATGCTAAGCATAGCAAATCATAGGAGACAGCAGGAGGAGCTGAGGGCGAAGTAGAGGTGGATGTTACATGAAGAGTAATACCCATGAAGCTCGGAAGCTTGTGGAGCTGGAGGTGAGGTAAGTATGTCCTGTTATTTTATATTGAACTTCACTGATGATATCATTGTCATTATACGTTTTACTTTACTAAAACACTCCTACATGTGTTCAGCCATGTCTCACGAGTAAAAACGTAACCCCCATGTACAGGTTTTATGGGGTTTTGGAAAGTTATAGGGTCAAACATAGGGCTTCCAAATTTACCTGGGTTGTCAGGCGGATCTCCCAATGTATAATTATAATATATCATAATATATAACATGCATTTAAAATCAAATTTTTAAAAATATATAAATTTAATTCTAAATGCATTTTATATATAAGGATATTTTATTTTAAGTGTATTTTGAGATATATATATATATATATATATATATATATATATATATATATATATACACACAGTGAGGGAAAAAAAGTATTTGATCCCCTGCTGATTTTGAACGTTTGCCCACTGTTCACTTAACATGAAAGAGATCAATTATGTTTAATCAGACATATAGCTCAAATTCTAGGTTTTGTTTTGGTCAGAAAACCTCCGTACTTTTGACACAAACCGTGCAGACAATGGTCACAGATTGTTAACACCATAAGCACTGCTATGAGCTCTAGTAGTTTAGTGTTTAAGTTATACATTGAAAACCTAAACAAATAATGTTCATCTGGTTGGTCTCTCAATGTCTTTTTGTAAACCATGGCAGAGTTATGTGGTTGGCTTTACAAGTTTTAAAAGAACGGTCTTTTAAAAACCTGAAAGCTCTGTTTTAATATGCTGATGTTTATATTTATATATTGTACTAGATGAAAACCAAATAGCTCTTCAGTTATTGTTAACCCCTTAAGGACAGCAGGCGTTCTTGCCGCCCACATGGCCGGCGCCATTCGCCCGCTGCAGATCGTGGTCCGGGGGCATGCCTGGCCACCCAGGCAGCCCTCCTGTGCCCAGTGACTGCGGTCTGCAGCCTCTGTATGTATATATATATATATATATATATATATATATATATATATTAATATCAAAATACACGTACAATGATAATGATTAAATATATATATAATTATATATATAATAGAAAAAAAACATGTAAATACGTTAAAAAAACATTTATAAAGAAGAAATAATTAAAAAATATGTGTGTTATTTCGTTCTAACTGTATTTTGATATTAATATATATATATATTGATATAAAAAAAACACATAGAACGAAATAATATATGTATATCTATATACATAAGTATATACGTATATATCACTATATATACACACCTATAAATAAATAAAAATAATTTAAAAAAATTATATATATATATATATATATATATATATATATACACACACAATACATATACATACGTATATATTAATTCTACGTATATATTTATGTAATATTTTTACATAATTAGGTCATATTATTAATTACTATTTTCGGGACCTGCCTGACAACCCAGACTGAAAGTATAGGGAATTTCAACTGCTAGCACTATATTTAATCCTTTAACTTCCCAAGACACCATAAAACCTGTACATGGGGGGGTACTGTTTTACTCAGGAGACATCGCTGAACACAAATATTACTGTTTTAAAACAGTAAAATGCATTACAACGATGATATCGTCAGTGAAGGTGATGTTTTTTGAATTTTTCACACACAAACGGCACTTACACTGACGATATTATTTTTTACTGTTTTGAAACACAGATATTTGTGTTCAGCAAAGTCTCCCGAGTATAACAGTACCCCGCATGTACAGGTTTTAAGGTGTTTTCAAAAGTTACAGAGTCAAATATAAGGCTTGCATTTCAGTTTCAGTAGACAACCCAAGGTATTGCAAATGCGGTATGTCCAGTCTTTTTTAGTAGCCACTTAGTCACAAACACTGGCCAAAATTGGCGTTCAAATTAGTTTTTTGCATTTTTCACACACAAACAAATATTAACGCTAACTTTGGCTAGTGTTTGTGACTAAGTGGCTACCCCATTTGCAATACCTTGGGTTGTCTACTATTGCAAATGGTATGCCATCTTAGGGGTAATTCTCATTCCTGGGCTACCATATGGTCTCAAAGGCAACGTAACCAATCTGGCGAATTTCCATGTGAAAAAACTGAAAAATTTAACATGCTATATTTGACCCTGTAACTTCCCAAAACACCATAAAACCTGTACATAGGGGGTACTGTTTTACATGTGAGACATCGCTGAATACAAATATGTGTATTTTATTGCAGTAAAAGCAAACAGAATTATGACATTCACAGTTAAAATGTCACGTAGAACTAAACATTTTAAAAAAATCTTATTTTCTCCCTTTTTAAAAATATTTTATTCATATTAAATTATGTTTCATAGCTAAATATTTGATGTTAAAAGAAAGCCCTGTTTACCTTGAATAAAATGATATATAATAAGTGTGGGTGCATTTAATATGAAAGAGGTGAATTACGGTTGGACAGACATATAGCGCAAATGCCAGGTTTTGTTTACGTTTTGTTTTGATCGCAACGTGTACATTTGGCTCAGTCCTTAAGGAGTTAAAAGTAGAATATTTACTCCACGTCTGGTTCCTTTTCTAGCTGTAAGACAGCTGCTTGGGTCTCCTCCAACATCGTTGTATGTCTTTGATCTTGTGGTACAGTCTAGAGATGGGCCAGTCCTGCCATCTTGGCTTTTTTTTTTCCTGATCCTGGCGATTCCCCCCTTGTTGTTGTGTTTCCGTATCTCCCAATACTCTATAATCTGTCCCAGAGTTATCTCATGTCAGTTTACATAAGATGACATTCAAGACTAAAATGCATTGGGCTTCTCTGTATCTTCCATGTGAACAGCCCTGGAAAGCAACCTGTGTGAATGTTTTTACATTTTTTTTTAATATCTATGATACATTTGGTAGCATTTGTAGCTACAATAATATGTAAATAATATTATACACTGCTTAAAATGTGACAGAATTCTCACAGGATACAATGTACTATTCCTTTTGATTTTCTTATATAAGGAGATCTGACCAAGGCCATAACTTTGTAAGAATTGCAAAGACCAACAAACATTCAGAACATAGTTAGATCTTGTTGTCAGTGTTATTATGTATTTCCTAAAATTTCACCAAACAATAAGAAACCTAATCGAACTTTCAAAATAAACCCACACCCGCAATCTGTTTTAATGTACAGGAATTCATAGTCAAGATCAGATTAAGATCTCACAAGCCCTTTGGTACAGGATTTTTAACGTTTCTCAAACCTCTGCCTTTTGGTACACAAAAGCTATTGTGTACCAAAAAAGATCTCTCCTGTTAAGGCGTTTTGATTCTGTAGAATGTAGAAGTACAGGTTGTAGAGCTATGGCAGTTTTTTGTACCTTTTGTGGGAGTAGTTTACAAGGCTCTTACTTTGACTAATGTGAACCCAAGCTTGCTGATTGTGCTAGGACAATATTATAGTGCTAGTGGTGCCTCTTAAAGGTGATGAATGTATAATGTACATATCTTGCAATCAATTCATAGGGTTCTGATGTGATCCTGTTTTTTTTTTGTCTTTACAAATATCCATTTACATACATAACTACAATGCAAGGTCTTCTGCAGGTGGGCTGATTATTCAGTTGTAGATGAGTTGGTGCATGGAATGTTTCTGTAATGTTCATATTTCTTGTGGCATCTCCCCCATCCTTAAAAGTCCTGCACCTGCACCCAATATGTATGTATCTTTGTTTCCCTACCACTAATGAGTTCATATTCATAGCAACCGTTGACACATATATCTAAAGTGTGTGTATATGCACATCTGTGTTAAAAAAACTGCTCTGTTCTAATTGTGCATGTGAGTGTGTGTGTATATATATATATATATGTGTGTGTGTGTGTGTGTATCAAAGAAGGTACAAAGAAGGTCTTGTAGAAGTTGTATTGTGCATTTATACACCAGAAAATGTGTCAACATTTCAGTCCTTCAGACTTTTCTCAGGACCTTTAGAAAAATGATAATAATAATAATAATAATAATAACAACAATAGTATCAACATTCGCCAACGAAAACATTTTCGGCTTCAAGGTTTTAAAATTTGTATGCACATTAAGTTCGATGGTGCACTAGATTAGAGTAAATATAGTATATAAATACAGTATCAAATGTCTTTCTAGACATATTAGTTTTTGTAAATCGTCAGTATTTTTAATGCTTCTGGTCTGAGCAAAGCTTGATACAGCAAAACAAAACAGGCATGTAGCAGACTGGATAAAGGGTCACTTTGACATACCACCTGAACTTTAATGGTGCTTGTATTGTGAAATTATTGTAGTGCTATATGTACTGCATTCACTTTTCTGCAAAGGTTTTGTTGGGTTGGAACGTGTTCCGTATATGCTGAGTTGTGCAATAGCTTCACCACAAAAAAATACTTCCTTACATTTCCTTGTAAAATAAAAGATTTTTTTTTTTTTCAGTTGAACCACATGCCATATTGATATTACCATCCACCAACAACTTCTTTTGTAACTGGGGCCCGGAGGCAAGCTCTCCTAGTGATCTGATAACCTATATTACCACATCCTGCTGAACATAACTACATAATATTCACTGAGCACCCAGACACTTTATGGACCTGATCTATATTATCTTGACTTTAGGCACCTGTTACTGTGCAGCAGGAATAATTAAACAGGGTTGGTGATCATAGCTATGAGATAGTATTGAAACGTAGACAAGACTTAAAGGACCACTCTAGGCACCCAGACCACTTCAGCTTAATGAAGTGGTCTGGGTGCCAGGTCCTTCTAGGGTTAACCCATTTTTTTTTATAAACATAGCAGTTTCAGAGAAACTGCTATGTTTATAAATGGGTTAAGCCTTCCCCCTAATCCTCTAGTGGCTGTCTCATTGACAGCCACTAGAGGCGCTTGCATGCTTCTCACTGTGATTTTCACAGTGAGAGCACGCAAGCGTCCATAGGAAAGCATGTTATGGCACTGTTATGTCTTATCTAATTTTGGTGTTGCAATGCCAGAGAGTCAGAAGGAAATAAAGAGCAGAAATATAACCCGAAAAAACTCGCAAAGGAATAGAAAGTGGCCGAAAGATGTATTATTTTGGCATACTAACAAACCTATGAAAAAAGCTCCAATTTACAATGAGTGGAATAACTGTTTGAAAGTGGCATTATAATACTTTTTTTTTTTCCTTTTTTCTTGCTACTTTCCTTTTAGCTCTTGTGCCACAAAATAAAAAAACAAAAAAGTTTGTGGCTTCTTTTTTCCCTTTTACCTTGCTGCCCTTAATGTGGGAAAGATCGCAGCTGTTGTACGTTGTACCTAATAGGAATTTGTGCATTACATGCTTTGCGCATGCTCATTAGGGGATCCAGCGTTTACCTAAGACCTCAATTAATTCTCGGGTTGAGCTAGAGTCAACGCTGAGGATCTGTCACGTGCACTTCAGGATGTGAAGGAGATCAGTATACATTTAGAGGCAAAGTTGACAAAGGCTGTGGAGCTTGACTAACGCTCCACCCTTTGCCAACTTTTGTCAGCATGCTGGTTCTACATAAGAAAAAGTAGTTCCTACTTTTCCTTATTATTTATGGATTTGACACAAAAGTGAAGGAGACACTTTAACTGTATCAATGAATTATTAATTAGATTTAGATGATCAGGTTCTAGATTGGTCACCATTTGAATGAGGGACACTTTTATTTTTACTTAAAATAGATCCCTGAAATATGATTTTTCCTATTTCCTAATTTTTTTTTTTTACGTGTTTTCAGCTTGTATCTCGTTACATTAACAATAATGTTGCTAATGTTTGAATGTTTTGTGTAGACTTCTGGGGTGCACCTTATCTCTATGAAATGAGGTCATGGTACTCCATCATAATTACTACAGTGGATACTGTAGTTATGATGTTTGGAGAGCCCTTCAATAATAACTTACAGATTTTCATCGCTGCAAGCATCCAGTACCTGGCCTAACAGTGTACTCTAGAAGTTAAATTGCAGCAAATGTTACAAATGTTCAAACAAATCAATTAAAAAAAATGCTATATGACAGGGTATCTGTATCTTTCATGTCCCAAACAACTTATGCTTTATAAATAAAGCATAAGAATTTAACTAGCAGTTCTGCTACCAAATGTATACATTAGGAGAAAAATAGGCTTTTCTCCCATCTGTCAGTCAATGCATCAATGTGTCAAAGCACTGACTGACAAGGGAGAGCAGAAAAAAACCTCTTACAGGATATGTGCTGTGGTTGGTATAGATACTACCTAGCCAGTGCTTTTAGCTCTGGCTATGGAGTATAGGAACACACCATGTATCTTCATGACATATGGTGTATTTAATGTATATGGGAGCGATTTCAAGTAGGTTGTATGAATAGAATCTTTCTCACTTTTGGTCTTCTGCTTGCTTGAAGTGTAATGAATTGTAGTGATGCAGATGTATCATCAAAATAGTGCCAATGCTGTAGATAGAATATCCAATTAGATGCCATTTCCAACAGTGTTTAGGGCTACTGCTGCAAACAATGACAAACCCACCAATGTGAATATATGTCCTGAGAGGAACTACACAATGCAAAATCACTGTTGTGGCATATAAGTGGCTTCCAACGTTTATTTTGGCAGCTTAATCGATAGACCATAATAAGTGCATCATAACCCAACATACAAAGTCTGGTGAACAGCATTAGTCAGTGTGCGTAGAATCCAAGTTTGTAATACTTTGTATGGTACACGAAATCCACTCTATACGAATCTAGTGCATTATCCTTGTAAACATACAGCTTCATATAACAAACAGAATAGTAAAAATAGACATCCAGTTTTCCATGCAATTCCCTGAAGCATGTGAAAATACGGAACCTGAGTAAAACAATGGCAGATAAACAAAGGGTTAAATGTAATACTATCTCTGGGGTTTGCAGATAAAAGGGATTTAGTTTGTTCCAAAAATAGTCCTGTGTAAACAAAGTAACTGCAAAATAGAAAGCTGTTTGCCAATAAGTAATGGTGTATTCTCCAACAAGAGGGCCTAATTAGACTGGCAAAGTACAGTTGCCCAGAAACTGTCTGCCAGTCGGAAACCACAGCCTAAAACAAAGCTACCCCTCGCCTACCTGCTGTAAAACATTATACACCTCTTTTTATATTTAGGCTTTTATTAGATTTTTATTCCAGTGCCCATTCTTTATTGGGATCCTGTGATCTAGTGGAAAGCAATCCTGTAAACCCCTGACTTTTTGTAGTGCAGTGGACCTGTTAACAAAAGGACCTGTTAACAAAAAAGAGAAATGCTACTTTTTTTAAGCAAAAGAATGTGCATGTATATATTGTAAATATATGTGTGGAAAAGGGGAAACTGTCATTTTTTAAGATTAGGGATCGACCGATATTGATTTTTTTAGAGCTGTTACCGATACTGATAATCTGTGAACTTTCAGGCCGATAGCCGATAATTTACCGATATTCTGTACATTTACCATTTAAAAAACAAAACAAAACAATTTCTACACAAATCTACTGTTAACTGAACATGTTTATTTATTTGTTTTTGCAAATCTTTTTTTTATTAAGGTAAATGCACAAAATATACACGCCAGTAAGAATTTTTTATGGTTTCAAGAATATATGTGTGTGTGGTGGATGCAGTGAGAGTATTTGATTAGTGAATGCAGTGTGTGTGTTCGTGTAGTTTGTGTGTAGTGGATTCCGTGTGTGTTTGTGTAGTGTGTATATAATGAGTGCAGAGTGTGTTTGTGTAGTGTGTATAGTGAATGCAGTGAGTGTTTGTATAGTGTGTATATAATGAATGCAGAGTGTTTGGTGTGCGTAAAGTGAATGCAGTGTATGTGTGTAGTGTGCGTAAAGTGAATGCAGTGTGTTTGTGTATGTGTGTAGTGTGCGTAAAGTGAATGCAGTGTGTTTGTGTAGTGTGTATATATAATGAATGCAGTGAATGTAGTGTGTGTATATAATGAATGCAGAGTGTGTGTTTGTGTAGTGTGTGTGTGTGTATATAATGAATGCAGAGTGTGTGTGTTTGTGTAGTGTGTGTATAGTGAATGCAGTGTGTTTGTGTAGTGTGTTTATATAATGCAGTGTGTGTGTGTGTATGTAATGTGTGTAAATGTGGGGGGGGGGCATTTTAACTTTTTTATTAAAATGTCATTTAAAAAAAAAAATTTAGTCCCCCATCCCTGCTTGTTACCTGGCCAGGGAGGAGGGGGTATGGCATTACCTGGTAGTCCTGTGGCATGGACTGTGCAGTGGGGACCCGCAGCAAGTTCTTACTTACCTTCCCAGCAGCTCCCTTCAGCTCCCCTGTCTAAATCTCACGGCATGTGTGCTTTGCGGAGCGTTGCCATGGTAACCTGTAGCAAAGCTCTGCAGCCGCGGGACTCGCGAGATTTAGACAGGGGAGCTGAAGGGAGCTGCTGGAAAGGTAAGTAAGAGCTTGCTGCGGGCCCCCCAGGACCACCAGGCTTGTCATGGACCCGGTGGTCCTGGTCTGTATTATCGGCAATATCGGTATCTCCATAGGCCGATACCGAGATTGCCGAAAATACCGAAAATCGGCCGATAATTTCGGCCAGACCGATAATCGGTCGATCCCTAGTTAAGGTTATATTTGTTGAGATGCTGTATTTTCTTTACATTTATTTATTTAATTTTTAAAAGATTTAGCAATTGATATTATAATCTATTTTGGAGCAAAATATCACAAATCCAGAGAAGAAATAGAAACATTCACTAAAGTAAAAATTGTTTGTAATTCCCAATTTTAAGGCAAAACAACCAAACTGGAAACAAAGCTGAATTTAAGGTTTTTTTTTCCCCAATTCAATTACCATGTTCTATAATTTTATATTTACTTTTAAAATACTTTCCATTACCAACAATTCACACTTTAGTAAATAACTGACAATTTCATTTCCCTACACTGACTGCCAGGTGCAAAGTGTAACACTTGGAACAATGACTGACATGATGGAGGCACCCAGCTGCAGTATAACGATGTTGGATTTCTGTATTTAATTTTATTTTTCACACTGCGAATACATGTGTATTAAATATGTAAACTCAGAATTGA
Organism: Pelobates cultripes; assembly: GCA_933207985.1. Classification (NCBI taxonomy): domain Eukaryota; kingdom Metazoa; phylum Chordata; class Amphibia; order Anura; family Pelobatidae; genus Pelobates; species Pelobates cultripes. The sequence goes on along the minus strand of OW240916.1, from coordinate 76,736,232 downwards.
AAATCCTGGAAAGTGACACCTACCATTTTAGAAAAAATAATTCCATTGAAGGGTTCTGGAGACATTATAGTAAATCACTTACAGGTTATTTACTAAAGTGAGAATTGTCAGATATTCAAAATGAATTCCAATAGAATTTCAAATTTAAGGTCAAAATAGCCGAACTGGTGTACTATTGGAGAAATTTTACAGTTTGGCTACTTTGGCCTTAAATTTGAAATTCATTTTGAACACCTTACATTTCTCAGTTTAGTAAATAACATTGACAGACGGAAAACACAAACATGGAGCCACAAGATATTATTTTCCCTGAAAAACATCTTTATAAACACATGGACCCACAACCTCACTAAGGTTGGCTTCCTTCTTTAAGTAGATGAGATTGATAAAAATTATAGGCAGACTTGTGGCTGCCATCATTCGTTCTCTTTTCAACTCATCTTTTCAAATCATATTAGTGATTTGCACAGTAGAGACAAAATGAACTATGGACAGACGCGGTCTGTCTGCAATCTTAAATGTTTTAAGTCTCTTTAAAAAATGTGTAAAAAGACATTAACAAAAGAAGCTTACATAAAGTATTTTAAAAGCCTGTTTATCTTTGCAACTATGTGATTGATATAGCCACTACATTGTGGACAAAAAAAAAATGCTGTTATTAGTTGTTTATTGTGGTTTGCTATCATTTCAGATAGATATTGCATGTACAAACATGTTCCAGTTTTGCAATGTTTGTTGCAGCAAGACATCTCCCCTGTAGAATTCAAATCATATTAGTCAATTCCAAAAAATCCATGTATGTTTTCTGTAAACATTATTTAGAGTCAACTTCAGTGTAGATTAGTTATCTAAATTAAATATATTTGCATGTAAGGTAGATACAAAAGCGCCAACATTATGTCAAAATAGCCATGTTTTAATATTCTTAAAGGGATATATATACCTGCTTGGGAGAAGTCCATTTTCAATATATTGTACCATTTTCAAATTAAAAATTATGAAAAAAATAAATAAAACTGTTCTAACATTGGCTGCAAATGCACAGGCTGTGTAATTTCTTCAGTGATATTTTGCCAAAGCAGGAAAGGACATAACCAATCCTAATGCTCAGCGAACTTTCTGTAGCACTGCAGAGCTTATTCCACATATTTATGCTTTACATGCAGAGTACGTATTTTTGTTGTTGTTTTGGGGGAAATTCGAGTACAAAAGTCAACTGTTACTGAAGAAAGCGAATTAATGAACTACAGCTCCCAAGAAGCCAAGTTATGTTATCTTGATGAGCAGTTTTTTGGAAGTAAAAGTGCTCCAGTGTGTCAGTGAGAGAAAGAAAGGTTATTGAGCAAGGAAAATATTGACACCATGCATGGCTAACATGGTGTAGCCTTTTCTTTTTGCAATAGAGTTGTTTGTTTACTGTGTACTGTTTAGTAAATAACTCCATAAGGTTGGCAATGGGTATAAGATCATCAAATCAAAATGAAACGGAAACACCTGTGTGAGTAAATGTAAGATTAAAGGTGGTAGTGTTAATGATTTATTTCAGTGCATGAAAATGCAGTGTCTCCGCTGCATTGCTTCTGTCTGTTGAGTGCCAAAAGTATTGGCCCTTCCTTTGCTTTGATGACTTTTGAGACGCTTTGTTAGTAATTTCAGAGTGCTTCTCTTCAGTATATTGCTGAATTTTTCCAAGGGAATAATTGGTGCACCTATTTGGGATGCTCAGAGGAACACTATAGCATTAGGAATCCAAACCTGTATTAGTAATATATTATAGTGTTACCCTACATATTGAAATGTTTCCATCCCTCCCCTTTTGAAAGGTGATTTTACTTATCTTTATTCTGTTTGGCCTCCATTTTTGATATCATCGAAATTGAGGATCTCAGCCAATCCGATCCTTTACAATAGGAAAGCACTGGAAGGCTATTGTGTATTTGTAGTAAAACAGAGCACTGTGCCAATCAGCACTTCATCATAGAGATGCATTGAATCAATGCATTTCTATGGGGAATGTTCAGCCTCTCCATGCAGAGCTTAGAGACGCTGAAGGTTGGTGCTGTTCTGGTGACTATAGTGTCCCTTTAAGGTGTTCCTGGTGCTGAATTGTTTCTTCTATAGCTACAACTTTGAGTTTGAATCAATATATCTCTTGTCTAGACCAGCCAACATTCAGCCTGGTTAGAATATTAGGAAACTCGTGGCTCTAGTATGCTATCAATCAAATGTAGTGGAGGGGCAAATTAAGCATAATCTTGTCTACCCAGCTCTTCTAGCTCTCGAGAAGCGTACTGCTGGTTTACCTAGGTAAATTCTGAAACCATGCCACACAAATGCATATTTCTGTGTAAAAATTCTAGCTGTTTACATAATAAAATAGTGCATTTGTGCGCATCAAGATGCTCAAGAGTTGCATATTTAACTGCTAAACAGTGCTTATGTATGGAGGTGGTACTATGTGCATCATTCTGAACATTTTGGCACTGTCATTTGTAGTGTCTCAGTACACAAATTAGTAGTGTCTTAATATGACACTTTGGACCATCTTTAAAAACAGTTTAAGGGGATTTTTGTATGATTATAAACCTGCAGGAAATGCATTTCAACAAACTGAAATAATATAAACCCTGGGAAAGTGCATTTGAGGATTACTACTCCTTAGCATAAATTTATTAGCAGTAAAATTTAAACTTAATGGTGAAACTAGTAAGAAAAAAAAGCAAAAGCAAACCATATCTCCCTTTAAGAGAATGTTTACATCATTCTTCATGAAAAAGGTAGGCCTGTTATAAATAAGTTGCAGTGGCTGGTGAAGTACGGGGACTCTTCACACATCCGTTCCGTGGACATTGTGGTAACAAACCTAGAAATGTTGATGAGAATACGTGGCAAATCTCTGAATAACAGACATTCCCCCAGCTGTAGGAAGGAAACCCAAGACTTCTCTGTTCTAACCGTCTGTTCCTCTCTTCGTGGAAAAGAAACCCACTCTTGAAATGCTTATATTAACCCTGTCACTCTCTGGGTGTTCATCAAGAGAGGTTACCGCAGAGATACATTGCACACCTGAATCATCTAACATATTGTATGTAGTATAGGCATATATCAGAAACTGATGACATTCTGCTCAGGAATTTTTTTTACAATGTCAGACTTAGAAGAACATTAAGAATTGCTGAAATATGGAAAGGATGTAGTCAAAACATGCACTCTGAAACTGTAAAGGAAGCTAATATACAATGTAAAGCAGCTATAGAGATGAAACTTAATTCAACGCTTTAACAGCATGCAAATCATACAGGACATGTGGAAGGCTGCATTATGCTAGGACATGATTTACTGCTTTTCAATATAAAAGATGTGAGGGGAAAAAATTAAAGGGAATCTGTATTTCTGACGCTAGTGTGTCCCTCGCCCCCCACCCATGCCCCACTTAATGACTTACCTTATTCCAGCGCTCATGGACTCCTCCTCCAACGTCAGCCGACGGGGGAACCTAATGCTCATGCTACAGGGTTTTTCAACCTAGTGGGCGTTCTCATGCAAAGCGTGAGCATGTTCACTTTCAGCATCATTGCATGGAGTCAAACTATTTAAAACGGCCACTAGAGGCAATGTAGGAAAAGAGGATTGCACTCTATCTTAAAAATCATAGGGTGCTAACTGAGCATGGGTCAGCAAATCCCTTAAGAGCAAATATAAAAGAAAAAATCTCAGGCACTCACTGTGACAGATTTAAGCAGGTTTATCGGACACCGCAACGTTTCGACCCATACCCATGTCTTTAGTACAGGTCGAAACGTTGCGGTGTCCACTAAACCTGCTTAGATCTGTCACAGTGAGTGTCTGGGATTTTTTCTTTTATACTAGAGGCATGTAAACATTGCATTTTATCCCAGAGAGGAAGTGTTCTGGGTACCTATAGTGTCACTTTAAGAAGTATTTTCATCCATACAATCTTGGTTGAACATAAAGTTGACCACTGCACTTTGTTCCAGAAAAAAAGACTTGCAAACTGTAAAGGACAAAGGACAAGCCCTTCCCCTTTTTTAATTCACTCTTCTCTAAACACAACCAGGAACTACTTTTGTCTCAGTATTTTTCCTCCTCCTCACACTGGGCAGAGTCAGTGGCGGATCGGGGGGGAGGGGGGGCAACGGGGCAATCCCTCCCCCCCCACGAGAAAATAGTGCAACTGCCATTAGTTGAGCGACCTCATTAGAGGCTCGGTCAGGTGCTGCAACCCTTTGGCAGACCGGGCCCCTTTAAAGTTGCAGGGAGTGCTGGGAGGAAGTGACTGTTACTTCCTCCCAGCATACAGACTGCGTGGGCTGAGAACACCCAGAATGCAGCTGGGAGAGAAGGAGCAGGCAGCTGAGAGAGAAGTAGGAGAGAAGGAGGGGGGAGAGAGAGCTCTGCAGCTTCAGACTCCCATCAGGATCAGCCAACCTCAGGAAGTCACCTCCCTGCAAAGAAAAAGGTATTTAAGCAGAGGGGAGAGGGGAGGGTACCAGGGTACTCTTTATATAGGAAAGATAGGGAAGGCAAGAAAGGGGGAGGGGTGGCCTTGTATGTGAAGGATAGCATAAAATCTAGCCTAATAAAAGTTAGTGAGGCGAACATAGAGCCCGTTTGGGCTACATTAGAATTTGGTAATCACACAGTAACTCGTGTAGGTGTGATTTATAGGCCCCCAGGACAAATTGAAGAGTTAGATAATCTACTAGTTGAGGAAATAGCTAAAATGACAATGAAGGGGGAAGTTATCATCATGGGTGACTTTAATCTCCCTGATGTAAATTGGAAAACAAAATTAGCTACTTGTGCCAGGAGCACACATATTCTAAACTCCCTACTGGGATTGTCTCTAAAACAAGTTGTTGAGGAGCCAACTCGTAAAGAGGCCATACTAGATTTAGTGTTAACAAATGGAGATTTGGTATCAGATATTACTGTAGGTGAAAGTTTAGGATCCAGTGATCATCAGTCAGTGTGGTTTAATATAAGAACAGTGACTGAGTCACACCACACAAAAACAAAAGTTTTAGACTTTAGAAAAGCAGACTTTTCTAAAATTAGAATATGGGTAGAGGAGTCATTATCAGACTGGAGCAATTTAAATGGAGTCCAAGAGAAATGGGATTATTTAAAAGTTTCACTATTGAAGGCAACAGAAAATTGCATTAGGCTTGTCAGTAAAAGCAAAAAATTCAAGAAACCACTGTGGTACTCCGCAGATGTGGCCAAAATAGTTAAAAACAAAAAGTTAGCATTTAGGAATTATAAAAAAACCCAGAGTGAGGAAGACAAAATGATCTATAAGATTAGGCAGAAAGAGGCTAAGCTAGTTATAAGAGCTTCCAAATCACACACAGAAGAGAAAATAGCACAGTCAGTAAAAAAGGGGGATAAAACATTTTTTAGATACATAAACGAGAAAAGAAAAGTAAAACAAGGATTAGTTAGATTAAAAACAAAAGAAGGAAGGTATGTAGAAGAGGATAAAGGTCTAGCTGACTGCCTCAATTAATATTTTTGTTCTGTATTTACAGATGAAAATGAAGGAAAGGGAACTCAGTTGAGAAAAAGGATAAATGAGTAATTTATTACACGTGAGTTTACAGAGGAAGAGGTTCTATTTCAACTGTCAAAAGTAAAGACAAATAAGTCAATGGGACCTGATGGAATGCACCCAAAGCTATTAAAAGAGCTTAGTGGTGTACTAGCAAAACCATTAACAGATTTATTTAACCAATCATTGTTAACAGGAGTAGTCCCAGAAGACTGGAAGTTAGCGAATGTTGTGCCCATTTACAAGTAAGGTAATAGGGAGGAGTCGGGCAACTATAGGCCAGTAAGCCTTACTTTAGTAGTGGGGAAAGTGATGGAAACCATGTTAAAGGATAGGATTGATGAACATCTAAAAACACATGGATTTCAAGATCAGAGATAACATGGGTTTACTTCAGGGAGATCATGCCAAACTAATCTTATTGATTTTTTTGATTGGGTAACTAAAATTATAGATCAGGGTGGTGCAGTAGACATTGCTTACCTAGATTTCAGTAAGGCTTTTGACACTGTTGCACATAGAAGGCTTATCAATAAACTGCAATCTTTAAGTTTGGATTCCAATATTATTGAATGGGTAAGGCAGTGGCTGAGTGACAGGCAACATAGGGTTGTAGTTAATGGAATATATTCGAAGCTTGGACTTGTCACCAGTGGGGTACCTCAGGGATCTGTACTTGGACCCATTCTCTTTAATATTTTTATTAGTGATATTGCAGAAGGTCTTGATGGTAAGGTATGTCTTTTTGCTGATGATACTAAGATATGTAACAGGGTTGATGTTCCAGGAGGGATAAGCCAAATGACAAATGATTTAGGTAAACTAGAAAAATGGTCAGAATTGTGGCAACTGACATTTAATGTGGATAAGTGCAAGATAATGCATCTTGGACGTAAAAACCCAAGGGCAGAGTACAGAATATTTGATAGAGTCCTAACCTCAACATATGAGGAAAGGGATTTAGGGGTGATTATTTCTGATGACTTAAAGGTAGGCAGACAATGTAATAGAGCAGCATGAAATGCTAGCAGAATGCTTGGTTGTATAGGGAGAGGTATTAGCAGTAGAAAGAGGGAAGTGCTCATGCCATTGTACAGAACACTGGTGAGACCTCACTTGGAGTATTGTACACAGTACTGGAGACCGTATCTTCAGAAGGATATTGATACCTTAGAGAGGGTTCAGAGAAGGGCTACTAAACTGGTCCATGGATTGCGGAAGAAAACTTACCAGGAAAGGTTAAAGGGTCTTAAAGGACCACTCTAAGCACCCAGACCACTTCAGCTTAATGAAGTGGTCTGGGTGCCAGGTCCAGCTAGGGTTAACCCATTTTTTAATAAACATAGCAGTTTCAGAGAAACTGCTATGTTTATGAATGGGTTAAGCCTTCCCCCTAATCCTCTAGTGGCTGTCTCATTGACAGCCACTAGAGGCGCTTGCGTGCTTCTCACTGTGATTTTCACAGTGAGAGCACGCAAGCGTCCATAGGAAAGCATTGTAAATGCTTTCCTATGCGACGGGCTGAATGCGCGCGCAGCTCTTGCCGCGCGTGCGCATTCAGCCGGCGGGGAGGAACGGAGGAGGAGAGAAGGCAGAGAGCTCCTCCGCCCAGCGCTGGAAAAAGGTAAGTTTTAACCCCTTTCCCCTTTCCAGAGCCGGGCGGGAGGGGGTCCCTGAGGGTGGGGGCACCCTCAGGGCACTATAGTGCCAGGAAAACGAGTATGTTTTCCTGGCACTATAGTGGTCCTTTAACATGTATAGCTTGGAGGAAAGACGAGACAGGAGGGATATGATAGAAACATTTAAATACATAAAGGGAAACAACACAATAAAGGAGGAGACTATATTTAAAAGAAGAAAAACTACTAAATCAAGAGGACATAGTCTTAAATTAGAGGGACAAAGGTTTAAAAATAATATCAGGAAGTATTACTTTACTGAGAGGGTAGTGGATGCATGGAATAGCCTTACAGCTGAAGTGGTAGAGGTTAACACAGTAAAGGAGTTTAAGCATGCGTGGGATAGGCATAAGGCTATCCTAACTATAAGATAAGGCTAGGGACTAATGAAAGTATTTAGAAAATTGGGCAGACTAGATGGGACGAATGGTTCTTATCTGCCGTCACATTCTATGTAAAAACCTAGTCCATGGAAGCTGCAATTTGTGTGTGTGTCAGTGTGTATGTTTAGGTATGTGGACATCTGTGTGTGTATGTTTAGGTATGTGGACATCTGTGTGTGTCAGTGTGTATGTTTAGGTATGTGGACATCTGTGTGTGTGTATGTTTAGGTATGTGGACATCTGTGTGTGTATGTTTAGGTATGTGGACATCTGTGTGTGTCAGTGTGTATGTTTAGGTATGTGGACATCTGTGTGTGTATGTTTAGGTATGTGGAAATCTGTGTTTGTCAGTGTGTATCTGTGAGTATGTGTGTGCGTCAGTGTGTATGTGTGTGCATCCGTGAGTGTCACTGTGTATCGGAGTGTCAGTGTGTGCATCTGTGAGTATGTATGCGTGTGTATCTGTGTGTACCACAGACAACGTAATCCACTGCACTCAGGTTCCGCTTTTCACTCCGGCCCACAGCCTCAGAGGTGCTCTGCATTAGATAGACACTGCTAATCCGTCCAACAATACAAGGTAATAGAATATACACACAACACTCCAGGTACTGAAGGTGTATTTATTGGAGGGTAGAACACCACATAAAAGTGCAACTTTTCAGCCCTAGAGGGACTTAAACATGATTAAGGCCCCCAAGGGCCGAAACGTCGCACGTTGCACTTTTAAGTTGTTCTACCCTCCAATAAATACACCTTCAGTACCTGGAGTTTTTCCTGTATATTCTATTACCTTGTATCTGTGTCTGTGTATGTGAAGGTATGTGTGTCATTTTGTGTATGTGTAGGTATATGTGTGTGCGTGTGTGTGTGCGTATGCGCCAGTGTGCATGTGTAGGTATGTGTGTGTATTTGTGTGCCAGTGTGTGTGTAGGTATGTGTGTGTGTGTGTGTGTATCTGTGTGTGTGCCTGTGTAGGTATAGGTTTGTATCTGTGGGTGTGCCAGTGTATATGTCTGAAGGTATGTTTGTATCTGTGTGTATGTGTAAGTGTGTTATTGTGTTTCCATATCACTGTGTGGCGCATATGTGTACAGCCTCCTATCCCCTAAACAAGAGTCCCCTTTTCACCCCGCTCTAGCCCACTTAAGTGCCGCTCCCGAGATTCGGTTCTGGATCCGCCCCTGGGCAGAGTAACCGTCAAGCCTGGTCATTGCCCCCTGCCGTCCCCACACGTCACCAGAAACTAGCTGTTTCTATGGAGGGTTTTGCGGGATCCACCATAGACCTCAGTACTGTACTCTCACATATGCACAAGAGTACAGCATCGAATTTGTTTCCTGGTAGGGAAACGTGGGGAACAGATGGAAGACGATGGCGGCACCTGTGAAAGACAGGTTCAGGTAAGTAAAACTCACCTTTGCCTGCTCTCCTGGTTACCGGACCCCCGGAGCATTGTCTCAGTCAGGGGACTTTGCAAAATATGCAAATTTCCCAAACGTTGACAGATCTACTTTAAATAATGAATAAGAATAAATCATGTGGTGATTCCATAAGGTTTGAAGGTTTAAGGTTTGTACTACATTGAATAACTGTTGATTTTCTCTTAGTGATTTCACTGAAGTGAAAAGGTTAGTTTCTCCAAATTTCTCTGCAGTGAAAACTGAAAATGTATTTGTTGACAGGTGTATTTAGTGCAAACATAGCAATGGAGGCATGCATTGAATCATTTCATCTCTGTGAGGAAAATTCAGCATCCACATGCAGAGCGTGGAGGCGCTGAACCTTACTGCTGCCTACTGTGCAGCACTAAGCCAGGAAGCACCTCCCATGGCCATCTGAGGTGGAGGTATCCCTAGGGCAATGTAAACACTGCTTTTAATCTGAAAAGGCTGTGTTTGCATGAAAATGCCTGCATATAATTGTTATACTCACCAGAACAACTACATTAAGCTGTAATTGTTCTGGTTACCCGTGTTCCTTTAAATTAAAAGAAGAGTTATGTATCTCTGCAAAGTAAGAGCTATGCTTATGCACCCTTTTTTATGAATGAAGACCTACTAATTATCTCTGAGTGTTAGCTACTCTAAGCCAATCAATGACGACCCTGCCTGGCGACACTTCATGCTTCCTTAAACTGCATTGAAGAAACCAGTTGCCGCCAGGTATTTTAGGATGTTTAGGATGTTTGGCCGAATATCAAAGATGAAATAATTGCACACAAATAAGTAATAATTTATATTACTTTTGTTATATTTTTACATTGTAGGTAAGTCCAGAATCTAGTATGGAGGAAACCAAGAACCTTTAAACCTTCTAAGTGGAAAATACTAAGTGGCATGTCTGTGTGAACAAGTAGGTTGTGCTATGATGAGTTTCTGCCAGTGATCTTGGATTAGAAGTGAGCACATGATAATCTCACACAGAAGTAATGCTAGGATCCAAATGATAGTTCACATATATTCAGTATATATACTAGATATTCAGTTTTAGGTAAGTAGTTACAGGGAGGTAAGTAGTTACAAGGAGGATTGTGTGCAGTTCAATTCTGCTGGTTCTAAACCAGGCGGAAAGTGCAAGCATCTTTAACGTTACACGTGTTTACTTCAGTTTAGCCCAGGAAATGAGCAACGCCTTTTGCCAGTAGCATATTTAGCCCCAGAGTTCGGCCGAAGAAAGCTTATTAAATAGGTGACAATGCTCAGGTGGAACCTTAGAATTATTCTAAATGTCAGACCTGACTTCCTTGAGCATTAATTGAACAAGTTTTTCAAGCCAAAATAGGATATCCTACCCTGAGGCAAAATGGCAGTGAATAAACAAACTTGCTAGTGATTCAGCTAGCTTATTTGTTCTTGAGGAATGCGACAGCAAGAAAAATGTCTTGAATGCAGCTTGCTTTCACAATCAATGGCCTTTCACAATGGCCAATCATTTGTAGGGATCGACTGATACTGATTTTTTTTAGAGCCAATACCGTTAATCTGTGATCTTTCAGGCTGATAGCCGATAGCTTACTGATATTCTGTACATTTACCGTTTTTTATTTTATTTTATTTTTTGCAAATCATTTTTTTTTAATTAAAAAAATGCACAAAATATATATGCCAGTCAGATTTTTATTTTATGTTTTCAAGAATGTCTGTGTAGTGGATGCAGTGAGAGTATTGGATTCGTAAATGCAGTGTGGGTGTTTGTGTTGTGGATGCAGTGTGGGTACTTGGATGCAGTGTGTGTGTTTGTGTAGTGGATGCGGTGTGTTTGTGTGTAAATATTAGGGATGCACCGAAATGAAAATTCTGGGCCGAAACTGAAAATTCAGGATGCCCTTGGCCGGAATCCGAAACTGAAACCGAAAATGACTTTTTTCCCCAAATGTTTTTCAAATAGGTTTTTTTCTATAATCTTATTAATATTAGACTTTTAAATGAATTTAATGTATCTAATATGAAAAACTTCCCTTCTCTTTTAGTGGTCCCCCCTACCCCAGTGTTGCTTTTCTCTTCCCTGTACCTTAATGTTCCGCTCCCCTCCCTCTTTTTTAGTGTTCTTTTCCCCCTCCTTCCTTGTCCCATAGTGTTCTCCCCTTCCCTGTCTCGTAGTGTTCTTTTCTTCTCTCCCCCCCGTCCCATAGTGTTCTTTCCCCCTCCCCTGTCCCATAGTGTTCTTTCCCCCCTCTCCCCTATTCCATAGTGTTCTTTTCCCTCTCCCCTGTCCCATAGTGTTATTTTCCCCACTCCCCTGTCTCATATTGCAATATTCTTGACTTTTCATGTTATCATTACTATCTTTCATTGTTATAATCTTCCGAATTGTCAACGCAAGCATATCTGTTAAACTATGCACTACAAAAATATAAAAAATAAATAAAAAATTCAGCAAATATGTGCGATAGGAACTCCCCTCCCTTACATGTCTCTTAGTGCCCCCCCCTTCCTGTCTCTTAGTACCCCCTCATTCCCCTTAATGTTCCTCTCCCATCTCTTTTAGTGGCCCCCCTCCAACCCCAGTGTTCCTTTTCCCTTTTCTCCCCTGTACCCTAGTGTCCTCCCTTAATGTTCCTCTGTCCCCTCTAGTGTTCTTTCCTCCCCTCCCCTGTCCCATAGTGTTCTTAAACCCCCTTTCCAGTCCCATAGTGTCCTTCACCCCACCTTCCCTGTCCCATAGTGTTCTCCCACCCCGTACCATAGTGTTCCTTACCACCCCCCCTTACATAGTGTTCTTTACCACTCAATGAGGTCCCAGAGTGTTCTTCCACCCCCGTCTCATAGTGATCCTTGGTGTGTCTCCTGGAAGCATGGCCGAGTGGAGCATTGTACACTGCGGTACAGGAGATTCAGTTTCCTGTACCCGGCTGGACTGACAGGAAGTGCTCTCTCAGTGAGAACTTATTTTCAGTCCGGCCCGGTACAGGAAACACAAGTTCCTGTTCCATGGTGCGCACTGCTCTGCTCAGCCAAGCTACACAGAGTGCCTGGCAGGAGGGAGTGTTGTGCGCCCACCTCCTGTCGGTCACTCCGATCTAGTGCCCCCCGGGCCGGTGAGCCCTAAGGCGGCCGCTCGTACCGCCTTATGTACCCGCCGGCCCACCCATTAATTATCGGTATTGCGATACTTACAAAAAAAAAAAAAATCGGAATATCGGCCGATAATAAAAACCGATAATCGGTCGACCCCTAATCATTTGTATTGCCTCGGATTGGAGCTGTATTAAATATTAAGAAAAATTACTTTTTTATTTTATTGTTGGCCCTAAATCCATTGTGATGCTTATGACTGCTGTAAGTGGTGTTTTTACACTTCTCTGTCACATTTGCTCTTCAGGTTTATATTTGCATTATGTCTCTTACGCCTAATGTTGCCATCTATAAAATTGTTACTAATATTTTTATATATATGTGTGTTTTTTTTTTTTTTAAAGCCCCGTCTTACTGTGAAACATTTTTCTGTTTAAAGAGAAAATAGTGAAAGATCAGAATGGAAACCCTGTTTACGCCAGTGGACACCTGTGGCTCCTGTAAATCAGTTGAGGCCATTTTTAGTGGCCCCAGACTAATTATTGTTTATAAAGAGCCAACATATTCTGCAGTGCTGTACTAATGAGTGAACGTCACTGCAGAGAAGTATGCACATAATTAATATTAGCCAGCCCGGAACATTAGTCCAGAACGTATTATGTATCGATAGATTGTGCTTGTCAAATAGCAAATGTACGGCAAAAAAAAATAAAAAAATATTCACTCTTTTTTTTTTTTTTACTGATTTCTTTACTGATAGCCTTTGCTTCTGCTTCTCTCATTGTCATAGAGATAAAGACAACAAATATAGAGCCCACAGAACCAAGGCAATTGTGGTGCTATGGGAATCCTGGGCAACAAACTCTAACCCACATAAACAGCAACAAAAAAAGATCAGGAACTCATGTTGTACCGATTTTATAGATTTATTGTTATCACACCAGCAACTTTTTAGCCCACCCACAGGCTTTTCTCAAGCCTAATAGATCAATGTCAATGCATATGCTAAGATTTGTTTGATGCCGAGTGAATAATTTCGAGATGTGGTGTCAGCTCATATTCACATCAGCTCATATTCAGATCAGCTCTTTGTGGTACTACACTATCTATTTCAAGTGGTTATGCTACTGAATAGGTTGCAGTAGCAAGTAACTTTAAGTAAGACCAGGTAAATAATGGAAAGTATGTATGTATGTTGTTTGATTTTTTTTACTGGTCTCAAGTATTCTTTTAATTTCATAGGAAATATCTAACTGTCTTTACCCTTTTCTCCATTGTTTTCAGTTTGCCGCAGTATGGATATCCGTAATAACCTGACTGAACTTTACGATCTGGAGGACTGCACAATCATTGAGGGCCATCTTCAGATCTTACTTATGTTTAACACCAAACCCGAAAACTTCAGAGGACTGAGTTTTCCAAAGCTCATCATGATAACAGACTACCTCTTACTCTTCCGTGTCTATGGTCTCGAGAGCCTCAAGGACCTCTTTCCCAACCTCACGGTCATTCGTGGTACCCGCCTCTTCTTCAACTATGCCCTGGTCATTTTCGAAATGGTTCATCTGAAGGACATTGGGCTTTACAGTCTCATGAATATCACAAGAGGCTCAGTCAGAATTGAGAAGAACAATGAACTTTGTTACCTCTCCACCATTGATTGGTCCAGGATTCTTGACTCAGTGGAAGACAATTACATCAACCTCAACAAAGATGATAAGGAATGTGGGGATGTGTGCCCAGGCAGTGCAAAGGGCAAGGGCAGTTGCCCTCATACAGTGATCAATGGACAGCTTTTTGACCAATGCTGGACACAGGACCACTGTCAGAAAGGTAAGCCATAAGCTAATAGTGTAACTACAAATTTAATTTGTGTCTTATCATTACTATAGTAACCAAAACAACTTTAACTTAATGAAGTAGTTTGGGTATATAGATAATGCCTTTGCAGCTTCACTGCTTAAATCTCTGCCATTTAGGAGATACATCATGTTTGTTTCTGTTATGCAGCCCTAGCCACACCTCCTCTGGCTGTGACTTACACAGCCTACATGAAAACAAAATGGTTTTATTTTCAATCATTTGTAACTTACTTTAAAGGGACACTATAGTCACCAGAATAGCTGCAGCTTATTGTAGTTGTTCTGGTGAGTATAGTTAATCCTTGCAGACTTTTTGCTGTAAACACTGCCTTTTAAGAGAAAATGTAGTGTTTACATTGCTCCCTAGGGGCACTTCCAGTAGCCATTCCTCTGATGGCCACTATAGGTGCTTCCTGGGGCAGTGCTGCACAGTGTGAAGCACTGATATCCAGCATCTCCAGACTCTGAATGGAGACACTGAACTTTCCACAGGGAGATGCATTAATTCACTGCATGTCTATGAGGAGATGCTGATTGGCATTAGGCCCTGCCCCACCTCCTTGACGATCTTGGCCAATCCAATGTTTTTCCTATGGGATGAGATCATCAATTATAATGATGTCAGACAAGACGCTGGATCAGGGTGTGAGGGCTGGGCGGCACTGGAAATAAGGTAAATTTCCATACCTTTTAAGGAGGACTAGTGGGGGCAAGCCACCTAAATGGCGGTTTTAACATAATAGGGTCAGGAATGCATGTTTGTGTTACTGACCCTATAGTGTTCCTTTAAAAGTTTTTAACTCCTGTTCTGTATATTGAGCTTTAATCACACACAGGTGGTTCCTACAGAATATTGCAAACTATTAACAGATCAGGAGATAAATTCTAAATTAGTCAAAATTATGCAATAAAGGAAGTGTAAACATTAGATCTCACTTTATAGGAAGTGTTTATGAAGGCTGTGTCACATGCATGGAGGTGTGCCTATGGCTGCGTAAACAAAGTGATTTAACTCCTAAATGGTAGAGAATTGAGCAGTGAGACTGCAGTGGTATGACCTATACACCAAGACTGCTTATATACCAAAACTGCTCCATTAAGCTGAATTTGTTTTGGTGCATATAGTGTCCCTTTAACTTTAATGAGTGAAAAGTCTTCAGTAAAGTGTCCACTTGCTGCTCCAGTTTGTAATCCTTGATGCACTGAGAGGGATTTTTTAAATGTTTTATTTGTTTCTCTTAAAGCTATTCTACCTTCTGTATTCTAGCTTTGCCAGAAGGCAAATAGTCTGAAGGTTTATAATTCACTTGCCAGAAGCTAATTGATGTATAATGACTAGATGCATTTGGTCTCTTAATTTCTTTAAAATTGGGACTTTGTAAATGTCCTCTTTACATAGGATTGCGTGCAAAAAAACCACATTTTAAAGCTGGCTTCAAATGAATCTGTCCAGATTTGGCTTTAGTAAATATGAGATTTGCCAATCAGTCAGAATCTGGTCAATTTCACTGCATGTTTTCGATCCAGGCAAAATTCAGTGTTTAGTGAATAACCCTGTTTGAAATAGTATATAAGAGTTGCACACCTCCCAACTGTTCAGATTTAATAAAATTATACACCCAATTTTTTTTATTTATTTAAAACTATTTAATGAGGCATGTGACTAGTAAAACTGGCCACCTGCCATATAATTAACCCTCACAACTCATAGGGTTTTTAACACTGTTAGCACTGCCATCGGGCAAATAGTTTGGATTTTTAAAAATCTTTGCCTGGATTTTTAAAGCATTCCCCTTTGTTTCTGTAATTAGCTTTTCCCACACCAAAAAGTGTCTGAAACCATTTACATACCTGCCAATCTTGCCTGCCCACCTTCCCGGATGGAAGTATGCAGACGAGATCAGGCTGTTTAGCAATAGGGGCAAAATGCGAGACAAGTCTCCAGGACTCAGGAGTGCAGATATACTGAACTCTCCGGCCAAAATGGATACTCAAGTCTTCAAAACAAAAGTTTATCATTAAAAAAAAAAAGAACTTTTACTTCTATAGAAATTATACCATTGAACATGTGTTAAAAATGACAATAAAGCAAAAATCTGAAAGGATCACTATAAGGTCAGGAACACAAACATGTATTCCTGACCCTATAGGGTTAAAACCACCATCTAGCCCCCCCTGGGCCCCTCATGCCTCCATAAATATAGCACAATCTTACTGTATTCAAGCCTGAAGCTGTAGATCTGCATGCTGTTTGCCTCAGAAAAACAAGCTGTCTGCTTAAATCATCAGAAATGGTGGCCTGATCCAATTACAATGCTTCCCCATAGGATTGGCTGAGACTGACAAGGAGACAGATCAGGGGCAGGGCAAGCATGATTCAAACACAGCCCTGGCCAATCAGCATCTCCTCACATAGATGAATTGAATCAATGAATCTCTATGAGGAAAGTTCAGTGTCTGCATGCAGAGGGAGGAGACACTGAATGTTTGGATGCATTTTAGGCAGCCATGACCCAGGAAGGATCTGTAACAGCTATCTGAGGAGTGGCCAGTTAAGTTATCACTAGGCTGTAATGTAAACACTGCATTATCTCTGAAAAGACAGTGTTTACAGCAAAAAGCCTGACGGTAATGATTCTACTCACCAGAACAAATTCAATAAGCTGTAGTTGTTCTGGTGACTGTAGTGTCCCTTTAAAGAGAAACTATAGTGCCAAGAAAACAAAGTTGTTTTCCTGGCACAATAGCTCCCTATGGTGCCCCCCCACCCCCCACACCGTGGTAAATAAAGAGTTAAAAATCCCTTCTGTCATTTACCTGAGTCCAGCTCCGATGTCCGCTCCTCCCCCACCAATGTCAGCCGGAGGGGAATTCCTAATGCGCATGCATGGCAATCACCACATTCGCATTAGTACTTCATACTTAGGAAAGCATTTACAAAGCTTTCTTACGTAGTCTCGGGTGACGCTGGATGTCCTCATGCATAACATGAGGATGTCCAGTGTCAGGTAGGCGAAACGACCCAGAAGTCCCTCTAGTGGTTGTCTGGTAGACAGCCACTAGAGGTGGAGTTAACCCACAAAGATAATTATTGCAGTTTCTTAAAAACGACAATAATTACCTTTGCAGAGTTAAGGGACCAGACCACTTTATTGAGCTAAAGTGGTCTAGGTGCCTCTAGTGTCAACATTCAATGTTTTGGTTTTTTTAGGGTTATTAGAGTTATTCACTAAAGTCCAGAATTTGGTCCAGATTTCAGCGGGATCGAAGGCTGCCCGGCAGCTGAAATCCATACCTGAATGCTTCAAATCCGGGTCAGATTTTAAAAGACTATTTGCCCACTAGGACTATCATCCAGTGGGCAAAGAGTAAAATCCTCTCAGAGATGTGAGGGTTAATTATATGGCAGCTGGCCAGACCTTGTTAGTCACATTCTACATCAAATAGTTTTAAATAAATAAATAAATAAAGCTTGGATGGGAGTTGGATGTATTGGGTAGGGGACGTTAAAATAGATAATGGCGTAGGAAAGAGCACTGGTGCATCTGCGGCCAGTTTGGAGGGGGTATTTAGTAAAAACAGTTGGGATGAGGGGAATCATGCTGTCAGTGGTTGGTGGCTATTATAATATAAAGGGGACATCCTAGTGCCTCACTGTGAGAGTTTGCAGCAGACTGAGCTCTGAATATTATAATTAGGCCCCCCCCAACCCTTCATGGGGAAGGACTCTAAGTTCCCTTCCTTATATTATAATAGATCTCACCTGCTGATCACGAATGGGGGAGGGTGGGACATTTAGAATCTGTCCACCCCGTTATATAACAGGGCAACGGGCTGCCCAGTCACTAGGTTTAAAACTTTACTTGATATGCCCCTACCTGCTGCATATAAGCCTCTCTTATAGTAATATGGGAATCTTAATCACCCTTATAGGCTTTTATTTTTTACTATTTAATATGGTGGCTGGCTAGCAAGTGCTGGCTAACTGTCACACAATTAAACATTTGACTGCTGTTTAAAAAAAAAAACGATTTGCCTGCTAGAGGAGGACACTACGTCTTAAAATTATTGTTTGCTTTCAAAAAAATCTAATGAACAATAATTTGCCAATGTGCTTCCTACTGGATGCATTCGGGTCCTATTCAGTTTATAATTGGTGCTTTGTGAGTATTCTGAATGCTTTATTTTGTATTGGATTTTGTATACACGAATGCATCCAGGCAATTGCTGCAAATTTGCTCAGAACGACAGAATTACAACCAGAATTGGCTTTAGTGAATATGAGTAGAAAAAAACTAAACAAAAAGAAATGGGAAGTGCAAATCTTTGGTGCTAATCTTTTATAAAATGCATCAAACCACCCCGGTGTCCTTAAGACACTTAATTTAGACAAAACACAAGATACAGAAAAAGCGGCATCAACAAAACACAAAATATAGAAAAAAAGGGGTGAATATGAGACTTGCCGTTTCATTGGCATTATGTTATTTTTCACTGGGTTTTGTCCATCCAGAAAAAATATGGTGTTTTGTGAATAACCCTTTTTAGCAAACCCTTTTAGCAATAGCCTAGCTCGACTTAGGCACAGCCAGGGCAAACATTGTAAAAAAGGAGAAATAGAAACAGCAAAAGACTGTGTATGTAACAGGGATAGGCATTGAGGCATGATGGTGGTGCCAATTTGCAGGAAATAGAGGTGTGGAGTTCTACATTTAATTTTATTTTTCTATCCTGTCTATACCCAGAGTCTGTTCTCTTCTTTATCTACATTGTTTCCCTTTTCTCTGCAAAAGTACAGGTTTATAAGACAAATGCATATTGGTTCTCTTGCATTCTATGACATAACCTATGCTCTCCATCAACTTATTCACCAAAGAAACATAACTCCTGAAATTACACAAAAACATAATGGAATCCTTTGTGCTACTTCTATTACCTTATGCAAATAGATTCATTCATATTTTTTTGGGCACCCAAACACTCTTTACACAACTACAGTGAGCTGTAATGACTGTGGAACTTTCAGTGCACTTTAAACAAAAACAAATTCAAAGTTTTGTTCAATACATGATCACTATAGAAAATAGCCTCCTTTTTCTTACAAAGCCCTGTCCATCTTGGTGTTATCCAAGGAAAGAATTGCCCTAATCTATTCTTATCAGAAAACTGAAAACTTTGTTTGGCAGTGCAAGGCTTAGCTCATTGGCTGAGAGCAATAACCTGATGTTCTAGCTCAGGAGAGCCAACTGAAGTTCCTGCTTAGATGCATTCGGCTATCCATCAGAAGTAGTGCTAAGAACGGAGCCATCAGACCTGAGGTTCTAAAATGGTTTCACTACTTACAGTTGGTGGGAGGCCAGCACACTCCTGACACCAACGACTACTGTTTTGGTTGTTGTGCTTGGAGGGTTTGTCTATATAATCATCTGAACATATTTTCCATGTTTTTGCTATGAATATGCTATATGATTTTAATGCTAACTGTAGCTTACTGACTGACTGTTTAATGATTTCTACTTCCTTAGGATATTATACTAGCTCCCTTTTGAATGTTGTTTTTTTGTTAAGATTCAGTCTAAGATTTTAATATGGTTAGATTAATGGGCCAGTTTGTTTCTTATCTGCTGTCATAATCTCTGTCTTTGTCTCCATGTCAGGCCTGTAACATTCCTGGGCAATTGGAATGCAATAGTCTATTCACTGTTTCTGATTCATTGACTCTAGTCATACCCCTTCTTTGGGGTTCCATTCATACTGTTCGTCACTTCATTAACATTCTCCATGAGCGGACAGAGCCCGTCCCTTTGTTCTCCGATTTCCGGTGCTAAACTCTGCTCCTCTTTTAATGATAACGTTGTACATCAACACCATTTTTTATTATTTTATCCTTTGCTTATATACGTTGGTATTGCACAACATAAGCAATCATAACAAAAGTATTATAGGGGGAGAGAAACATTTACCATGCACAATTCTTGTTTTAAAAGAGATTTAAGTAAGAAATAACTGTGTCCAACTTATTTGTAGCTTATTCTTTCTGGGGTTAGCATATCCAGATGCGTAGCTAGGTCACTTGGCACCCGGGGCGTAAATCTGTTGGCCACCCCCACCCTCCCCAAATCCATATTCCAATCCAAAACTTTTGTGTGTCACCTTTCAACCTTGTGTGTCTCTTAAACCCTTTCACTTTCTTGTGTGTTTCTTAATCCACGCTACTTCTTCTGTATCTCTGTATTTTTTTTAAAGATTATTTATAAGTTTTCATTTTTCTCGCAAGAATGGCAAGATACATAGGTAAAGATGTATAGACATATAGAAGAGTAACATGTAACATAAGATTTGAAACATAGTCTGGAGCTAGAAGTGAGTGGAACATTAATGTCTCAAGTTGTTACAGTATCCATCGGCATGCTAGTCTATGGAGCCTTCTTGACTTTACCCAAAGAGGGGTGTGTCTCCATCCGTTAGTCAGGGCTTCTTCAGGGGAAATTAGCCTGACCTTGACAGATGGTGGCTGTTGGGATCCTGATTGCTGAGTGAGAGAGGTTGTTTTAATGTGAGGTTTTAGTGGTTTTGGTAACAGCCGCGTTAGGTAGGGGATTTAGTTGATAAAGGTGTACCTAGAGAGGTGGATATACTGATTTTATCCCCTATATCTTGTGGGATAGAATGTTGTGCGTGTTAGTGTGGCTTCTGACTGTGATGGGTTTTATACCATTTGGAGGAGTGGAAGGTTAGAAAGAAAGGGGTAGACGGGAGATAGATGCAAGCCCGATAAGGGTCAATCAGAGGGGAGGAGGTTGCACGCCAGCGACCTAGGTCCCCAACCTGGGAGGAGGGAAAATGAGGAGTCTAGGGTAAGATGTCGATGTCTCAAGTGAGCTTTTTCTTAATGATTAAGTGGAGGGTTATTCTGGTTTGGCAGATAGTTACCAAGGGCCTAATCTGTTTCCTAACCCTCTTACAATTTTATTGTCCCCCACTTACATTAACAGTGACATGCATCTTGCATGCTTACACTGATATGCAGTCATACATACACTCACATAACATGGACACGAAGGACGAAGAGTCCCATACACAGACTCACAGTCAAAACGTAAATGATAACGTGTGTGGCAGTGTACTGTTGCTTCGGAGCTCCTGTTCAAACGTTATACTTAGCTGACACATTTGCTGCCACAATTGTGCCATCAGCATTTTATTATTGGATCCATGGCCCTGTTATTAAACGATTATGCATAGTCACTTATACATACATATACCTAGACACACAGTCACATACATACACACAAACGCACGCATTCACATGCATACGCCACACATAGTCAATGGCACACAGTCATACATGTAGTTACAGGCACACACACACAGTCAGTCACCACACCCATAATCAGAGGAACATAGTCACAGCGACTGTTACAAGGACACACAGTCAAAAACATTTACATTTACATGTACATACACACAGTTACAATAACACAGTTACAGTTGCAGCCACACACAGTTACATTCACACACACACATACCTACTAGCACAAACAGAGTTAACGTTAAAGTCACACACTTTAGGAATGAGAATTACCCCCACAATGGCATACCATTTGCAAAAGTAGACAAACTAAGGTATTGCAAATGGGTATGTCCAGTATTTTTTTGTAACCACTTAGTCACAGACACTGGCAAAAATTAGCGTTCAAATTTGTTTTTTGCATTTTTCAAATACAAATATGAATGCTAACTTTGGCCAGTGTTTACACCCCATTTGTACCTTGGGTAGTCTACTTTTGCAAATGGTATGCTATAATTGGGATAATTCTCATTCCTGGGTGACCATAGAGTCTCACTGTCAATGTAACCAGTCTTGTAAATCTCAATGTGTATAAACTGAAAAATGTAATGTGCTATATTTGACCCTGTAACTTTTCAGAACACCATAAAACAGGGCTCGACAAATCCCAGGCGCCAGGTCGCCGTGGTGACTAGGATTTTTGTCCTTGCGTCTGAGATTTGCTGGGATTTGCTGGCCCATTCAGCCCCCCGAGGTGGCCGGCTGTCTATTAGTGGAGGTGGGCTGCCGGCAGGCTCATAAAGAGCATGGACGTGCCTGTGGGTGGTCGGTTGGTCGGCCAGCTCAGTAAGAGCGTGGGCAGGCAGCTTTGCGAGTGAGAGCATAGGCCTGTGTACGGAAGGGAGACCCCTGGAGGTTTGAGGCAGACGGGCGTGCGCGTGGGGAAGCTGTAACATCCCTTCCTGCTCTGCTCCCTCGCGAGCCCTCCAGTGATGCCGAGAGCCGGAATATGACGTCATTCCGGCCCTGGCATCACTAAACAGTGCAGGGAGATGACTAAAGCCCCGCTGGACCACAGGAAAAGCTGAACCCAGGTGGGAGGCTGGGTGGTCACATAAATGTGTGATTATTGCAGTGACAGTGAGTGTGAGTGTGTGTGTGTCAGTGAGTGTGTGTGCGTCAGTGAGTGTGTGTGTCTGAGTGAGTGTGTTTAGATGACTGGTCCCACTCCAATTACATGGGAAATGGGTTTATACTCACCTTTTTTTCAGACGCTGTGTTGATCTTGCTGTAGCTGGCCCAGCCTCCATGACTGCTATCATCAATCTTGATGATCTCAGCCAATCCAATGCTTTCCTATAGGAAAGCATTGGGAGGCTATTGCGTATGTATGGCAAAGTGCCATGCTGCACCAATCTGCATCTCTTCATAGAGATGCATTGATGCAGGGCGTGGAGACACTATACGTAGGTACTGTGCAGCACTGACCCAGGATGCAGTCTGAGTGACTGTCACTAGAAGTGTTTCAACGCAGCAATGTAAATACTGCCTTTTCTCTGAAAAGGCAGGGTTTACATTGAAAAGTGTGCAGAGACAGGATATAGACACAAGAACAATTACCTTAAGCTGTAGTGGTTCTGGTGACTATAGTGTCCCTTGAAGAATTGTATTTTTGACATCGAAAAACCTGGCTCCTAACTATTTTTGCTGGCTCCTAGATTCCAAGCAAATTTGTCAAGCCCTGCCATAAAAGTTGTATAGGGGAGGTACTGTTTTACTTGTGAGACATCGCGGAACACTCATATGTGTATTTTATTGCAAGAAAAACCAAACCGTATTATGTCATTCACAGTTATAGTGCCATGCAGAATATATATATATATATATATATATATATATATATATATATATATATATATAAAATCTTTAAAAAATTGAATACATGTATTCCCCCCTCCTTACCTTTTACCTGTGGCCAGAGAGGACCTGTCGGAAACAGAAAATGAGCTGGGTTCCAGCCGTCGCCTCTAAAATGTAAGTGACACCTGGGACAGACTGCTCCGCTCGATAATATCAGTATAATTTAAACCAATATCGATTTATTGACAGATTGCTGAATATTGGACAATATTATTGGCAAAACCAATAATCGGTTGATCCCTACTTTTTAGCAGGTATGAAGTTGTATTCAGAATTAGATGAGGTTGTCTATGTTGCTTAAGATCCTTTAGCATTTTCAATATATAGTTTGGTGCCTGGTTCAAAAGGAGTTATTCCTACATATTGTCCCTAAAAGCTACAAAAGGATATTTGTCCTGAATATGCCTATATATAAGTGGTGGAACGCTCCCAGGCAAGTGTTTATTCTCTCTCTCTCTCTCTCTCTCTCTCTCTCTCTCTCTCTCTCTCTCTCTCTCTCTCTCTCTCTCTCTCTCTCTCTATATATATATATATATATATATATATATATATATATCTTGCATGCCATATCCCAGGTCAAAGGCTAAAAGGCTAGCATGGGTAGCTTTGATTTGAGTTGTTTTGCAGGAAACCACAGTCTTTAAATATGGAGTAGGGCACTGGAGTAATGAGGGGTGTATCAGGTTAACTTCCTGTTTGGGTTGAGCAACTTCCTATTAGCAAATTCCTGTCCAAACCATATGCCTCTGGGAACATAATTTATGTCACAAGGAGGAGAGTAGGTTAAGGTCATTTCTTTGCGAGCCATAAAGGATATAGAGGGTTGTTAGGTGAGTCACGTATCTTTGACTGAGCTGTCTCTTTGAAACAATCTAATTTTGGCTCCCTAAATCAAAATCTTGTCACTGCTGTACAAATGTGAATATGTTTGCAGACATTCCCTTCAAACAATAATTTTTTGGTTTTCAGTTTATCACCGCCCACTGTTGCTGGTATGATTTGGTATAGCGTAAGGCACAGCCACCATAGCTTTTCCTTCAGATGTGGCTGGGCTGCGGGCATCCGAGAACATGATAAATTGTTTGGAAACATTTTAACAACGAAATCATTAAGTATACTCTTTTTTATGCATTTTTTAATTAGTGTAATATTGTGATTTGCATTTAACAAATAAAATAGTAAGCCAGTTTAGCTAGTTGTAGGAACTCTACAAGTTGCATATCTTTCTAGTAAGGCTGAAAATAAATGTGATGCTTGAAAGCCGCTGCTGAAGGTAACAAAGTAGGCGTTCTTCAATTCTTTTTTTTCCACTGGGGTATGTCTTGTTCCATAAAAGGTTGGGAACCACTGGTTTAGAGAACTCAGTATCTGTAGGGTTAAGCGGACAAGAATGCGGACATGAGTCACAATTTACAACTTAATAGGAAGGTGTGCTCCTTTTTCCAAGCCTGCCACCTTCCACCCAGTCCTTAAGGATCCCCACCCTTTCATAGAACTCAATACACCTTCTTAGCACTGCCTTTAAAAAAAAAAAAAAAAATCTTTATCTTTGCGTGGAGCAAGACAGATATTATGGCATTACAGAGGGCAATAAATGTCAATTTTTTTAAATGAAGAAAAGCAATTAACGTTGTTCCACTAGGGTACCATGCTTGATATGGAAATAAAAATTTGAGAGACAAAATAGCTATTGTTTCTATGAGATTCCACGAGTGCAGAATATATATGCAGAGGTACCAGTATAGCAGAACAAGATATTGGGTATGAAAATATTAATAATATTAAAAATAATAATAATAATAATAATGGAGGTAAATAACAGAGGTATAAAATACCACTGCAAATGGTCAGTACTGCAATTTTAACAGATTCATTACTAAGTTGACTACATTACTACGTGCCATTTCACTATTTAAGAATTGGTCAATGGATTACGGTTTGATTTGTCATTAACACAAATTGTGTTTTCTTTTTTGTATAATAAATGAAATCAAGACCTTAGAGCTATCTCAAATGTGTTGTGCTCTTTTATATTATACGCTTAAACAATTAGGAAAAAACTTTTAATTACAGTTTTTGTGTTTCTTCCAGTTTACCTTTGTATTAGACATTTTTCTCAGGTGTCTGCTTGGTCAAGTGTAAACATGGTAACCTCGTGTTCTGAAGTTTTATCATGCAATAATAATATTTTAACTACACAAAATGCTTGCCAAACTGCTAGCAAATTAATGGATACAGTTTTTATCTCTTAAAGGAACACTGCAAATACAGAATATTCACAGATATATTTACCCACTATAACATCATTTTATTGAAGTTGTTATAGTGCCTAGAGTAGATCCCCCCTTGAATTTGTCCCCAAATATCTGTTTTAATTGAAAAAATAAATAAAAATTAGACAGTTACATGTTTGACAATTTGGGGGTTACCTAAGTAGAACAGATCTGGGACAGTATTATAATAGTGGAGTGATCACCAAGAACATTTCATTGGTTTGCATGATGATTCCCTGCTCCTAGAATGCTAGCCTCAATTGCTCTTCATACCTAACCCTCGCTGTCATGTTACTCAGGATGCATAAAAATAAATACATACGTCAAGGCTTTATTGGGAAAAATATAGACAGCTGTGTTCTTTGTAATTTTTTCCCCCAATACAGTTTTATGGAATTGATTTTTTTTCATGTTACTGAAAACAGTGATTGTTGTGTTAATTATTACATACACCTTCCCAAAAGTGCAAAATTAATTTTAACCCATGAAGCCCTTCTTAAAGGGACACTATGGGCACCCAGATCACTTTAGCTAATTGAAGTGGGCTGGGTGCATATTCCCTGGTTCCTTAACCCTGGAAAAGTAATTATTGAAGTTTTTAATTAACTGCAATAATTACCTTTATGGGTTAACTCTATCTCTAGCGGCTGTCTATCAGACAGCCACAAGTGGGACTTCTGAGTCGTTAGGCGACTTTTGGTCGCCTTACTGATGCTTGATGTCCTCACAATATGCATGATGACATCCAGCATCATCTGAAACTTTACAGGAAAGCTTTGTAAAATACTTTTTTATGTTCTAATGTGAGCTGTGCATGCGCATTAGGTCTCCCACACTGGGTGACGTTGATGCGGTAGGAGCGAAGGCGGACCCCTGACCAGTGCCGAGGGACATCTGCGCTGAATGTGGATAAGTGACAGAAGGGATTTTTAACTTGTTCTGCACCTGGGGGGGGGGTGGGGGGTGGACGGAGGGAGTGAGGGGGAGGAATGCACTATATGGAGCTATAGTGCCAGGAAAACAATTCTTGTGTATAGCTTGTAGAGAAACAGTACTTTGCCAATACTTCATTCAGTTCCTCTACATCTCTTAAAATGTACTGTAATTGTACTTCCTCTTGCCTCGCTCAGCAACCTTCATTGCAACAGCCAGGGACAAAAGATAGGAATTGTTACAGACTACAGTAGCAGGCCCCCAATTGCCAGTATATTAAAGATACTAGGTTTTACATTCTTTTATTATTCCGATGTATCCTCATTCCCAGAAATGGTGGGAAAAAACCATTGTTGCTATACAACTACTAGTGATCATGTTGCCCTTTCCTATGCTAATTGGTGCAGGGTTGACCCACCTCTATTCATGGTGTACACTTTTTCCACATTTGTGTGTATTAGTGATTCTTAACACTTTTTTTTTTGTTAGACAACCAAAATATGTGCATGGTATGAGTTTGGTGACCTATTCCTTAGGTGGTATAATATAATTAACATTAAAATACAATTTGCAAAGCACCTTAATTAGACTGTTCCCTTGATTAATGGAATCTCCATTGCACTGGGGGAAACCAGTACCTCTACATTAAGCAATTTAGCGTGGATGATGGGCCGTGGATAGCTGTCTGGGACCTGATATATAACATGTCCCTACTCCTACCTCTAGGAACCAAGTATAATGACATAAGGTAAATTTGATGTGCCCATGCACATCACTTTTTTTTAAATCATATTTGTGTTTATTGTTTTTGTCACGAGAAACAGGGGAACAGAAGGAAAAGGGAGAAGGGATAGGGGTTCCACAATAAAATATACATACATTGGTTATACATTAATCATACACATTGCATGGTAGATTGCGTAATCCACAGCTTTCTCTCGGGGCAGTATGCGTTACAGTCCTGTTTGACGCCTACATTTCTTATTCGGTTGTGCATATCAGTGCATGTCTACAGATAGTACTGTTATACAATATACATTACATCGTATACATTACATTGTATGTGCAGGGTCGCCTCCTAGGGTTATTGCCATATAGTAACTATGTTCTGGTGCCTACATATGTTTGACTCTTAACATGTTTATTGCTTGGACCACCTTGGTCAACGTGTGTGGAGTATGGGGGAACTCAGGGTAGGGAGTGAACTCAACTTAACAGAAACTTGTACTGGAACTTGAGCTTGATCTCGAGCTAGGACCATTGAGAAATGCTTAGGGAACTACAGTGGCTATGCTCTCCTCGGTTTTGTAACGTTATTTTTATTATTGCTGTCATCATTGTTATCGGGCCTGGCCCGCTATGTAGTGCTCGTCCTTCGGTATGTGAGCCAGTCCTGCCACACCACCTCATGTTTTTGTGCTTTCCCCTTCAGACCCATAGCCATGTTTTCGTATAGACAGACATTATCTAATCTCTTTGAGATCTCTTCCATCGAGGGGATAGCTTCGTCCTTCCAATGATATGCTATAGACATTTTAGTGACTGTGAGAAGGTTTACAATTAGTGGGGTGTGGTGCTTCTGGTGTAACATTGGCAACATATGTAGTAAGTAACTTTCAGGCGTCAGTGGCATGGTAAATAGGGTTAGTTTGTTTACCAGTGTTTGTACACTTAGCCACAGAGGCTGAATGTCTTGGCATTCCCAGAAGACATGGATCAGTGTACCCTGGGCTTTCTCGCACCTCCAGCATAAAGAGGAGACTGTACTGTACATTTTGGCTAATCTATGCGGCACCATGTACCATCTCATTGTGATTTTGCTGTATGCTTCCCACATGGAGATGCTACTAGATGCCTTCTTGGTGTTAGCTATGGCCTTGTGCCATTGTTGTATCGATATCTCTTTCCCATTGTGTCATGTAATGAAGTTTAAGTGGGGTAGCCGCTTCCCAGAGGGCATTGTAGCATAGTGCCAGGGGCTTGATGTGGCGAGCAGTCAACAGGTGTTGTGTGTTGTGAGCTGTAAGCCTCTGTGTGGGCTCTGTAGCTTGTAAGTTGGTCTGTAAGATGTTCTTGACCCTTAAGTATAGGAACAAGTCTCGGGGGGGGAGGGAGAATTCTGCCTGTAGAGTTGGGAATGGTTTTACTGCGGTCTTGTCAAGAATGTTTTCCACCCTCAGGACACCTTTTGCCAGCCACTTATGGACTTCTAGGTTCGGGGAGTGGATTTGTAGCGCTGTGATAGGGGACAACCTTAGCAGTTCCCTTGGGTCTAGTATATTCGAGGCCCAATTTCTCCAGGCCTGTAGAAGTGTAATGCACATCACTTTTAATAGTTTGTTTC
Source organism: Pelobates cultripes (assembly GCA_933207985.1). Taxonomy (NCBI): domain Eukaryota; kingdom Metazoa; phylum Chordata; class Amphibia; order Anura; family Pelobatidae; genus Pelobates; species Pelobates cultripes. The sequence goes on along the minus strand of OW240916.1, from coordinate 76,707,458 downwards.
CCTTATAGTTTTTTTGTTGTTGTAATTTTTATTTAAAATATGCAAATGAGCACTAGCAGCAATGGCATTTGTATGTTCACAAAGCGACTCCTGCTATTTTAAACATAGCCTTCTTGTGACCAGTGTGTGCATGTGTTATGATTTGCTAAGCTAAAGAAAAAGTTACTGGTCACGATGGGAAAAGTTACTAGCCTAAATACTGTAAGGTGTAACAAAAGGAGAAAATGTAGCAGAGAAATAAAATAAAGTCTAATTTATAGGTGGTATGTGAAGTAGTGGAAATGTCCAGCTTATTACCCTGTTATATGTGTTTAAATATATCTCCAGTTAGTAGATAGTGCTCATGCTGATGTATTTTGCAAGGCTACATTTCTATAAACTTTGTCCCTGTTCAATGTTTTTCCAGCAGTAAAAAAAAAAAAAAAATACTCCATAATCAAACAAAAAAGAGATTTTGCAACAGTATCAACCAGAGTTAACCATTCAACAACACTCTTGTATTTGAAGTAATTTATTTATTTCTGTAGCTATCCCTGTACAGTCTGTTTACTATAATATTATCTTAAAAATAAGATAATTGTCCCTGGTCTATAACCAAACCTTTGTACTTGTGTGTGCAAGAAAGAAATGCTTGCAATATATTGAATTATAGGTCCCAACTGGAACCTATATTGCTTTTGTGTATCATCCTTAAAGGCAATAGTTACCTATCGATTCCTCAAAGCACGCCATTCATCTAGGGTTTAGGCATTTCCCAGTTTTGTTCCAGTGGGCATACTGGTAAAACCTGGACTGTTTTTTGTTGATCACCCCAATAATTACCTCCATAGATAAGCTTGTCAAACAAGGGACTCATAAAGGTATTTTTTTTTTTTAACAAAATGTGACCATCTTTGATGATGTAGGTGGTGTCCCTCAACACCCCAGCTACTCTAAGAAACTGAATCAAAGAGTCGTGTCCAGGTTAGTTTTAATATTATTTGCATTAAGGGCTAGGGCCACGTGAATAGGGACTACTTTGTCTCTGTATATTTCCTACACCTGACACTTGTAGAGTCTGGGCGGAACTACTACCGTATAGAAGTGTCAACCCACCCCTATGCGTCACCGGTGTAGGCTGCGGGGCATTGGTTCTGTCTATGGAGGATCCTCCACAGACCTCAATGCTGTTGCGTGATATTTCAGCAGTGACATCGAGCAGCGCCAGGAGTTGAAGCAGACTGTCTGGAGAAAGATGGTGGCGCCTGCAAGGGATGGCTTAAGGTAAGTAAATCTCACCTTTATCTGCCCCTCTCCATGCCACTGGACCCCCCCAAGGTAATGGCAAAATATAAAAGGAGGGCTGCGCCAGAATAAACAGTGTCCAGTATCAATAGTTATTGAAGATAAAAAGTCCGACCTAAAAAGGTATCCTCTCTGTCGTCTTTAGGTACAGGAACGTGATCTTCAGGTAATATATAAAAGATAAAAGGAGAGAACAAACGATGGTGCAGAATGTACGGTTCAAATGAAGTAAAAATTGATTAATGATAACGAACTCACAATCTCCAGAGCTTCTGTCCAGCTCTAGGGTAAAGCGCACACAGCGGTATAATCCCCGCTTATGGGATTTATGATGGGTTCGTCAGGGTATCCAAAACTCAAAGGAAACAGAAACAGCCAAATAGTGCTCTCTGTATAAGTGTATATTATAAAAGAGAATAAAAAAAAAACGTACTTACAAGTACAGAGCAGACCAACTGCTCTTTGATGTCAGCGCTGGTGGAATAATCCCCACCTATGGATTTCTTTGGTTGTCAGGAACTTGTAGAGATAGTATTAAAATCAGAATAGAGTGTATATAAAATATAACAATGAACTAAAACGATAAATAGCCAGGGTACATGTATAAATAAAAGTAGTTGGGACTATCAGTTAACCAAAAACTTTAATATTTATTATACAAAATTAAATTTCCATAACATGTTTCGTCTAACAGACTTTATCAAATGGAATATAATACAAAACCTGGCAGATAGTGTTTATATAGACATAGTTCAATTTAAAATTGGCACCAAAAAATTTCGGCCAATCAGAATAAAGATACTTTTTTACATCTCAAATTAACAGTATTAAATTATTCTCAGATAGTAAATAGGTTAATGAGGCATATTCAGTGGTTTTTTATTAAAAACGAAGATGAGAAGGATTATAAAATTAAAAACACAATTGGTCATGTGATAATCATCACTTCCGGTTTTCGGCAGTATAGTCGCACGGCCTTATGGGTATTGTAGTTCCCCATAAGGCGATCTAAAAACGGAAGCTAGAAAAAGAGAACTAAAAAAACAAAAAAAAACAAAAAAAAAAACAACAAAAAAAAACCAAAGGATAGGGTTACTTGTGGGGAGACAAGTCCCATGGTGTTAAAATTACATAAAAATCTTCAATAACTATTGATACTGGACACTGTTTATTCTGGCGCAGCCCTCCTTTTATATTTTGCTTTTATCCTGTATTTTAGGGTTTTGGGGGGATTCCCTTGTTGGGTTGCTGCCTTACTGGTTGTCTGGCGCTGTCTCTTTTCCTTTATTTATTTCCCCCCAAGGTAATGTCACCTTTGAGGGGGTTCTTTTTGCAAATTCTTACTTAATGATCACATAATTTAGAAAAAGAAAGATTTTCAAAAGATAAAAATAGAGGCAAAAGAGAATGTGAGGCTGCTTTAGCATTTCCACTAGTCTTGAGTGCTGTGGGCTGAACCTTCTTTTAAAGGATCACCATAGTGTCAGGAAAACAAACTCGTTTTCCTGACACTATAGCATCCTTAGGACCCCCCACCCTCAGGGTCCCCCTCCCTTGGCGCTGAAGGGGTTAAAAAACCCTCAACTACTTACCTTTATCCTCAGCTACCTCCCTCGGCGCTGGGGGGACCTGGCACCCAGACCACTTCAGCTCAATGACCATAGTGCCCCTTTAAACTACTGCTGAACAGAGGTTTAGGGGATCAGACTTCTGGACCAGAATGAGCAGTTCTTGATTTATGGAACCTCTTCCTGGTCTGAGTGTAGTGGGGAGTGTTATCTGCTGCTATACTATGGGTTAGAATCAGCTGCAGGAACTTTAAAGTTTAGTATATTTTCTTATTCTATTTATTTGGCATAATTTGTGTTTGTTTATCTATAGAAAACACTTAAAAAAAAAAAAAAAAAAAAGAGATCAAGATGGCAAAGCATCCTGACTGTTGGTGTTTTACTGTAGTGAAGGATATACCTTTTAGGCACCCTTTTTTAGACTCCTCATTTTATATACAGAATTCCAGACACATTTGTCGGTAAGTAAACCTGGTAAAACTTTACCCTATCATGTCAGGTGACATGCCAGGGTAGTCATGATATAAAGGGCTTCTTTGCATAATCCCTTGTCATGAAAGGGTTAAAAATATATGTTTAACGGCTTAATATTAGATATGTTAAATGGATAAATTGTTTATCTAATAGAGCATAAATAAACAAACATATACATATATGTGTATGTATATATATATGTTTGTTTATTTATGCTCTATTAGAAAGAAATCAGCATAATATGAAAATACAGCATGTTTACGTGTAAATGTTTTTCTTTATTGAAAGAATATATCTACTTAATTTTTTTTTTAATGCATTTTTTTACGTGCTTCTGCAAGGGCTCCATTTTGGGATTGACGTGTTCTTTGGTATGCAGCATGGCTGGAATTACTGGCCTTTCTAGAGGCCCTGGATCAGATTACGGGAAATATTTTTTTTTCTCTTTCTCAAAGAAACGCGGCAGCATTAAATTGCAGGGACTTAAATTGTGTGTTTAGGCATACTGCAATCCCTATATCTCATGTATTGTGATTTCTCGAAAGGCCTGCTGCAGGAGCTTAATTTTGAACTATGACTTATGAAACTTGTTCAGTATTCATGCTGCAGGTGACCTATATAAAGCGTTTTATTTACATACCTCCCAAGTTTGATAACTTTGGTTGACAGTCCATGTTACTTAGCATTCATACCCTCATGAGTGGGGGAATGGGGGTTGTACACAACACAATAGTAAGCAGGACTCTATAGCATACATGTTTGTATTCCTAATGCTATACTATTCCTGAAAAAGAAAAAAAAATAATGCAGTTAATGGAACACTATAGTGTGAGGAATACAAACATGTATTCTTCACACTATAGTGTAGGAGTAGCTATTTCGGTCCCAGGCCCCCCTCAGAGTGGTGTTAGAAGGTTTCAAACTTGCCTTTTCTCCCCTGCTGCGTCAGTCTTGATGTTGCTGGTCCTGTCTTCATTGCTGAGATCATCAGTCTTGATAATCTCAGCCAATCCAATGCTTTCCCATTGGAAAGCATTCGGAGGCTGTTACAAATGCGCAGGAAACCGCCTTTTATCCAAAAATGTAGAGTTTACATTGAAAAGCCTGTAGGGACATGCTATAGATACCAGAACTAATATATTAAGCTGTAGTGGTTGTGGTGACTATAGTTTACCTTTGATTCATGGTGCTGATCCTGTTGTGGATGAGCATTTACCCTATTCAAAGACGTAACTACAATATTTGGCAATGCCCCTTTTATTGACTGCTGTCCAAACACATTAGTCATTCAAACTACCACTGCTCAATATAATACCAGTGGCTTCTATTACATTAACAGATAGTTTAATTCATGTTTTTTGTTTTTATGAATACAATTAGTTTCACCACAGGGTGTTCCGTAGAAAGCTCTGATAGAACCTATCAATGGTAATGGACAACTAATAGAAGTGATGTCACTAGACGAATGAAGGGAGGCTTAGGTGCAGTAAGTTTTGCAAACTACAGCTGCCATAATTATCATAATTCAGAAAGACAGCAAAGGTTTTTTGCCCATAACATATCCATACACATGTGTAGGTGTAATATAAATAAATATGTATTCATTACATAAGTCCTCTAGAAAGAAACAGACACATTTTACATAAAGAAACAAATGTATTGTAATCTGTGTCATTATATTATTGTGTCCTATAATCCCCTATATAACTCATCTTCTTCCTGTGTATA